>VMDO01000793.1:152298-241927 GCA_007922755.1 Pedetes capensis | reverse complement strand
AACTCGACGGCACCTAACAACAACAACAATGCTAAGCACATTCATAATTGATTAACTTGGCTGCTTCATTGCTGAGGACCATAACAGGTAGTTTTAAACAAATGAGTAAGTTTCTTGACTTGATAGTAAATATCTTACTCTTGCATAGAAAGGACTACAGGTCATTTGGATCAGGCATTAACTTTGCCTCTGGGTTTATGACTGCGGTTAAGGAATGACTTGCATCTTGAAGGTCAAAAGAAATCTGGGTCATCAAGGATGTTCCTAACATCTGACTCTTAAGAGTAGCAAGGGTGGGGAGCAAATTTTCAAGCTTTTTGTGTTCTGTTTGTTTGTTGTTGTTAGGTGCTATCAAGTCATGTGACCTTCATAGAGTTTTCAATGGCTATTCTCAGGAGTGCTTCGGGAGTGGATTATCACATGTTATTCCCATTTTTGTGGTGCTGGGGATGGAGCCTAGGGCCTCCAAGAGTGCAGAGCGGCACTCTACCAACTGAACTAAACCTCAGCCAGTTCTGCTTGGGTTTAGCTTTTCTAACCTAATATATGTATGGGATGAAGCATGACAGTGATTGTTAGGCACATAAGCGCTTTGTAGGGTCTTATTTTGTTTGGTAACTGAAATTTATTTTATAATGATTTGTGATTTATAAATCCTTGTACTTTGTACCCCAACAAATTTATATGAGTTTCACCTACCTATCTAGAAGCTTGATTTCTATTTAAGCTGAACAAGTTAATTCAACTGGTTAAAACATGCTGCTGCCAGAGCTGTAGTTGGAATTTGGATTCCTCTACAAATCTGGCATTGTCATTTTGTTCCAGAGCTATAAGTGCATGTGTAGCTGCAGCCAGCCATCTTGAATGTCATTGTCGCAGGTGACTGAGCATGGTAGATTCACCCAGTTATCTCTACTGGAAAGGTCTTCCAAACCCAGTCCATACTTGGTAGTGGATCAGTAATGTCCTGTTCATTAAGCTGACATCTTTGAGGAAGTGCCAATTACTTACTAGGCCCTGTAGAAGCTACACTTTATTTACATATTCCAGACCTAACTAAAATAAAGTGAAGTGCTTTTAGGTTTAGGTTACTAGATTCTTTTCTCTAGAGGGTTTTGGTCATAGCTGTTATAGGAGTTCTTTGTATTTAACCTTTTATTTAAGGCAGGATAAGGTAAACACTTGAGGTTTAGCATTTCTTCCTGCCAGTTTCCCTCTGGTGGCACTCCCCAGGTATATAGTGCAGGGAGGTGAGCTTATTAGGAAACGTTGTTCTGTGGAGCTCTCACCATTGTCTTGTGGTGGCATAAAATAAGTATTGTGATTTAGGGAATTTAGGGTTGTGATTTAGGGAATTACTTGATTCAGAGAATAATGCCTTGATTTGTGGGGGTGATTTCAAGAGAGTATGACTAACGTTGGTATCTGAATGTTCTATAACACTGAGGCAAAAGTCATTTCTCCACCTGCTGGTAGCAAAAGCTTTGAATTGTATTTTCTTATATTTCACAGGTGAGTGTGGTACAAGATTCAGTCAATATTTCTGGTCAAAATACCATGAACATGGTGAAGGTCCCTGAGTGCCGGTTGGCAGATGAGTTAGGAGGGCTGTGGGAGAATTCCCGGTTCACAGACTGCTGTTTATGTGTTGCTGGCCAGGAATTCCAGGCTCACAAAGCAATCTTAGCAGGTTAGTATTTATTCATCTGTCACTTTATAGTTTTGATGAAGCAAGGAAAAACAGTGGGTACATAATCACCTTTTGAACAACTTCAGCCTTTTGAACTCTGCTCCTAAATATATTTTTATATCCTGAAGACATTAATTCTCATAACCAAAAAAGCTACTCTCCATAAAAATGATACTTTTGTATATCCTCCCTGTAGTGGACTTAGGCAGCATTTTCAAGGAATGGATGATGGTGTGCAAAGGTATTGAAAGCATTTGTAGAGCACCTGTCAGAACACTTGTTGGGAACAGGAATCAGCTCCTAGACAGGGGCTTTGGATGCAAGGCATTGGATTCTGGGCTCAGGACTAAATACCATCTCACTGTGTCCCTATTCCTGGAGACCTCAACCCTCTTTCTTCAGTTTAAAGGTGCTGGAAGAATGAGACTGTTACCACTGACTCAGGATCAGGTCTCCAGTTTTTAAGGTCTTTAAGGCTGACCCAGAGGAGGAACTGACAAAAAGACTGAGGTTACTGCTCAGGAAAGGGGAGCTGAGCTGTGGAAAGATCACATGACCTTCAAGCAATACTTTGCTTCTCAAAACCCTCAGCTCCATCATTCTAAAATACAAACCCAAAATGAGCGTGTTGATGTTGTTAGGTGCTGTTGAATTGGGTTTGACTCATAGTGACCCTGTGTGCAACAGAATGAAATACTCATCAATGCTGTGCCATACCTGGCACTGTGAGTGCTTCTCTGTTATTCGTAGGGTTTTCAATGGCTGGTTGTTTCGGGATTGTTTCAAGAGTGGATTGCCAGGTCCTTCTCCTGTTTTTGTGGTGCTGGGGATCCAACTCAGGGCCTCAGATTGTGCAGAGTGGCACTCTACCAACTGAGCTAAACCCCAGCCTAAGATGAGCATAATCTGCCTCATCTAGCAGTTTCCTATTCCCTGTTTCATCTGGGTGTCCCTGTGCTGAGGGAAGTTGGTAGGTTAGACAGAGGCCCTCAGCATTGCCAGTTTCTGTAGATGCAGTCACCTCCCTTTCTTTTTCTCAACAATAGATACTTAAGACTTTACCCACTCCCCTCTAACCTCCTCCAACTCCTTGAATATGCCTTTGCCTACTTCCTACAAGGAACATTGAGGTCCTTTTGTAGGCACACCTTCCACTCTTCCCTCTCACCTCTTGTCCTCACCTAACCTATGTTCTCAGTGGAGGGGAAGTTCTTTCACATGTTCAGAGTCCTCTATTTTTCATAAATCTGCTCTGGTTATATCCCATCCTGCGTTCCCAGAAACCTTATTCTACCAGTTGCTTACTCACACACTCGCTCTCTATACCTCTCCTGCTCTCTCCCTCCCCCCGTCTTTCTCTCTTCTTCCCTCCCTACCTCCAGAGCTAAATTTCTTGAGTTAGCACATTCACTCTCAACTTCTTTCTTCCCCCTTATCCTTAGTTCACCTACGTGCTAGGAAAGCAGTTTTCTAAAGTTACCTGCATAACCTGCTAGTTTCTAAATTTGAGAGACTCCAGTTCATATATGAATCAACTCCTCTCTCCATCTTTCTCCTGATTCTCTGGTTCCCTCTAACGGGTGGCCTCCTTCCCTCTTCACCCATCCCTTTAAACAGTGGTCAGCCCTAAGGGTCTGCTTCGGGTCTGTTTTCATGCTGCCTATTCTCCCTGGGGATTCTGTTTATGCACATTACATCAGCTACTCTTTCTCTACTGATGACTGTCTAAGACATATTGGCTGCTGTGGACTCTTCCTTGTTTATTAAGAGCATCAGTCCTCCTCGGCATGGTGGTGCATGCCTGTGATCCCCACACTCTAGAGGAAGGCTGTGAGTTCAAGGCCAGCCTGAGCTATATAGCAAGTTCCAGACCAGCTTCAGTTACATCGTGTGACTTTGTCTCAAAACATGCATGCACGCATGCATACATACATACATACATACATAAATGCACTATTCCTTTAGTACCTTATAGTTTTATAACTCTTTTAAATAGAAACAGAATATTCTTTGGGTATAGATTAAAATATTGGGGTTCAGAGAGTAAAGTGATTTGCCCAAGAAAATGGTTAGAAGATGGCAGAGCTAAAATTAGTTCTTTCTGACATAAAGTATAGGCTAAAAGTTCCATTTCTCTGCTAGTTCAAAGCCCTCCTACATATTCCATCTGTTCTTCCACTCTTAGGTAGTGATTGGTAGTCTCAACTTTGACCCAAACCACCAATCTATTAGACAACATGAAAAAAATTTGAGTTCTTAGCCATTTTATTACTTTTCATGGTTGAAATTAAGCTTACTTAGTTTTTCATTGCTGTTCATTAGACTAGAATGTGCATTGGTTAGAACACTGTTTCTCAACCTTTTTTTCATAATCCCTACTCCAAAGGAGTAAAACTAAATTTTCCCTAATAAGTGAAATTAAATACTAAGGAAGACAATTTTATCATGTAGAGTGAGCTTTGAAGAGCCACAAACCATCGTACTGTCTAAAGCTTTTCCCTCCTCTTTGGAGTGCCATCATCTCTGCTAAGAATGCATCGTTTGGGCTGGGCATGGTGGTGCATGCCTGTAATCCTAGCAACTCGGGAAGTGGAAGCAGGAGGGTCACAAGTTTAAGGCCAGAAGCAGCCTGCTTAACTTAGTGAGACCCTGTCTCAAGATAAAAAATGTAAATGGGACTGGGAGTAAAACCCAGTCAGTGGTAGGGTACTTTATCTGGGTAGTGCATACCACTGAGCCTAGCTCTTGACCTTCTTGTTGTGTGGTCTCTAGAGGAAAAGAAAGTGTGATGTCATTATTCCAGCCCAAAGTCCAGGTATTAGGACACCCTGCTTAGACCATGAGACACCTTCCATTTGAACCCCAAAATCTACAACAGAGAATATAGCATTATTATCCAACATAGATGACTTGAGTAATTTCCTTAAAATATGGATGATTGGAATAAAGCTAATAAGGAGTTGTTTTGAAAATAGTGGTTTCTTTTTTATATATTATAATTACTCATTGGTATACTATATGAAGCATAGAATTTTAGAGTTCTAATGTCTTTGAGGCTGAGATCCTTTCCCCTGGGAATGGGACAGGGAGAAAATGATCTCTTCATCATAACTGGGGGATAACCAAGAGATTTCCATGTGGTAACCTCATCTATTTCTTTCCCTTTCACTTTGTAGCCCGTTCTCCAGTTTTTAGTGCCATGTTTGAACATGAAATGGAGGAGAGCAAAAAGGTATGTAACAAGATGGACATATGTCTTTTTAGCCAGTTGATTAGAATTGTATCATTTCCCACCTTGGCAGCAGATTTATTGTCCTAATTATTTTTTCTTCCTCTGTTATTAAAATGGAATATAATTCCCTGAACAGACACTTTCTGAGAGCAGAGAGAGGTGGTCTGGAAGTATTGCAGGTAAAGTGGGTTCACATAATCCCCAGCAGATCATCCAGAGTGAGGGTATTAGACGTGTTTCTGCTCAGAAAACTCAGGACAATAAAAGAGTTTTGTTTTTTGTGGCAGTTGTTTTGGGGTTTGATTTTGTTTTTTGAGATAAGAGTCTCACTATTTAGCTTAGGCTGGCCTCTAACTCTGGATCCTCCTGCTTCAGATTCCCAAGTGCTGGGAGTACAGGTGGGCACCACCATGCCTGGCTTGTTCTTGTATTTGAGAGCACAAAGATAGTATACATGGTAGGAGAAAAGACTATTAAAATCAAGTAGAATGAGGAGACATTTTCTATTCATGTTAGGTTTTAAGTTACAAAAACTTCTCTCCTTACCAGAGCTTAAAATCATGAAAATAGTGTAGGAATTTTGTTCTGTTGGAATATTTCTCATTTTCAGTTTTTCTGGCATAGAATCGAGTTGAGATCAACGATGTAGAGCCTGAAGTTTTTAAGGAAATGATGTGCTTCATATACACGGGGAAGGCTCCAAATCTTGACAAAATGGCTGATGATTTGCTTGCAGCTGCAGACAAGGTAAGATAAGAATGGGAAAATAATCACAGGACCAAGAGTTATTGTGACCTCTTAAGTTTTGTGAATGGACTTCTTTGTTGCATTGTGAGTAAAGCAAGCATATGTATTTCTTAGTTTGACCAGGACAATCTTATTGAAACATGTTTTTCCAACACAAGTAAACTTTTGGTTTCAAAAGTGTCCTGCACCTAGCACATACCTGTAATCCCAGTGATTCAGGAGGCTGAGGCAGGAGGATCCAGAGTTTGAGGCCAGAGGCAGCCTGAGCAACTAAGCAAGACTCTATCGCAAACTAAAAAATTTAAAAGGAGTTGGAGGTGCCTCTCAGTGGTAGAGCACTTGCATAGATGTTTAAGTCACTGGGCTCAACCCCCAAATACTGCCAAAAGAAAGAAAGGAAAAAAAGTACCAAGGTCCTGCTATGAGTGGGTAAACTGTAGGATCACTCTAACTATGGAAGGAAGAGAGAAAGGGTAAGTTTGATGTTTGCTTCTCTTGTCTCCATCTCAAATTTAACCAGAGTTAAAGTGAATACTCAAATAATACTTAACATTTAGATTGCACTTTATAATTTGCAAGGTATTTTTGAGTTAATTAACTTCTTTAAACTTTGTCAGTGATAGTCTTTCTTTTACCTGGTTAGTGTTTTCATCTTTTGCTAGGTAGTTACTGAGGTAGACGATAGTTCTTCAAAAGTATGTGATTAATAGCTCTTTGGAAAGAAAAAGGTACTGAATTTATCTAAGTCAAAAAGTAGTCCTTTTGTGACAGGAATCATGAGAACCTGAAGCATGTTTTTGATAGACAGCATTTTTCCATTTTAGGCAATCCTGGGATCCTTTTTCTCAGGGATTACTTCTGGGGATTAGTAGACCCCAACACTGATGCTGGGACACTGACTTTCATTATGGAGACACCAAAGGAACCCTGGGGGACCTGTGGAAATACCACTTGAGGGTCATGCAAAAGGATTGGTATTTGCCCTGTCGAATCTTCCTGTGTAGGTGGCAAAGGCAGTTGATGTGAGGGTGTTGAAAGGGCTTGCCAGGAGTAGACCTCATGAGAAAGGAGGTGGTCTGCTGGGAATGCTGCCTCTTCCTGCCACCTGTGAGAAAATTGGGCTCCCAGTTGAGGAAAATGAGGGCCTTGCCAGGATTTGCTCAGAGAGATTGTCTTCTACATACTTTTGCACTTGAGGTCAGAGGAAGATGCCTGTATTTACAGTGGAGGCTTTAGCTTTACTGATCTGTGTTTTGGAGTATCTATAGAAGATGAGGCCTGTAGACCCAATCACTGCTCCTTATGAAGACTGGAGTAATAACTGTATCCTTTTTATCTCCTTTCAAGACTTTATTAGTGTAATTAGCAATGTGAAAACTTCATACTCTTACAGTCCACCTCAGTTTTGACCAGTGGAAACTTGGTTTCAATGGTGTCAGTAAGAAAATACTCATTGTAAGCACTGGGAAAGTAGAAGACACAGCCTAGTGCCCTCATTTCATAAAGTTTCTGTGATTCTGCCTGACCTGCTTCTGGTTTTCAATGAAGTGGTCACTTGTATGTATATACGTCAGTGTTTACTCCCCTTTGTTTCTCAGATCCTATAAGGATGAGTTGTATTGCAATGCCCACTTTTTAGACAAAAATACTGATGCTCAAAGTTGTTTGTCCTTATAGCTACAAAGGTATCCCTGGGTTTCATTCTTGCTCCTCAGCCTAGCAACTTACTGATAACCAACCTACTGTAAGTGCACAGAGCATGGGCATCAGCCTGAATTGCCATTCCAAGGATGTTATTCTCAGTATGTGTTACCTTCTATTTTTAAAAGGTAGAGCAGTTGAATTACAGTTGTGCTTCGAATTTATGAATGAGAAGTAACTGAGGGGTGCATTTTCAAATTCCATTCAGAATTTTCCATTAGACAAGTCTTTCTTCCAAGCCTATTTAAAAACGTTTTACCTTTACACCTCCTTGTGAGTTTTAGGAAAACAGTGTAAGAAATCTTTCATGGAAGGATCTAAACATCTAGAATTTACCCAAGAGGCTGAAACAGCTTCTTTTGAGCTTTTTCAGTCTCTTGGGGACATGTGTAATTAGACCAAAAACAAAACAAAACACGTCAACCAGGCCTAGGGGACACAGTTTCAATCTCCTGAGTAAGTACTGCCATTAGGCAGGTTTTTCAGAAGCATAATTAAGAAAAAAACTTTGTCCCCCAAGGGACAAGAATGGCTACTTTTGTCTAATTATGCAGTAGGGATCAGAGCTATTCACAGTAAAAGTCCTTTTAAAAGAATGTATTAGAAAGGATATGAGGAATAGTCTGTGCAGTACTGTACAAAAGACTGAACGTTTACTCAACCTTTTCCTGTCTTTAAAACAAAAACAAGCCACCTCATTTCTTGGTTGTCTAGTTTCCTTCCCATTTTCCATGGAAACCGTTTTCCAGTTACTCAAATGTAAAAAATTAAAGCTGCACCAAAACCAATAAAACTCTTTGCTGCAGGAGGATCACAGTGCCAGCAGATGTGCTTCCTCACCCAGAATTCATAACAATAAAATTGTCATTGTTTGATTGCCATGATTCAGCCTGGAGGGACATTGTGTCATTGAGTCCTGAGGCCCTCAAGGTGTAACCTATAAGGAGACTGTGGATAGCCTCACAGCAAACTATCCTCCTTGAACTGATTAATGGCATTTTATTTGATACTTTCTTTTATTTTCTTCCTCTTTCTAGCCTCTAAAGTCCCTTAGTAAGTTCATAATGTCATGTTAGAGGGCAAGTGGTAAAGTTGCATCAGACCCAATCAACTAGATCAAATGTGCCCAGCATTAACCTAGACCTTCCATTTCTAGAATATTTATGCCTTTTACTTAGAAAATAGAAGGTTTTTTTTAACTGAAACTGGATCCAGAGCCTCTGCTGCTTTGTCCATTTACCCTGAGACTCTTAACCTCAACCCCAATAAAGTAAGACTTTATTTTTCCTTTTCAGTTTAAAAGGAGGCCCTTGGTTCACCCTCATTCAGGAACAACTAATGGCAGAGATGCTGGTGAAAGCCACCACAGGGCTCCTTTTCATATCCTGATAGGCCAGTTGGGATATCCTGCCAGGCTAGTGATAATGCTTAAGTAGAAAGGACTGTATTTCACCCTAGTTGGCTCTAAATAAAAGGATTGCAGACAGTTTAAATGTAATGTTCCTGTTGGCTTGCAGCAGACTAATGCCTCATTGTAAAGGTAGGTGTGATCACGAAAGAAAAGAGATAGAGTAAACTTTAGGATGCAGTTCTGTTCTGTAATTTCCATTTGTCTTAATAGGTAAGCTTCAGAATTTTAAAGGCATCTATTGTTTTATTTTATTTCATTTCATTTCATTTGCAGTACTGGAGGGCTGAACCCAGGGCCTTGCACATACTTTGCAAGTGCTTTACCCCTGAGCTACACTCCCAGCCCCTTTTTAATTTCTTTCTCTTGAGACAGGGTCTCACTAAATTGCACAGGTTGCCTCTGGCCTTCTATCTCTGCCTCCCAAGTAGCTGGGATTATATGCTTGCACCACCACGCCTCCCTACTCATATTATTTTAGCTCTTTTTATTTCAAGCTTAAACAGCTAACCTTCAGTGTATGGTTATGTTTTATATTTGCAGTAGTAGCTTCTCATGCTTTGTGCAATTCTGTCCAGGTATCCAGTGCTACAGTGGCACTGCTAAAGAAGGCAACTTCAGTAGCAGTCAGCCCAGAGCAATTGCTGCTCTGACAACAGCACTGCTTGTGTTTTACAGTATGCCCTGGAGCGTTTGAAGGTCATGTGTGAGGACGCCCTCTGCAGTAACCTGTCCGTGGAGAATGCCGCAGAAATTCTCATCCTGGCTGACCTCCACAGTGCAGATCAGTTGAAAACTCAGGCAGTGGATTTTATCAACTAGTGAGTTGTCATCTTCAAAGTTCCTCTTTTAGAATAATTGGGATAAAGAAATGAGAAAGGCTTTGAATTAGTGAGTAAAACAGGCAAGTAGTTTCATTAGCCTTTTGGTAGTAAGTATAGAGTTCTCATCTTTTCTGTTAGCTTGACAGTGTGGAAAAATAGATGTGCTTTCATGGAGTGAGTCCTAGTAGGGAGTGAAGTGTTTTACTTCTAAATAGTGATCTGAATTGACAAAACTGATAACATGCTGGCCTGAAAAGGCTATGTGCACTAAATGATAGCGTATTCCATTTACCTTCACTGACTTTATAAAAGACATATAGATTTCTAAGAGACTAGAAGTATACTTTTTATGAGTTAGTAAAATGGATCTGATGGTCTATGGTGGGATGGGCAAAAGAGAAGGAATTATCAGTAACTGAGATTGTTACATACTGTTTTGAGAAAGAAACATTCTGCTAGGTTTGTTTCTTCATCCCAGTTGACAGGTGATGTGGCCACAGTACTTTCTGAAATACTTTGAAGGGGCCAAGATGAGTTGTGACTATAATCTATCACTTCATTGGGACATATTCTGCTCCCTTGCTTAATGGCGAGCAATTGGGGGGAGGGAAACCCTCACAACAGTAGCTCTGGGGCAAAAAAGAGCTTAAAGAACATCATACTTTCTGTTTTTTAGGAGTATATTGGTTCAAAGTCACAGTTTTGAAAATTACAACAGCCACAGTCCGGTCACCTGTCTGTACATTGTCTTCTTACAGTACTAGGGATCAAATCCTTCAGCATGCTAGGCAAGCACTCTACCACTGAGCTATGCCCCCAGCACTATACACATTATCTAACAAGCAAATCTTTGTACATTTTAAGAGTTCTGAGTGTTGCTTCATTAACATTGTTTACATTAAACACTGGAAAGGTAGGCTATCTAGGTGACTGTTCAGTCCATCTTTTGTGTATTCCCTTTGGTAACCTCTCTCTCCACATTTGTCCTAGTCATGCTTCGGATGTCTTGGAGACCTCTGGGTGGAAGTCAATGGTGGTGTCACATCCCCACTTGGTGGCTGAAGCATACCGCTCTCTGGCTTCAGCACAATGCCCTTTCCTCGGGCCCCCACGCAAACGCCTGAAGCAGTCCTAAGATCCTGCCAGTTGTGAGACTCCGTTTATTTTCCAGAAGCAGCAGCCACTATTGCTGCCGTTGACCACCAGGTAGACAGCGCAATCTGTGGAGCTTTTACTCTGTTATGGGGAAAGACTGCACTGTGGCCCCAGACTTTTAAAACAGCACTAAATAACTTAGGGGAGTGGGGGGAGGGAAGGGCCCAGGACTCGGGGCTACTCTACCTAATGAAAACCCTGTTGCTGCATCACCGTGTTCCTTTTGGCCTGGCCGAGTTTGACGCTGGGATTCAGTTTAGGCACTGGCCCAAGCACATCCTAGTGGAGGTACTTCTGAGAAACCTGCCTGCATCTTGACTGAGCAGAACCAATCGTCAGGTGCCTGGAACGGAAAAAAAAAAAAAAAAAGGAAGAAGAAGGAAAAAAGGACATTTAGTTTTAAGAGAAGGGAAAAGGAAAGAAGAAAGAATTTTTGCAGAATTTTTCAAAAATCAGTTTGTGGATTCCGTAATATTTATGTCAAGAGAAGCAAATTTTAGTCTTTCCAACTGTGCTAAAACTTGGATGTTTGTGAAAACTCCTCACTGATACAAGTATCAGAAGAGCTCTCTCGTTGTTAGCACTTACTGTTTGCAAGAACAGAATATATCCTTTTATCCTCTTAAGAAAAATGACAAGTGAAGGCAAAGGGGAAAGGAGGTTATTTGATCTGGAAGATGAATGTTTTGATGGTTGTGGCTTTTGCAAAAATCTTTATTGGTGTTGAAAACTGGAAAAAATAATTCTTCCAGAATTCATACTGTCTTGACAAGAACTATGGTTCTCTGTTTTTAGATATTATGGAAAATGTTTTTGGCATTTTTCTCTGATTTTATTTCTCTTCCCTTCCCCTTCCCTTTTTCTAAAAAAAAATAAATAAAAACAAAAAACCCATAAAACACATTAAACAAAAAGAAGAGAAGAGAAAAGGAAATTTTATTATTAATGCTGTGTGAAAAAAGTCCCAGCACAGATTGCTCAGCTGTTCATACCTGACTTGCCACCTACATAGGAGCCAGTCCTGTTCCTTCTGATTAGCCCTCTTCCTATAGGGGAGAACTTCCAAATGTTAATTTTTTTCTTTTTGAAAATATAAATATTACTATTTTGTACTGTGTGGTATCTCTGGTCTTTTGTTTCACTCACCTGGCTTGTCTCTTGAGTCTGAGTACCCTACTTAAGGGATTTTAAAGCCCTAGTTTGATCCTTCATCCTGCAGGGATTGTGTTTGAAATGTCTAATAAGCAGTAGTCATTTATTTATTCCCCATAATCTCAAGTTGCCTTTGTGAGCTATCAGCATCAGCCAGTCTTTTGTCCTCTTTGAGTATCTGAGAGTCTACATCCTGATGAGGGACTAGGCCCCTACCTCTGCCAAGACAAGTAATTGTAGTGGGCTTTTCTGCACCCTGTATGTTTTAAGGGCTAGTCCCCAATCTCTTTTCTCCTAACTAAATATAAAAAGATCAGAGGACATGAATGCAGAAATTGAATAAAGGGAAGTTCTTGTCTCTGACTGGTGCTGTCATTGGCTTGATATGTTTCCAGAAAGGCTAATGTTTTAACTCCTAGTGAGCTCAGAAGAATGCTCTGGGGCTCCCTGTCAGCCTGTTTTTTGGCCCTGTTAGGACTGTGGGATACACTGAGAAATGCATTGACTATTCAGCCAAGGGTGTGTTATTGTTATTTGACCTTAGGTGGAACCTCAACCTGTTTGACCTTCTGTTTCCTTTCAGTGACTTTGACCTTTGCAAATTTTCCAGTTTTCATTTCTCACCACCCCCTAGAATGAGTAGTAGATATGGCCTGGTATCACTATAATCAAAGACAGGATTTTTTTTTTTTTTTTTGTGGTACTGAGGGTTGAACCCAGGGCCTCGCGCTTGCATGCTCTGTAAGTGCTGGACCACTGAGCTGCATCCCAGCCCATTTTTGACATTTTTTGAGATAAGGTCTCACTAAGTTTCCCAGACTGTCTCGAGTGGTCTCTAACTTGCCCGAGCCACTGGGATTATAGGCATGCGCCACCGCACCCAGCGCAGGATCTTTTTTTTTAGAAAGCACACCATTGCCTTTCCATTTTCCTCCTGAGTGTGACCTATGTGAGGAAGTGCCTGGTTCTCCATGTGCTGGGTGCTGGCCTGTGCTACTTCTGTGCTCTTTTTCCAGTTCGGTAGGTAGACCTAACAATCGGCGATCACATGGTCTCTACCCATGTTGTCTCTCACATAACTGCATTTGCTCTGCAGCTCTCAGTTCTCAGCTAACCTTCACCTGCAGTGTCTCATTTGAACTTTCCCGCCACTTGATGAGTTTGGTTGGACGAATGATAAACGGCATCTTCCCATTCTATAGCTAGGAGAAGGTAAAACCCGAACATGACTAAGGTCACACAACTATTGAGCACCAGATCTTCTAATGTCATATCCTGAAGATTATGTAAGAAACTGGAGGAAGTTCCATTTCTGGAATGCTTAGGTACAAAATTGAAAGTGAAGTTTGCTTCCTCTGGAAATAGCAAGAATAAAGTCCTGGAAAGGTGCCTCTACTGGCCTGTTCTTCAGAGGTTCCAGGAGGTCAAACCAGATTTG
Organism: Pedetes capensis; assembly: GCA_007922755.1. NCBI lineage: Eukaryota > Metazoa > Chordata > Mammalia > Rodentia > Pedetidae > Pedetes > Pedetes capensis. Next base: position 228,580 of record VMDO01000793.1, on the reverse strand, counting down.
CTTTCCTCTTCACTCACAGAAAGCTCTGTACTGGGGACAGTGGGCTCAGGGAATGTGCCCTCAGGAAAATAGTCATCCTAGCACCTAGCTTCTGGCAAGATGAAGGTCTTTCCTAGGATTTTCAATATTGATAGAATTTCCAACATGGACCTCACTATAGATACAAAGCCGTTGGAATTCCTGGTACAGGTGAAGCTGCTCAGTGTTTCTCTGGTCACTGCATTATTTCTGGACATGTTTGTTTTTGTTTTAAATGATACAGTTGAAGCCATCTGGTTATGACAACATCAGAGCCCCAGCATAACTGTTCATAAACCTCCCACTGCCACCACCCCTTCCTTTAGATCCCTCACATCTGAAATTTAATTCAAGTTAACTCCACAATCTGGGGCATGTGCTGTCACTGCAGAGATGTCCGTGCCAGTAGAACAGTTGGAGATTGCAATTCCACAAGGATATGGCTTATTTATCAAAACAGTATTTCAGGCAAATAGTTTCACAGAACCTTTGGAGTTGCAGTTTCAAGTCCAAATGGAATATTTGGCATCCTCCTCGTCTGTCCTCCTCCCTGATGGTCAGCCCCCTGCATAGCTAACCACTCATGGGAAGAGATCCCCAATTTTCTATGCAGAGATTAAATCTCTCTGAGTTATTATTAGGTAGATTGGACACTTTTATAGATTTGGACAATTTAGGAAAAAGTTGCCTCTTTTCCTTTTCATCAGTAAGGCTGCTGGCCTTTAGCTCTCGAAGAGCTGCTGCTTTTCAATTTTTTAATTCCAGCCAAGGGACTTGAAGATCCTTTCCCAGGCCAGAAGAGCTCTGCCTGGGCCACCGCTCTGCACATTCCTTTTTAAATCTGACTTCAGCCTATTGTGGGATCTCCATATTGTATGAGCCTGTGCAGATGAAAGGAAACAGCTTGTATGTTTGGGAGCAGAACAACAAACAGAGGGGGAGTGGAGCTGCACTTTGAAACTGACTGTTGCTTTGTTCTGGCCCTTCAGCTCCTATAAAAGAGCAACTAAGTCCCCCCAACATGGCTGTTTTGGATCCTTTGGTTTATCTTTGTCAAAGATGGATTCTTGGCTGGAGCTCAGCCTTATTTTCCACAACTAATTATCTTTTTAATCAGCAAGGGCCCAGTGTGTTTCCTTTGTCTCATGACTTTTCACTGAACTCTGCCCTCTATCATTTAGATTTGTTTCTGATGGCTTGCTGACTAATCTAACATTCAGGTGAGTATCGTTGGGCTGCTCTTTATGTGCACGGGATACGCAAGGTAAATGTGCCTTCCCCCTTTTAATTTCAGAGGTAACTGCCATGGTGGGCCCTTTGACCCAATAGGTAGACACCGCATAAGCAAGAAAGCAGGTGTAGGATGATCAGTCTTCAGGATAATGAGCTAGGAGAACCAGAAGCTTTGACCTCTAGATGAGAACAGAAACTTGAATGTGTTTGACTGAGGGGATCTTTATGCTGCTAAGCCATTAGCAAGATGAGTGTTCCCATGTCGTAAATCCTGTAATACTGGAGTAGGAAGTGGCATCTGGAATACCGTTTGGTGCTGATTTCTGCAGCTCAAGGAAAAAAGCATTTTAAACTAGAGGGAATACAATACAAGCAGCAGAAATGATTAAGGAGTTGATGGGGATCAACACTAGGGGAAAGCATTATGAAGATAAAATATGTGTTCCCCAAGTATGGGAATATAGCACCAATACCTGCAACTGATTGACAGATGTCATAGGCTTCCTAAACACTCGCTGAAGTCTTATGCAGCCTCTGTTCATTCCAGTTGTGTAGCTTGGGAAGGTGGTGATGTGACTTCCTCAAGGTCTCAGCATGGCCCAGAGCCAGGAACCAACGGAAGGCAAATGGATATTTGGGGCTTACTCCTGGGTACCAAAGAAAAAGTGGAAATCCAGAAGTTTGCTTGGCAGTGATGCAGACTTGTCCACTCTTAATACTTAGTTGAAATGGGGAGAGGTTCAACCTCTGAAGACCCTTAAATGGGAGTTCCTCACAGACCGAAGAAAAGAGGTGCTCCACAGAGTTTACCTTCTTTTCATGTTGGAGAAATTAGACATCCATAAAGGAGGCAACACACTTAAGGCTACAGAAATTAAATCTCAGCCTACTGATTGAGCAAAGAATTATTGAGCCCATATGAGATACTGTAAGGCGAGGCCTAGGACAGACTGGGTTTTCAGTTCTGCTAACTCTGTTTATTTGCTTATTTATTTGCAGTACTAGGGTCTTGAATCCCGGGCCTCACACATGCTAGGCAAGTGCTCTACCACTGAGTTAAAAACCCCCAGCCCCTTTTTCATTTTGTTTTATTTTTTAAATTTCACTTTTATTAATTTTTTTAATTTTTTAATTTGTTTACTTATTTATTTTTTGATGTACTGGGGGACTTAACCCACAGCCACATGCATATGTTGCAAGCACTCTACCACTGAGCTGTACCCTCAGTCCCCTTTTTTATTTTTTATTTTGAGACAGGGTCTTGCTAAGTTACTTATACAGGCTGCCTCTGGCCTTAAGCTCATAATCCTCCTGCCTCCATCTTCTAAATTGCTAGGATTACAGATGAGTGCTACCGTGCCCAGCTATTTTCTTTTCTTTTTCTTTCTTTTTTTTTTTTTTTGTGTGTGTGTGGGGAGGGGGAGAGGGTCTCATTAAGTTGCACAGGCTACCTCTGGTCTTGAATTGTGATCCTTCTGCCTCAGCCTCCCAAGTCACTGGGAGTACAGGTGTGTGCCGTGGAGCCTGACCTAACTCTGCCTAGTACAGGAGGCAGAAACAAACCAGAGAGACCACAGACTGGAGGACTGGGAATAAGCTATTGAACATAGCCATTAGGACGTCAGTGGTTACCTAAGAGCAGTTTTAGTCAAATGGTGGCAGCAGAAACCAAGACTGATGAGGAGGTAAGCAAACAAATTAAGTATAAGTTACTCCTTCCAGAAAGTTAGCAGGGAGAGAAGAAGGGAACATCTCCCACTTTTAACAGTTTATATCTCAGCTGGGTGCCATGGTGCACAACTTTAATCCCAGCACCTCAGGAGACTGAGGCAGCCTGCACAATTTAGCAAGACTGTCTCAAAACAAAAACGGACTGGGAGTGCAGCTCAATGGTGAAACACTTGCCTAGCATGTGCAGGGCCCTGGGTTCAAACCCCTAGCACTACAAAAAAAAAAAAAAAAAAAATTCAATCACTATGTGTCGGACCCAACTTGATGGCACCTAACAACAGTCAGTCAACAGTTTTATTTTTTGTCTAGAAGTGATGGTTTACAGGTTGCTCCGTAAGATTGTCCCGTAAGTTACAAATATTGTAGTAGCTTACATTTGTAGTATAGGGAAATTCATGTTTTTAGAATTACTGTAGCTTTTAAGTTGAGAAAGAAAACAATCACCTTCAACCCGTTACACTGTTTTGAGAATGACTTCCTAGAGACATGTTTCTGTACTTCAACCTATGCATTCTCTGAGTAAAAGTTTGCTTCACACCTTAAAATGTTTTCATGGGCCAGTGGTTTGGTTCATTGATGTGCTTAGGTATACCCTTTGCAAGTCCCCATGGTATAAATAATCCCACTATGACTGATACCAAGTCTCCAAGGTGACCATCCTGAACATCCACCATAGATGCAAATAATATTATGAGCATAGATAAATAGTAAAATATAAAATAATTAGGAAGAGATTAATTTCGAATACTACTTCCTTTACTAATGGTAATACAATTTTTTTGTATGTGTGTGCATGTTGGGGGGTACTTGGGGGTTGAACCCAGGACCTCACATGTATTCTGCAAGTGCTCTACCACTGGACTGCACCCCCAACCCCTTTTTGTATTTTTTATTTTGAGACAGGGTCTTGCTAAATTACACAGGCTGCCTTTGGTCTTGAACTTGGAATCCTCTTGCCTCTACCTCCTGAGTTGCTGCCTCCACCTCCAGTATCACTGGAATTACAGACATGCACCACCATACCCAGCAGTATTTTCAAATAAGGGCTTTTTAATAACCAGCTCTCAAAATTCAGTGACTAGCTCTAGAGAGCCAGTGTGCACAAACTCCAGCACACCACTGTTGTGTTTTCAGATTTGTCCTCTGACATCTTTTTTATTTCCTGTTACCTCACAGCACTTAAAAATTTACTTACATAGTTTAATGGCAAAGTGAAATACTGCCTTTTAATTCATCTATAGATACATTGACATTGATAGATCAACCCATAGTCATGTTATGTATTTCAGTCTCTCTGGACAAATTAGCACATTTTTGTTTCTGTTTCTCACTAATACTGAAACTGTATTTATTGGAGCACTAATGAAAAGCAGGCATCAGCACTGACAAGTCACTCAACATAACCAGCAATTGTTCCAGGGCTGTGGTCTCCATAGTGCCTCCTGCTGCCCCCATTTGCTCTGAGCCAGAGTTTTTTAGAAAAGAAACAAAAGGGCTTTTGGATGGGGTCAGCTGCCTGTAGTTGATCCCCAATGTCCTTTGCTCCCTCTAAAATTGAAGAATCTGCCTTGACTTGACTGCTTAAGAATGAAGTTCTATAGTCTTGCTGTTTTCTTTACTAATAGTTCACATATACAGCTGATAGTGTGCCAAGGACTACACTGTGTTCCAGGTATGTAACCATGAGTAAAACTCCCTGCCCTCACTGCTTAGGGTCTAGTGGAGTGTCCTTACCAAGCCCACAAGTGGGATGCAGTGGTTCACACCTGTAATCCCAGTGACTCGGGAGGTGGAGGCAGGAGGATTATGAGTTCCAGGCCAAAGGCAACCTGCGTAACTCAGCAAGACCCTGTCTGAAAAGGAAAAATAAAATGGGCTGAGGGTGCAGCCTGGTGGTTGAGCACTTGCAAAGCATGTGTAGGACCCTGGGTTCAGCCCTCAAGTACTGCCAAAAAATAACAATAATAAGCCCACAAAATATGCAGTATAAAAAGGAAAGAAAGGGGAAAAAAAATTTATGCTGGTAAAAGAAGATTTTCCAAAAAGAGAGCTATATGAAGAAAATACAAAGTCAAGAGAACCAAGACAAAAAATGTAAAAAGTGTCAACAAGAGAAAGTAAAAATTACCCATTGGAATTATCAACCTGAAGGTCCTTAGTGACCTTAGCCAGGGCCATTTCAGGGCAAGGACCCTAAGTAGGGTGAAGTGACAGCTGGGTAGGAGGTGAGGACTAGGAGACAGTGTTGGCAAGCCTTCGAGGTATGGCTGTGACTGGAAGGACAAAGTCAGGACAGTAACTGGAGAAGGCCAATGAGTAATGGGGATGATTTTGGTTTCTTCTCAGAGGAGGAAAGAGATATGAGCATGTTTAGAGCAGGAAGGAAGGCCCCAGTAGAGAGGAAGTGGTCCAGCAGAGAAGGGACAGTCTACCATGAGGCTCAAGTGTATGAGGCAGAGGGGTGGGCTCAGGCAAGCAGGAAGCCCATGAGGAGAACCCTGCAGACACACCAGGCTTTTCTCGGGGGAAGTGAGCAAGTCTTCACCTGGTAGCCCTTCCGTTTTCTAGTGTTAAGTAGAAGTGAGATCAGTGAGAGAACCGGGAAGTGGTGGGGTCTGAGATGTGGAGGAGTTGGAGTTATACCCAGGGGCAGCGCTGAGGGGACCAGCCGAGGTTGCCATCAGAGAGCACAGAATATGGAATTCTGGAGCCTGCCTCTCACCTCCCATCATGATGCTGGCCTCTGTATGGGCCTGGGTTAGCCTGCACCTTCTCATCTGTACAATGAGCATATATTGAATAGTGTTCTTCTGGGGCATTCATGAGAAACTAATGTCATGTCCTTAACACAGCTCACGGCATTGAATAAAGGCTCCAGAAAGGTGAGCTGTGATTAATGTTACTAGTATTGCCATGTAATTATTGCTGTTTCTTACCTAAGCCATTTGTGGCTTTTTGAGTGCAGTTCCTTTTAGGATTTCATGTATTGGAACATAAATCTGCGATGAGGCACTGAGATGAGCTCCTCTGGGCAAGTGGGGATTCTCTGCAGCAGGCTTCATTCTGGAAAAAGAATCCTAAGGAGACTGGCTAGCCTGGTGTCCTGTGGGTTTCAGGTGTCTCACTACTATAATGTATGGGGGAGGAAGAGTCCACTGGGGTCCCCAGAAAATGCTTGCACTGATCCTCTTGGTCACCTGGAAATCACTTTCCTTCTTCATTTATGATTCTTGTTGTCATCATTGTGGTAATCTCCAAAGGCTAAGAGGATAGGCATTCCTGGGAGGAAGGTAAGAGGCAGGGCAGAAGCACTTTGGCATGGACATATAAAAAGGAGCACTGGGGAGAGGAAGTACCTGGCACCAGCTTCTCAGGCTCTTGCTGCCTTCCGAGCTGCCAGGGAAAGATGGACGTGGCTGCTAAATCAAGCTCATCTCTGCGCGATCTCCCTGCTTTGGCGGCTTCTTTCCTTCCTTTTCTGCTCCCTGTTCCTCCCTCCTCCTAGAGTGTGGAAGCTTCCATCTATTTCTCCCCTGTTTTCCTAGACATTTCCCTCCCTGTCTCCGGTCCTGCTCACTAGAGTGACATCTTGAGCCTGATCCTGCTGCATTAAAACAACAAAGCAAAACAAAAAAACCTGCCTCCAATGAGCCCTCCAGTTCTGATCTCCGCGGAGATGTGGCAGATGGCAGAGCCCAACTGAGCGGCAGCAGCCCCCCTATCCCAGGCCAGGGAACTGCCAAGGTTGGTAAATGGGGTAGTTATATGGCTTTCTACACTTGTATACCTCCACACACCCCATATTCAGGGTCTCTCCCCACAAACAGAAGCATGTCTTTCAGAAACAGCCTAGAAAGGTACAAACACCTGTTCAGCTGTGTCTCCCTGTCCCTGCAGGAGATGTCTGTGTGGTTGCTGAGCTCAGGGCTTCTCTGTGAGGTGAGACTTCCCGACCGGGCCCTGTGTGTACTCCATGCACTTGGCCCTTCCCAGAGTGTGGGCGAAATGCTCAACAAGGCCTGTCCTCAGGGAACTTGCCACATGGCAGAACAAACATGATCCTCACCTCAAGGGTACAGTCCAAGGGTCCAAGGGTCACATACCACACATGCACTCACAGGGGGCACCAGCAAGGGTGCCTAGGGTCATCCAGGCTGATGAGGAAGTAATGAGTGGGTGGAGATGGTGAAAATGGACAGAGGGAGGAAGGGAGGGAAGGAAGGACCTGTGTTTGGCCAGGGTGAGGTCATGTGGGAGGGAGCCCAAGCCTGTAGGGTGCACCTTTCTGGCTGTTCTCTGGGGGTCTAACTCTGGGCCTCTAAATAAAAACCCTTTGGCCACCTGCATTCTGAGCTGTGTGCATGTTTGTGGATAGAGGTCTGGAAGGGGTCTAGAGGACTGGCAGAAGTGGGATCTGGGTCCAAAGAGCAGCAAGACACAAGGGCCTCATTCCTTATCCAGGATCAAGGAAAACCTAAATAGATTCCTTTTTAAATAGATCTTTTCTAGACATGACAGCCTTCTGACCTTCCCCCCACATTCTTTCTGGAGCAAGGAATGATAAAACCCAGGACCATTCTCCCAGCCTCTTATCCAGGCATGGCCAGGATAGGGGTGGGGGCTGTGGTGTGGGGCTGTAATCTGATCAACTATGCCAAACACAGCTCCACATCCTTTACTTGTTTTAACTCAAAGCAACCCTCTGAGAGCGAAAGAGCATCCCCATTTCGCAGATGAATAATTGAGACAAATGTTTGGCAACTTGTCTAAGGTCTATAATGAAAAAGGAACAAAGCAAGGATTTGAATGCAGGCAACCTGGCTTCAGAATCCATCCTCAGCTCTTGTGACGCCCAGCCTGCCTCGAAAGGAAAACCCTGCCCACCCCCTTCCCCAGGATACCTGTGAGGCCGGGCAAGCGGCACTAAAGAGCATCAACCCAGCACTGATTGGCATAGTGCTCACCATTGACAAAGCCAATCTGCCCTTCCCAGTCACCATGTGAGCAAGTGTAGGTGGGGGAAGCATTGCCACCAAGGCCCAGAGAGGCTAGGGCACTGGACCAAGATCACATGGCATGTAAGACTGAAACCCAATTCCCTTCAGATACATGCTGGCTGGGCATGGTCTTGCCCTGACCCCAGGGTGAAGGGAGCCCAGGCTCCCTGGGACCCAGGAGGCCCTTTCTTTCTGAGCTATGAAGGGAGCCAACTCAGGGTGAGGATCTCTGGTATAATAGGAAGAGAATTTGCTAGTTACAAGCCAGAAGGTGATGGCTTTTCCTACGACTGAGTGGCTCTAGGCCAGACTCTGCCCCATCATCATGTCCCAAGCGCTCAGTGGGACCTTTCCAGAGAAGACAGCATACTCCACTGGAGAGGGTGGGGCACCAACACTGATGCTATGTCACTGCTGCCTTTACCCTTCCTGGGGGCTTGGGGATGTGGGAATGCCAACGGTGCGGGCAGCTGTCTTCCTGCTGCCACTTCCTCTCCCACTGGCAGGATGAAGGCTGTGATCACACAGTAAGTGCCACCCAGTGAGGCACAGCAGGTACGAGCTCCTGTGCAGACGTCACATGTCAGGATGCCTGTGTTCAGGTAGCTTGGTGACCACACCCTGGAGAAGGACCATCCAGCCCATCAGGTCCTGGCCCACAGCCCCGCCCTCCAGGAGCCTCTGGGCAGAGAAGGAAGAAGCTCCTGTTCGCAGTCTCTGTTAGTGTAGAGGGGACACCCACACTGCCTGCTCTGAGAGCCTCTAGGTTGGCAGATGCACGGCACTGCAGACACACCCTGAGTCAGAGCAGGAGCAAGCTCTTCAGAGGATGGAGATGGACAATGAGGGTGACAGAGGAAGCAAGTTTGGAACCTTTGGAGAGGAAAGAATGGGAAGGGTGGACAAACAAAGGCCTACATTTTGGCCGGCTCTACCCAGAAGCTCCTGGGCTGTGGGGGAAGGGGACTCAGGTGTGGAGGGGCTGGACCTGGTGTTGTCCTTTCACACCCCTGGAGCATCTCCTTCCTCTTGGCTCTCTCGTTTCAGTTCCAGCCCCTCACATCACACTGATCCCAACAAAATATTTCCTCTGAGGTGATGGCTCCAGTGTGAGCCACACCTCTTCCTTGGATCTCCTGGCCCACTGGAGACCAGCTGGAACTTTGAGAGGCTTTATTAAACAATATTTGTTGAGTGAATAAGTACTAAGGGAAAACAGAAGGGGTATTAATGGATGATATCCACAAAGCCTAAAAATAGCCCAGCTCATGGCTCTGGGTTTCTAAGTCTGTTGTTGCCAGGGCTTGGCAGGTATGACCTGGCTGGAGCTCATGCCTTCATTGGGAAGAGCTGCTGAGGCCCAGCACAACAGGATGCTTACTAGTCCTCAGGAAACCACATGACCCCTCCACAGGTCCCCTAGGTGACCACCTGTTACCCCATGCCCAGGAGAGTGACGCCTTGAGGAAATGAGGAAAGACTATGCCAAGGGCACGGCTTTCCTTTGGTGGGTGCAGAGGTATCTCTGTTTCTCAAGTCAGGCCACTGGGGAGCCATACTTACTTCTACTGAGAGTGTCCTGGGTAGGGCCAGGGTCTCAGGAGGCCTCAGGCCCAACCTTAAACAGGCTGTGCTGGTCTCACACCCAGCTCAAAGCTAATGATGACAGCTTCAGGCCCCAGAGCCTGGTACTTTGCTCCCAAAGACCTGGTTTGCTCCAACCTCTCATTCAGCGGTACCTTGTAGACCAAGCCAGGGGGCATGGCTGTTCTGTGCATTCTGGTGACCCCCGTGGGAGAAATGCCCTGCAGCTCTGAGGGCCCTGAGAGCTGAAATGCCAGTCCCTCCTCTGCTCTGTTGGCAGTGCCCCTCCCATCACAGGCCCCCTTCTGCCTTGGACTTCCAAAGCTGTGTTGTTGCAGGTAATTAAAGGGTTTTAATTAAATTAGGATCCCATCTGGCTGGGATCAGCGAGGCCCTTAACGAGAATTCTGTGTCACCAACATCAGAATTTGGATGGGGATTCAGACGTGTGGGGACTGAATTTGGGGACTGGAGGCCCTTCAGACAGAGTAGAGAATCCTGAGCCTCTCAGGGACTCCCTGAAATACAGCAGCAACTTGTTCCACCTCCAGAAATGAAGACTGTGTGCCCCAGATGCCAGAGACAGAGGAGGGCTAGTGCTTTTCCAACTTCGTTCTTGCCTATGAGCCTGTAAACATCTCTGATGTGTGGCAAGATATGCAGACGGTATCCCAGCTCTAGGGAATCCGGGGTCCACAGGAGCGAAGTGCTCTAAAGCATCCACTGAACTAAGTACAGCCAAATTTAGCTGCAAGAAATGGAGATCCAAAGCTCAATGGCTTAAGGTAGAAATTTGCTTTTTCTCTCACACACAAGTCTGAAGGTAGAGAGCTTGGACTCATATGGCATTTCTATTTCCCAAAGTTTTTGGAGACCAAGACTTCTTCCATTTCACTTCTTTGCCACTTCTAAGGTGTGGCCTTTACCTCCATAATCTAAGATGATGGCCAAAACTAGCAATCATATACATATTCCAGTCGAGGAGGATGGGGCAAAGAAGGAGCAAAATGTAGAAATCTTAAGATTTCAACTATTTGCCATATAACCACTTGGCTTAAATGTCACTGGCCAGATCTTAGTCACATGGCCGTAACTAAGTGAGGGAGGTAGAGAAACGTAGTGTTTATATCAGGCAACCATGTGCTCAGCTAACAACTGAGGATCCCATTACTATGGAGAAAAGAAAGAGATACTATGGGACCATTAGCTGTCTCTGCCACATGCATCATGGAGCAGAACCAGGACAAGAATTCAGGTCTATGTCCAGCCTGGGGCCCTTTCACCCATTCACACCAAGAAGTAAGGCTGAAGTTAATATGGACCCAGCTCCAGCAAAGAGAAGAGGAATAACGTTTGATGAGCAACTAATTTAAATTTTCCTATAACGCTCCAAGATAGGAAGAACCTTAGTTTTCCATGTAAGGAGGCTCTGGGAGATTGGGTCCTTTGTCCATCATCACTCAGCTGATACATCACAGGCCAAGGATGGGGACCCAAACAAAAAGGATGGGAGCAGAGCTTCCTGCACAGCATGTTGTCCTTGTGAAACACACACCTCTGTGTTTCAGGAGCTAGCTTGTCCCTTGAGACCACCCAGCCAGGGGCTCTGAGATGATGAACTGGGAGGCCTTGAACTGGCGTCCTTGGCTTCACTTCTTAGGTCAGCCTTTTAGCTTGGTAAGCCAACAGGAAACAAGGTGCCCTGTGGGACCAGAACACCAGCCCTAGCTAACAAGTGTCAGGTCTGCTCTGGCATTTGTGCCTTGGAGATGATGAAAGCTGCCACTCCAGGAGGTTGGCAGAATCAGCAGGGGCCGCCCCCACCCCATCTTGCCTCTGCCTGGTGGGGCTGATGGTATCTTTCGTCTCCTGTCACCCCAGCCCCCGGTTCTCCCGGCAGCACCATGGGACTGAGTCTTCGGAAGTAACATTTCTGTCTCCCACTCCCAGCCATGACATTGGATCACTGCCCAAGTCAGAGCAAGTGGTTCATCGTGTCTCTGTCTACCCCTACACATACCCCCTTCATGATCCAGGTCGCTGGTCATCCTGTGACCTTCAGCTGCCTCCACCCCCATAACCACTTCCCCCAGCTTCCCTGGCCATCCACCTACCTCATGAATCTCTGAGCAATGGCCTCACTGCGGGAGTCTGCCACATGCAAGGTCATCAGCATTCCTGCCAAGGATGGGGAAGGGGGTGACTCAGTTCCCGTTTGCTCATCTAGGGAAGGAGAATGGGGGGAGGAAGAGGGAAGGAGATGAGGGACCAGATACCCATTTGCTTTTGTTTTAAGCTTTCACAAGAGGAGGATGGCTTTGCTGCCAGTGGACCCTCTTACTAGCTTCACAGGCTGCTGAGAAGGTTCCCCAGTTAGCGATGGTAACACTGAGAGGTCAGGCAGCACCTCTGTGCAGAACTGAAGAGCAGAGGTGACCTTCAGGTATCCTGATGCTTAGGAAGGGGCTAATGATCTCCCCTTCATCTCTCTGCCCTCAGGGAGACTCCAGTCTAATGAGCCAGGCCCAGCCTCTGACCAAAGGACCCTCGGTCTGAAGGGCCACCTGACCCTTCTCTCAGAGATTGCCTAATCTGAAGAGAAAGGCACAGTGCCTGCCCCCATGTGCTCCCTGTGAAGGGGAGATATGAGCCATGTCCTCAAAGAGTCCCTGGTCTGGCAGGCTTGTTCCACTTTGATGGGAGAGATAAGCCCCTGTCCTGGTGAGCATGGTCCCCAAACAGACCAAGGAGGTTGCAGACTGCCCTGAAGGATGAAGGGGAGGACAAAGTGTTGGGGTGATGATAGGACCCAGACCTTCTCTCTAGGGAGGAGGCAGCCTCCTGCAAGAGGAACGGCCTGCCTATGGGTGTTCGAACAACAAGGAAGAGGTCAGAGCACCTCATGGGGGCTGGGGTCCATCCCTACGGGGATGCCATGGACGTTGCTCACAAGGGGCAGAGGCCAGTGCCTTCTTAGCCAGAGGAAGTTGAATGGACTTGTTACCCTTGTGAGGACCAAGGGGGCTCAGGAAACATCTCGTGAGAATGGCAGGACCAGACAGCTGTTCCACAGAGTTAAGATTTGGGAGGAAATCTGTTAGCAAAATCAGAGCCGAGAAGAACAGCCTGGTTACTGGGGAAGGCAGGAAAGGAGGAAAGAGGAGGCAGAGTGTGCATGAGGGTGAAATGAAGTTATTAAAATGAACCCACCCCCTGTGCAGGCAGTGCCATGTGCCAAGAAGGCCGGGCCCTCCAGCTGTCGGCAGCAGCTGGCTCTCTGCAGGAGGAGAGGGGTAGGCGGGGGTGGGTCAGAGTGCCCTCGGCTCTTGCTGAGAGTCCAGAGGCCACGCAGGGGAGGGGGTGGCAAGTCCCACTGCTCCTGCCTCTTCCTCCAGACCCCATGGTACTGTGGGAGGGGCTCCAGGATGGCATCTGGTGGGTGTCACAGGTGAGAGAACCCTCCAGATTCCAGCAGCCTTAAGTCTCCCCTGGCAGGACCCAAGCCCTTGGCCTCTTTTTTTCCTTTTTTTTTGGGGGGGGGTTGCTAGAGGTATTGGGGGGTTGGACCCATGTCTTCGTGCATACTTTGCAAGCCTTCTACCATGGATGTGCACCTCTAACCCTTTTTGTATTTTTTGTCTCCTGACAAGGTCTTGCTGTTGGTCAGACTGCCTCTGGCCTCGAACTCATGATCCTCCTGCTTCAGCCTCCTGAGTCACTGCAATTATAGGCATGCGCCACCACACCCAGCAAGGGCCTCTTAACTCTAGGTACCTAGCCATAGGGTGGGGAAAGAGAGGTGTGGAGGAGCTGGTGTGTCTCAAGTCTGCTCAGGAGAAATGGCCCCAAAAGTATGGTGGTGGGGGTGCAAACCTGGAATGGAAGTGTGGGCTCCAGCCGCTCTCCCTTTCTGGGTCACTTCATGAAAGGTGAGGCTGTGCTGCAGCAAGGTGGCTTCTAAGCCCCACCTTGCTGTGCTGCATGCAGTGTGTGAGGGGGATGATCTGGGCTCAGCACTGGGCAGAGGCAAACACTGGGAGTGGTGAGGCCATCTTGCCCTCATGCCAGGGTTCTCCTCACCATGGTTACACTGCCAAAAGGGACCCAGGGACTTGAGTGATGACCTCTTAAGAGAGCATTCCTAGAATGACCTTCCTAGGGGACATCATGGTGGGAGCTCTAGCCTTGCCCTCACTGAGTGCCAAAGGGCCACGCAACTCCTTGGTGAAGGACCATGGGCCACTGTCCATTCAGAGGCTGGGGTAAAGGATGGCTTCTCTCATGTCCCCTGTGTCCCCAAGCCACCCCACACTGCTCCTTCACTAGCATGTAAGACCCTCTGAAAGGACCCTGCCCCAGGAGAGGCAGATGGGAATTACAGCTGGCAGAGAACAGGGAGGATGGGACCCAGAGCCAGCAGAACTTAGGGGTCAGCAGGCGGTTCTCAAAGCGTGGTTCCCAGGCAGTGGCGTCAGCACCTACCTGGGAAGTTGTACAGATGCAGTGTCCTTAGGCCCTACCCAGACATACTGAACTAGGCAGGATCCAGAAATCTTGTTGTCACCAACCCCTGGGTGATTCTGATGCCCACATATATTTGACAACCCCTGGGCTGGGCAAGGCCCTCTTGCTACAGAGGAAGAAACTGAAAGGGGCCAGAGAGGACAACAATTGGGTAAGGCCACCCAGAAGAATAATGGCAGAGCTGGGACCCCACTGGGCACCTGCCACTGTCCTCACAAAGCAAGGAGATCTTCCTTTGCAAGCTGCTCTTGGGATGCCACCCCCAGCCCAGGGAGCACCAGGCTCAGGGTGTTTGTGGTGCTGGATCCGGTTGCCTGGAAAGGGGGCCACAGAGGGCAGCTCGGAATCCTCAGTGAGCACCAACAGCTGATGGGGCCCTACAGCTCTGGTCCCCAGTGATGTCCTGTAGCCATCAGAGAAATGCTGGCCAGACCAGGAGGTGCCCCCACCCCAACCTCCCAAGCCCTGTGGATAATCAGAATGCAGCACCCTGGGGAAAGCTTTATTCCCTGCTCCAAGAACAAGATTTTGCACACAGAAGTCAACAGTCGGGTGATTTCACGAGACTTCCCACCCCTCCCCCCGCTCACAGACAACACTATGGAACAGATCCAGCAGGGCCTCACAGTCCAGCCCTGGGCCCCACAACACAGTGGTCCCCCAGCCCAGAGGACACACCATCCCTATCCAGGAGAGCCTCGGTCTGATGGGCGGGGCTGGCTGTTGAGGGACCCTCTTAGCAGGGGGCGGGGGTGAGGAGGGACACACGATACACAGGGGGCTTCCACCTGTGGCCCTGGTGGTAGGAGGACCACCAGCCATCCTATTGCAGCTTCAGGACAGTGTGCCATCAGCAAGAGGGTGGGCAGGAGCGTGGCGTGCTGGCAGGAGAGGGAATTTTGGAAAGGGGCAGCCTGGCAGGAGACAGATGGTCTATTTGTCAAGACATCAAAAGCCTCAGGGGACACTTCAGCCTTATACTGTGCTCAGTGCAGGAAAGGGGCTCAGGGCTGCCCACTGCTGGCCCCAGGGAAGCCTTGTCTCCACCATCCAGCCTAAGTTGCCTGTTTGGTGTCCACACTGATGAAGTCCCCCTCTGCCCACTGCTATCCTTGCTCAGGATGGCAGGGAAGGAGCCAAGGGTTGAGGGTCTTCCCCATGACCTGATATGGGGCCCCTGGTCTGCCTGCCCAAGGGCCTCGGGACCCAGCATCTGCCTGTGACCTGGTGGGACAGCCCTGTAGGGCTGTGCAGAGCCTGTCCTCCTCTGGGACTCTCGTGTCATAGCTGCTCCGCAGCCTCAGTTTGGGACCAGCACTGGGGAACCTTCCCTGCCACTTGAGACTTGGCCATGGCCCCATCTTTCCTTCTCTCCACCCCTGTCTCTGCCAGGCCCATTCCATGCCCTGCCCAGTGTCCACACAGCTGGCCTCCTGCCCTGGCAGGCCTGTCCTTCCAGCCCTGGCCCAGCCTCTGTGGCCTGCCCAGGGTCACCCAGAGGGGTAGTAGGGGGTTTCGCTGTGGTAGTTGTAATCTGGGCACACCTTCTGGACTAGCCGATAGTCTGTGCTGTAGAAGGCAATATAGACACACACGACTTTGAAGGGCTGGGAGCAGCTCCAGGTGGCCCAGCTCTGAGCATGGTCTCGGGAGCAGGTCTTGGCTGGGTCGTGGGTGCAGAGGGAGGTCCGGCGGCCCCGCTCTACCTTCTCCCACTCCATCCGGCAGTTGAAGATTTTGGAGGCCTTGGCTTCGATGAAGATCTGCTGTTCCTGGTGGAACTCTACAGCTTTGCTGGGGGGCACAAGGCTGATGGAGATGTTGCCCTGGCCCGTGGCATTGTGGCGGAAGTGAACACTGAAGGTCCCGTTGCCGTGGTCCACGATCTTCCCTGTGACGAGCAGGTTCAGGGCCACCGTCTTGATGTTGGAGTAAAAGTCGCCCCAGCCAAATATTTTCTTCACCTTGGCTGAGGTTGGGGGGCTGTGGTTTGGGCGATTGAGGGCCTGCCCAAGAGTGCCCCAAGTCTCCCCCGGTGGAGCCAGCAGCCCTAGGAGAGTGGAGTTGGCCATGGGGCGGGACTTAGGTGAGATGTGGCCCCGCTTCCGAGGCACCCGGGGTCGGGGCTGGCCCTCATGGTCATCATGCTCAGGGTCCTCTGAGCCAGGGGGACCATCATCCTGGCCACAGATGACCTATGGAGGGATTTGGAAAGAAAGTGAGAACTCTGTCCCCAGAGGACCAGAAGCTCTGGTTTGCTCTTCCCTGCCACCAGCATTATCTCTGTCCCTGTTCCTGACTCTGACTCAGGCTGAGGGGCTCTTGCATCTTGCCCCCTTACACTGAGGTCTGGGTGCACTTCAGCTTCTGTGGTGATCCCATGTCATGCTCTGACATTTGAGTCACTCCATGTTCTCTCCCTACTGTCCTGCCTGTAGCCACTCTTCAGATTCTGGAAGGATGGTCAGGAATGCTCTCCAGTGGAGTAGGGCACCAGAGACACACAGTCCCTACCCCCTAAGTGGTCCTAAGCTGCTGATCTTGGGAGAGCCTCATCAGATGCAGAAGCCCCCAGGCTGATATAGAGGCAGAGTCCCCACCTCTGTGAAGCGCCCAGGCTGAGGGCGAAGTACAATCTCTGCCCACAAAGAGCCCCGAGTCAGCCAGGCGAGCCCCATCCCCATGCTAGGAGATCTCTGTTGACAGAGAGGTACACTCTTGCCTTTTGTTATTTCCTGGGTCTGTTGGATGAGACAGCGTCCCTACCCTATGATAACTGCTACCCTGAGATGGATGCAAAGAGAACCTGCAGATGATGAAATAAGAACACAGGACTCTGTCAAGTACCCATGAAGTTTAGGTTTTCCTGGGACCAAGGGAAGACTGGGAGTAAATGCCAAACCCAGAATGTCCAAGAGTGTGAAAAACCAAACACTCCTCTAGGGAACACAGATGTGACATGCCAAGATGTTACTTGCATTATGAGTTTGGAGTTCCTATGATTCCCATTTCACAGATGAGGACACCAGGGCTTTGAGGTTACATCACCATAAGGCTAAGGCCACACAGGGTCAGCCCCTCCATTACACCACAAACTCCAAGCCTCAGAGACCAGTCTTTATGAAGACTTTATCCAAGCCCGCACCCTACCCGACATGTCCTGCAAAACTCTGCCAGGGCTCAGGCAACCTCTGTGGGCTCAGTTATGGTCATTGGCCGCACCTTGGGCCTGGAAGAGGGTGGAGAGAGCCAACAGGGCTGGCTGGCTGGTCCCACGTAGCTCTACAGGGCATGGGGGAGGTTTCAGGCTTCCTGAAGGTAGTGGCTTGGTTGTGTGTTTGCTCAGCTTTTGCAAGAGAGTTCTTCCCTTGTGTGTCACCAGCCCTACCGTACCAGCTCAGCCAACCCCATCTGCGGGGTGGCTGAGGGGCTGGAATAAGAAGCCTCCAAAGGGGCTGGAGGGCTTCATGCCTCTTGTTTGAGCTAGGCAAGGTGTGCAGCTACCGGGTATGGCCAAGCCCCCTCTGCCCCGGAGTCAAGGCTGGCCCTGTATGTCAGATCCTTGGGGTGGGGTCCAAAGACAGCCAGAGAGAAAGACTCCTGGGGCTGGGTTCAAGGCTGCCCACTTGTGTGTACTTGGCCCTAGGGGTCACAGCTGAATGGCTAGGGGATAGAGGAAAGGGCCATGGGAAAGGGCAGAGCAGGGAAATGGGGGTGCTGGCAAAGGGGATTATTGTTTGAAGGGAAGGTGCCCATCCAGATGTGGAGCTGAGGCTTCTCCTGGGTAGGATTGGGGCCAGGGCGGGGCAGCCGGCGCTTAGTGGCAGGAGAGCTAAGCCCTGCGCAAGGGTCGGGCATGGGGTTCCCGGGCGCCCTGGGCCGACAGGAAGCGGCGAGCCAGCGCCGGGGGAACAAGCTCTGGGAGCCTGGCTCAGCTGCCGTGAGCGCCCGGGGCGGGAGCCGCCTGCCCAGGTCCTGTGGGGCTCCGGCTGCGCGCAGCCGGGAGAGGCGAGGAAAACAACAGACGAGGAGGGAGGGAGCGGGAGGGAAGGCGGGAGGCAGGGACGCGGGGGCCGTCCCCTGCCTGGACTGGCTCAGTGCGCTGGGTCACGGAGCCCGGGGCTCTGTGGGTCCCAGAGGAACGGAGACGAACCCGCGTCCCCTGCCTGGCCTGGCAGGTCACCAGCTCCGCACCCACCACACGCCCACCCTGGTTCTGCGCGTCCAGGGGTGCCGGGAAGGGGTCGGCTAACCCCTTGGCGACCCTGCTCGGGGCCTTTTCCCTAGTGCTTGTGGCACCTCCCGCCACCAGCCCCGGAGTGGGTGGACTAGCCGAGCACCCTCTCCCCGCCCCTATTAACCCTGTCTGCCCAGTGTCTGGCCTCGGACCCGCCCTCTCCCCCAGCCTCCATCGCTGGGATGCCGGGGAAAAGGGAGAAAGTTTCAGGGCTCAGCGGCTTCCCGCGCTCTCCCCCTGCTCGGGGCCCCCGCCCCTCCCGCCGGTCCCCGCGGGCCACTCACCAGATAGAGGCTGCCCTGCACTAGGAACACGAAGCAGCAGCGGGTCAGTTGCATCTTCCTCTGCTTTCGGCCCCTCTCCTCGCTTTTCCTTCCAGGGTCCCAGGCCCCTTCCTCCCCTTCCTGTTTCTCAGGCGCGCGGTCCCATGCTCCGTCCCCGGCGGCTCGCGGCCCTCCCCTCAGCCGGTCGCCCGGGACCGACCCCGCCCCCTTCGGTCCAGCTGTGCAGCCGCCGCCCGGCTCCCCGAGTCTAGCTGCAAGCGGCGCAGCCCCCGCGCGAGGTCCCAGATGTGCGCCCCGAGCGCCTCGAAGGGCTTCAGCTGCGCGGTGGCTCCGCAGCTCCAGATACGCGCTCGGCGCCCCTCTCGGTTCCAGCGGCTCGGCTCTCGCCCAGATGTGCGGGGGACCTGCGCGCGCGCCAGTCCCTGGTGCTAATTCCCCAGACCAGACGGCCCCTCCCGCCCCGTCGCGGCGCGCCCCCTGGCGGACGCCCCGGACAGCGCCGCGCCGCCGCCGCCCGCCGCCCGCCACCCGCGCTGCGCCCCAGCCGACTGGAGCGCTCCTGGCGCCCAGGCGGCTCCCTCTTTCTCGTCCCTCCCACTGGCGGCGGCGGCGGCGGCGGCGGCAGGTACCGTGAGCCCAGTCGGTACCTTCAGAGTTAACTCCTCCCCTGCCGGCCCACAGCCCGGGGACCTAGAAGCTGGCTGGACGCGGGGGCGGAGGAACTCTGGGAGAGGAAGGGGAGGGTGGTAGGTAGAGTGGGGGACAAGGGCCCCAGCTTTTCCACCCTTCTGGCAGGGCACCTGTTTTTCCATAGCAGGCATCGGGAATCTGCTGCCCTACCCCCAACACCAGGCATACTGGAATTTGGCAAGATAATTTTTGTAAACCCATTCCAAGAGCCGAAGGACATCTTTCTTATTGTAGCCTATCACAGCAGCATGTACTGCCGTGTGAAGGAAGTTCTTCTAAGAGTCTTGCTGACATTCCTTTTGTTATCATTTTGTTATCTGTTCCTTTCCTGTATCTTGGAGGGGCTAGGGTAATCCTGGGACCTTAGCCCAATCACTATAAAGCATTTGGCTGGGGCCCTGAGCCAAAAAGGCCACAAGGCACCAGCCTGGACTCTGGGGTAGGGGGCAAGGGTAAGTCCTGAGAAGTTGGAGAGAGAGCTGGGCAAAGCCTTCTTGGAGGCTGTCCCTCTGTTCTTCACTTCTTACCCTCCCTGCAATACAGGAGCTCTCCAGGCCGGGAGGGTCTCCTGCCCCAGTGGGGTCCTGGGATGTCTCTGATCTCTGCAAACCTCCAGGGCAAGAAGGAAGAAGACCCTGACAGGAGACCCCCAAGGTAGGCCCTCACTCTCCATCATCCCCACTCCTTATCTCCAGGTCACCTTCCTGGCATTCCAGGACCTCTTTAATCTTCAGAAAAACTAAAGGTCAAGTCCTTGCACCCTTTGGAGGCTGTGATAGTGAGGAGGTACTCCAGTATCTGGAATGGCTGCAACCTGGGCTGGGCCTGTGAGGTATGGTGGGCACTCTGCCCTGTGGCCCTCTGGTCCCTGGCTGCAACCCCCAGCACACACCCAGCCTCCTCCCCCACCATCTGCCAGGCAGTGCACAGGGAATGCAGATGAATCTTAATATCAGCCTGGGCCAAGTGCAAAGACAGACTGCAGATCCGAGACAGCAGCACCAAACCCCTGCGTTCTGGGCACCCTGGGCCTTCCTGGGATTCAGCAGCTCTTCCCTGGTGGTGGTGGTGGTGGGAGGGGTGCAAGTCTAGTCAAAGACCCCAAAGCCAGGGGAGGAAGGAACAGGTAAATCCGAGTCTGGCCTCTGAGCCTCTTGTCCAGCTGGGAGGAAGAAGCTGTCGGCCTGAGCGTGGGCAGCTAGTTCCGGCACTCAGCTAGGCAGAGGCGTAGCTGGGCCCACTCCTTGTCCATTCCAGAAGGTCCTATCCCCAGGAGAGCAGCGTGGCCCAGCAGAAAGAATACAGTTTTCAAGTCAGACAGTCTTAGATTTGACTCCAGATCTGAACCTACTGTGTGACCTTGGGTAGGTTACTTTCATTCTCTGATGCCGGTTGCCTACTCTGTTCTAAGACAGAAACGAGAAGAAATGTGCAAACAAAGTGCTGGCACAATGGCTGGCCAGCAGTCACAGGAAGTGCAATAAATGGAGGTTTTCACTTTCCCACTTCCCACACATTTGCTCTGGCTGCTCCTCCTGCCAGGCTTGCCCTCACGCCCCTCTCGGTCACTCCTGGCTCTCGCTTCCCTCAGCTTTCTGCTCTGCTTTCATCCATCAGCCACTGGCCGAGCCTGTCCTCGGTGCCAGGCGCCAGGCCAGGGGCTGGGATAGAGAGATGAATGGGACACCGTCCCTGCCCTCAAGGATCTCGCGGGCTAGTGCAGAACAGAGACATGAAAATCGATAATTATAACTCACTGTGGTGAGTGGAATAACAGATCCTTGAACAAGGCATTATGGATGCGCCGAGGAAGCTGGGGGCAGAACAGGAAGGTCAGGGATGACTTTCCAGAGGAGATGATGTGAGAGTCCGCTGTCCCCCTCCTCGATAGGGCCATATCTGCCAGGGGCACTGGATGACCACAGATCTGGAGGTAGAAATGGAAGCAGCTCGCTGTTCCCAAGCCCCCAGGAGAGGAGGGGAGGCAGGGACCAGCTGACGATGGGCCTTAAGTGACAGGTCAGAGGCTTGGCACTCTTGTTTATGGGGAACCTTTGAAGATTTTTAAGGAGCTGATGATTACAGTCGGATCTGCATTTTAGAAAGCTTTCGGAGAATTCACTAGAAAGAGGAGAGCCTAGAGGGAGAAGGAAGGGGAGGGAGCCAATTAAGAGATACACGGGATAGTTTGGGGTGGGCGGGGGACTGAAGACATCACATCCTCTGGAGGCAAAACGATAAGACTTGGGTTGTTGCTGAGGTGAGGGAGGAGGGAGGAAGGGAGAAAAGATGCCACCCAGTTTGCTGGCTTGGGTAACAGGGTACAGGATCAATGCGGGGCATGATGGTAGAGGGAGGAGGGTGAGGTCTCGGGGAGAATGGTGGGGTCATCTTTGGCCATGTCAAGTCTGGGTGCTGTTGGCTGCTCAGGGCAGGAGAAAGTCTAGCCTAGGGTGAGAAGGGTGACAGAGGAGCAGTAGGCATGGAGGGACAAGCCTGGAGCCTCCTGGCAGAGGAAGAGACCCCCTGGAGGCTCCTGGGAGGAACAGGCAGTCAGGGGCAAGGTGGACTGGTGGGTTGATCATGGAAACTGCGGGAGCAGGGTTTCTCCTACTTGAATGTGCAGGTTCTGCGTTCCCTTAGCAGAGAGATGGGGGACCCAGGGCTATAGACATTTTAGTATTGACAAATAGTATTTTTATAAGTCCCAGCTCCCACCCCAAGGGTGCAGATGGAAGTGACTTCTGGACCTCACTTTGGAAAACCCAGGCGTGGGAATGTCAAGAAGGAGGGACTAGGCAATATCACAAAACAGCAGAGAGACCTGGCAAGGGGGAGACAGAAGGTGACTGCTGGGTTTGGTTGAGATTCCTCCAGCAACTGTACGCAACCAGGATCCCTTCCACTGCTCCCAGGGCTGAACAGGCTGAAGCCCAATGATGGGCGGGGCTGGAGGTGATGTCCAGAGGGTCTGCCATTCAGACTCACCTCTTTGTGTCCCTCAAGCCCCTCCTTCATCATGCTCTGCATACAGTAGGCACTCAATGAAGGGGGCAGGACTGAATGCATTGGTCTCAGCCCCCAGGCCTCCTGTGCTCCTGGATAGGGGCTGCCTGGGTGGCTGCTGGGCACCTCTGATGCTCTTACCTGCTTCTGTCTTGCCGCTGGCTACGTGGCTCGCCTCCTCCCTGCTTTCTGAGTGCAGCCAGAATGAAAACAACACCATGGGCACCTGATCAGTGCTTAGCAAATGAATGGGCAGTGGGTTCCTGATGGTTTGAAAGGCAGAGAGTGGGTGCCCCTGTGCCAGCCAGAGTGGAGAGGTCTGGGGGAGAGGCGAGAGTAGATCATTATTGCTAATAATCTCCCGAGTCTAGCTGGCAATTTGCAATTTAAAAATGTTAGGATAAAGTGCTATGTGTAGGGCATTAGGGAGGCCCAGAGGGAAACCCTAATTCAAAATGGGGGGGGGCCAAGTGCAGATCCTAGAGCGGTTAGTCAGCCCAGGTGAGAGGGGAAGGAAAGAACCTTCCAGGGAGAGGAAGCCGCTCGTGGAAAGGCCAGAGATGAAAGCAAGCCTGGGAATGGGGTTCTGAGAAGGACGGGATGAAAGACTCATTTGTTCCACAAATAGTTATCAGGTGTCTACTTTTATGTCCAGTTCTGGCTGGGTGTGGGTACTGCTTGGAATGGGAGACTGCAGACCTGATTTGCATGGAGAATTCAGACTATGGAGACAGGTGAAATAACTAAGCTCTGAGGTGTTGCCCAGCCGTGTCAGGAAGGGCAGCAAGTTCTGAGAGAGAGTGGAGGAGGGTCCTAATTCCTGATGCATAGAGGATGAGGCAGCCTGGGCTGGGGGCAGGCCTTCCCAGCAAAGGGCACGGCAAGTGTGAAGCCCCCAAGCCCAGGAAGCCTTAGTGCTCTAGAGGAGCTGAAGGAGACAGAGTGTAAGGAAGGCTGAGAGAAGGATACGAGGCCACCAGCACCGTGGGCAGGGGCTGGAGGTGCAGGGCTTTGCAGGTCAAGTTATTGCTTTGGAGTTTACAGATTTACACTTTGGAGAGATCACCAAGATCATTGTGGCAGCAGCATGGAAGCTGGAGCCGAGAGGGTGGCGGAACCAGGAAGCTGGGAGGCAATGACAGCTTGAATTAGGGCAGAGATGGAGGCAGCGGGGGTGGGAGGGATGGGGGGGGTGTCGGGGATAGAAGAGGATGTCTCTGAAAGCCATCCAAGGAGTGGAATGGACAGGGGTCCACCTGTAGGGTGTGGGCGTTGAAGGGTCAGAGCTGATCCCCAGAAAACATGAGTATAGGGAGAAGGAGTGTTACCCATCTTGGACTAATGCTTATAAGGTGCTTGAGGGCTCAGGCATGGTGAAAAGTGGGTGCACAGTGGAGGTCAGACTGGAGGGCCCAGAGTGGGAGGCGTATGAGCCTTGAGGAGCAGCTGAGCTGAGAGTGGGAAGAACTGGCAGAGGGCAGAGCACCAGGGCAGGTAGAGTTGGGCCCCCAAGAGCCAGTCGTGTAGGAAGGCGTGAGGAAAGAGAGGGAGGACCTCAGAGGGGGGGAAGGGAAGCAGGCACAGAGTTGGGACCCTCTGACCTAGAAGGACCTGAGGGAAGCTGCCCACATCCCAAACTGTGTGCCTCAGGCCTGAGAGGTCATCTTATCCATCCCTCTGTCCGACACAGGCCCTGGGCAGCCAGGAGAAACCTTCTCTCCAGCGAAGTAGGTCTGGCTCTGAGGTCCAGTCTGCGCCCCCTTGTATGTCCTCTCCTTTTCTTGGCATTCTTGGCTTCCCCATCTGCAAAGGGAGACTGTCCGGGCTCTCACGGAATGAGGACCCTCATGCCACCGAGAGCGGGAGAACTTCAGGCTCTCTCCTGCGCACCTCCTCCTCCCTGGTCTCTGGATGTAGCTGGTGAACGCGCCTTGTAAACAGTGAAAGACTGAACAAAAGGAGCCATGCCCATTCCTGCCTGCTGCATTTCAGTATCTTGGGAGGCCAGAAGTGAGGGAGAGAAAACAGGGCTAGAGTGAGGCCGCTCGACTGCAGGACACTTGGTAGGGAGCCAACACCTGGCACCAGCTCAGTGGCTGCCCCCTCTGCCACTTGTTGGCTGAGCCAAAGTCGCTGTGGTCAACTACAACGCCGCAGGGGGCGATGGAGAGAAGGCGCGGGTGTGGTGCGTGGAAGCAAGTGGGGTCAGTGCGCCACCTGGTGGGCACTCGAGAGAAGGCGAGGCCCCCCGCGCCGCCAGTGACGGGCTCACAGAGGGGCTTCATAAGGACAGAAAAATGAATCGTGCATGCTACTCAGCGGCATTGTTGTGCACTTGAGCTCAGGAGCCAGATTGTCTGGTCCCCATCCTGCATTTGCCACTGTTGTTATTAGGTGCCGTCGAGTCGGTATCCGACTCAGCGACCCTCATAGGGTTTTCAATGGCTGAGTGCTTTGGGATTGCCTTGGGAGTGGATTGCCAGGCCCTTCTCCCATTTTTGTGGTGCTGGGAATTGAACTCGGGGCCTCAGAGACTGCAGCGCAGCGCTCTACCCACTGAGCTAAATCCCAGCTACCATTTGCCACTATCATGGGCAAATTACTTCACCTCTCTCGGCCTCAGTTTCTCTGTAGGGGTAATAACCACATCAGCACCTGGCAGATAGTAAGTGCTCAATAAGTGCTGGCTATTGTTATATTCACATACACTCATCCAAGCACACATTTCTAGGTGTCACTGTTGTGCTAGGAGATCCTAGGGAGGCAGCTCTGCCTGATCGAAATAGATTTGGCTGGAGGGGGACAGAAGTTTGTACAACTGGGTGGGCGAAACTGAGCCTCAGGTTCTTCATTTGTGGAATTGGTCACTGTAACATCTGCGGCAAGAAGTTCCCGCTTCCTTTTAACGACGGAGTCGCGGGGTGGGCGGAGAGGAAGGGCGCCCAGTGTCCTCACGCTCTCCACCCCGTGGGGGCCTTGGGATTTACCTCACTGCAGTCACACCAGCCCGAATTCAGGGATGCGCTCCGCCTTGGACCCCCGATGGACATTGAGGTTAGAGCGCCAAGTGGCAGCCACTTCCAGAGATCGAGTGTCCCCATCTCGCGGCATCCCAGGCCACCCTCCAGGCCTGCTCCAGTGCCTCAGCCCCACGCTGAGCCAACTGCCCCCAGGCGTCTATACCCGCCTGGCCGCGCTTTCCATTTCCAGGCGGATAGCGACGCCTGGCGGCCGAGGGAAGAATAACTACGGCCTCCACTCTGCACCTCTGCTTGCCAGGAATGCGGAGCAGCTCTCCTGAGATGCCGCTAGGCACCCCTGGGTAGTGGTTGGGGGTGGGGGTGGGGGGCGGGGAGCTGCAGACACTGCAGGGCTCCTTAGGACAACATTGACCTGGGCTTCTACAGGAGAAATGGATCGCTTCCAAATCCAATCAGAGATGAGGTGGAAGGAGAGGAGGAGCCGGTCAGTTGTAGCCAGAGACCCGAGGGACTTCAGGAGGAAGTCTGCCCTAGTGTTTTCCTCCACATCATTTGGGGTCATCATTGTTCCCCTTTGGTGCCCCAGTCCCCCAATATTTCAATGCGCAGTACATTGGGCAGAGGGGAATGTGTCTGGGACTAGCCACAGCTTAAGGGCCACAGTCAAAGCAGCTCCCTGGAGGGCCAACTGCAGCCAGGAGGCCCACAGGACCAGCAGAAGCCAGAGAGGCAGCAAGAATGATGCCACCTGGACACCGTTTTTCTGCCTCTGCTCGCCCCTGGGTTGCCATAGGAGTGTGGCTGCCTATAGCCACTTCATGCAGACTCAGCACCCACTTGCCCCAGGGACCTGGTGGCTGGTGGGAGCTGAAGGGCAGAACCTACTGCTGCCTGAACCCCAGGCCTGAAGTCAGCCACCTCTAGGCACGCTGACTCCCCAAACTCAAAGTCTGCAAAAATCACACTTGTCACAGATCATGGCCTGTGGCCCCTGTGATCTACCCCATGGAGGGCCCCTGCGACACTCCATGCCAGCTTTGCCTCTGGTCCCTTTCCCGGGTATCCAGTCACAGCCCAGTACAGGCTGCAAGACTCCCGTCACTGCTCTCTGGGACCACAATAGCCCCGAGTGGTCCCTCCCTGCTCATACTGACCCATCCCTGCACCAGAGGGGGATGTAGTTCTAAGATCCAAACTAGATGCTTGTCCCTCTCCTGTATCAGATGCTTGGCAGACTACCCACAGCCCCAAACTTGCCTAGGTGGCTTCGCTAACCATTACCCGCATTCTTTCATTTAACTGCCCAGTGAGGCCTATTATCGCCACACTTCACAGATGAGAGAACTGAGGCTTAGATGGATGAAGCAACATCCCCAACAACTTGCAGCTGGTAATCTCAGACCTGGGGTTTGAACTCTGGCAGCCTGGCCCTAGGGCCCCCCTGTTAGCACGTCTGTGTATCTTGAGTGAGTGGCAAGTGTTGGGTGGGAGAGTCCTCCTTTCATAATACAAATGAACACCTTAATTTTTAATAGAAGTATGTTTCTTTAGCCAGATGTAGTGGTGCACACCTGTAATACCAGCACTCGGAAGGCAGAGGAAGTAGGATTGACGCATGTTCAAGGCCAGCCTGGTCTACATAGTGAGTTCCAGGACAGTCTGGGTTACACAGCGAGACCCTGTCTCAAAAAACCAAAACCAAACCAAAACAAAAAACCCCACAAAAGTATGTTTCTTTGGAAGGCTTTTCTTCCATTTTATTTTATTTATGACAAGGAATACTGGTTTTCTATTTATGATACAAAGTTTCCCTTTAACATAAATTTGTTTTGAGTTAGGCCTAATAATGCACTTCTGTCATCCCAGCCCTTGGAGGCTGAGGCAGGAGGATTGTGAGTTTGAAGCCAACCTGGGGCTTGTTTGGGAACAATAGTTGTTAATCCAAAGGAAAATACTAAATGCCTAATACCACATGCCGGTTGCACTTAGTGCTCCTCAGAAGATACCAAGCTCTTTAACACGTGTATGGATGCCCCGGCCCTGCTCACTTTGCCGGCCACTCTTGCTTTCCTTCCCTATCCTCCCTGCCTCTGTTGTGGCCTCTGAGCTGTTTGCAGCTCCCCCCAGGCTTTCTGTGCCTCTGCACACACCATTCCCTCTCCCAGCTCCTCTTCTGGCTTGGCTAGCATAAGCTACCTCAGGGATCACTTCCTCCCGAGGCTTTTCTGAAATGGAATGGATACCCCTCCCACCATTGGACCCCAAGTCACCTTCCCTCCAGCAACTAGACTTTGTTTTTCTCCCTCCCTCTGCCACCCTCCCAGACTATGAACTCCTAGAAGACAGGCACGATCTTCTCTGGTCCAGTACTTGATACCCAGGAGGAGCTCAATACATGCACATGCAATAAATGAGAGCCATGGGAGGCCAGGTTGGTTCTGGATTGGAGATGTGGGGCAGGTGGGTACAGCCTTTATGGAGAAAGGTGTGGGGTTTGGAGCTGAGTGTTGATGGCAGTAGGGGGAACTGGGGAAGATGGTCTCCCAGAGGCAGAGCCAAATATCTACATAGGAATCATCTGTCAAAGGGGAAATACCAATTTAGGGGAAAAATTTATTTAGTAAATGATGCTGCCATACTGGTGACCCATTTGGAAGAAAATGACCAGATCCCATGTGACATCACCTACAAAATAGATACAGATGACTCAAAGATCTAAGGTAAAAAAGTAAATATATTAGAAGAAACTAAACATTAGGAGGAAATTTAGAAGACTAATTCTTTAACATGGGGGATGAGGAAGCTCTTAAGTAAGACAGAAAACTGAGAAGCTGAGGGGGGGGCTTGGCTGTGAAAAATTATTTGAGTGACATAAGTTTTCATAAGCAAAATGAAAACATAAATAATAGACTGAAGAAATATTTGCAATGTGTAACATGAAGTAATTTCCTTTCTACAAAAATAAACTATAAACCAATAAGAGATGAAAAATACAAAATATGCAGAGGCAAAAATAAGCACATACAGAAGAAGATATACACGAAGAGGTTTTGCCTCACTCGGAGTCAGGGAAATTGAATTTAAAACAATAATTAAATATGGATTTTATAAAATTAATGGACTTTATTTTTTTAGAATAGTTCTACAGAAACAAAAAAAGAAAACTGAGGAACTAGCACAGAGAATTCCATGTACCTCGCTCCCAGATTCCCCTACTATTAATAACTTACATCAGCATGGTACGTTTACTACAATTAATGAGCCAATATTGATCTACTAAGCTTAACTAAAGTCCATAGTTTATTCAGATTTTCTGAGTTTTTACCGTGAGTCCCTTTTCTATTTCAGAATACTGCTTT
The DNA here is from genome assembly GCA_007922755.1 of Pedetes capensis. NCBI lineage: Eukaryota > Metazoa > Chordata > Mammalia > Rodentia > Pedetidae > Pedetes > Pedetes capensis. Next base: position 199,936 of record VMDO01000793.1, on the reverse strand, counting down.
TGATTTAGTCATTCCCCCAACCCCTAGTCTTGGTTGGCTATGTCTGTTCCTCAGACTTTCCTTGTTTCTGATGACATTGACACTTTGAGGAGCATTGAGAGAGCACAGGGTACTACTCCTTTGGAGTTTTCCTGATAGGCTGCAGTTATGCGTTTGGGGGAGAGGTAAAATGCCATTTTCATCACATCGTGTCAAGGAGCCATACTATCCACATGGTTTACAATGGTTGATGTTCACCCCCATCACCTGGCTGAAGTAGTTGTTTAGGTTTCCCTACCATAAAGCTGCCCTTCCCTTCCCTATAGCACTGTCTAGAAGGAAGTTGTAGGTCAGATGTGGTGGCGCACGCTTGTAATCCCAACATTCAAGAGGCTGAGGCAGGAGGATTGCAGTGAGTTCGAGGCTAGCCTGGCCTACATAGCAAGTTCCAGGCCAGCCTCAGCTACAGAGTGACACTGTCTCAAAAGACAGAAAGGGAAGTCATTATATGCAGCGCACAGTTAAGGAGTGGGGAGTTATGTTCCCGCTCTTTTATAGTAAAGTATCTAGATAACTTGTTTGGAATTATGCAAGTTTGATTTGTCCCCCCACACAAATCTATGCATATTGGTATGAACTCATGGGTATTTATGTTATATTTTGTGTTCTAATCCATTACTACTTTGTTTTTGTTGATCACAATATATTTTTTTTTTTTTGGCGGAACTGAGTGTTGAACCCAGGGCCTTGCGCTGGCATGCTGTGCAAGTGCTGGACCACTGAGCTGCACCCTCAGCCTATTGTTTTACTTTTTTGATACAGGGTCTCATCAATTATGCTGATTGCCTCTGGTCTCGAACTTGTGATCCTCATGCCTCCACCTCCCAAGTCGCTGAGATTACAAGTGTGCACCACTGTGCCTGGCCTGTGGATCACATTATTATGATGTATTGCTTACCCTTTCAAATTGGAAAGATTAAAAGATGAATTAACAACCAGGGCTGCGGCCCAGAGTGTCACCTGCTGCCTTTTTTGGGTGGGAGCTTCATGTTCTGACCTGAAAGTTCTGGAAGGACACAGAAGGAGGGCAGAGCAATGAGTGTTGTCTGAGCCCATTTTCATTTGACAAGAAGAACCTATTTATCCATCCAGCTATCTAATTTGTCTCCTGGCAGCCACCCTGTCCCACACTCTGTAGGATCTCCATTGGGTGTCTTTGGGCAGCACATAGCAGAGAGGCCCCCCTCCTGGCCCTCAGTGACTTCCTTGTGTCCTTAGAATAACATTTAAAGTCAGTATGGTGGCCCACAGGGCCTTGTATTGGGGCTGTGGTCAAGTGTCCTTCCTCACAGAGCCCAGCCCTGGTCTCTGCCCCAGACCCCATATTTTCCCCCAGGAACTCATCATTTAGAAATCTTCCCTTCCCCACTAGACTCTCAGCCCTCAAGGGGCAGCAGGCACGTTGGCTGTTGACTTGCTTGGTGTGGAGCAGTGGCTCAGGAAGGAACAGCCAGGCTGAGCAGCCTTCAGCCAGGTTCCTAACCCCAGGGCCTGGGGCTGCAAAGGGAGGGAGCAGACCAGCAACTTTGTCTTCAGATACCTCTGGTTTGTTTAAGCGGTTACAAAGAACATGTAGTACTATGGTTTGTAATTAAAAAGAAAATCCAATAAAGTTAATAAAAAAAGAGAAAGAAAGAAATTAAAGTCTTCATTTCCTGGGGATAAAACACGAAAGAAGCAGGCAGCTTCAAGGAGAAGGTGGGGTGCTGTGTGGGGAGTGCTGGTGTCTCCCGAGGCCAGAGGGACTGGAGGAGGGAAGAGGCCTGGAGCGGGTGGGGGAAGGGGGTGCAGGCAGGAGACAGGGCAGTCCTGGAGATGGTGGGGCCCACAGTCTGGAAGAAAGGGTGGGAGGCAGAGGTGGGGGCTGGAAGTCCTAGAAGCTGTATTTGTGCCGCCCACTGTATGTGGGTTTATTTGGGGTGTTTGGTGGGGAGCATGGTGAGGGCCGACCACCCCATGACTGTTGTTGTTGTTAGGTGCCGTCGAGTCGAGTCCAACTCATAGTGACCATATGTACAGCAGATCGAAACACTTCCCTATTCTGTGCCAGGCACACAGTCTTATTTATGTTTAAGCCTATTGCTGCAGACACTGTGTCAATCCATCTGGTGGAGGGTTTCCCTTTTTTTTCACTGATCTGCCACTCTCCCAAACATGATGTCTTTCTCCAGGGATTGGTCTCTTATGACTACATGTCCAAACTATGTAAGACACAGTCTAGCCATCCTTGCTTCCAAGGAGCATTCTGGTTGCACTTCTTCTTGAACAGATCTGTTGGTTCTTTTGGCAGTCCATGATATTCATGATTCAATAGATGTCTCCAGTACCATAATTCAAAAGCATCAATTCTTTTCCTGTCTCCCTTGTTTGATGTCCAGCTTTCACAATCATATGATGCGACTGAAAATACCATGGCATGAGTCAAGCACACCTTCATCTACAATGTGACATCTTTACTTTTCAATACTCTAAAGAGATCTTTTGCCACAGCTTTTCCCAGAGCAATGCGTCTTTTGATTTCTTGACTGCTGCTTCCATTGGTGTTGATTATAGAGCCAAGCAAAGCAAAATCTTGGACAACCTCAATCTTTTTCCCATTTATTGTGAAGTTGCATACTGACCCAGTCGTAAGGATTTTTGTTTTGTTGATGTTTAGTCATAACCCATATTGAAGGCTATGATCTTTGATCTTCATCAGTAAATGTTTTAAATCCTCTTCACTTTCAGCAAGGAGAGTTGTGTCATCTGCATAACACAGGTTGTTAATGAGTCTTCCTCCAATCTTGATGCTGAGTTCTTCCTCATCAAGTCCAGCTTCTCAGATTATTTGCTCAGCATATAAATTCAAGAGATATGGTGAAAGTATACAGCCCTGACACACACCTTTCTCGACTTTAAATCAGGCAGTGTTTCCTTGTTCTATTTGAATAACTGCCTCCTGGCTCACATACAGATTCCTCATGAGTACAATTAGGTGCTCTAGTATTCCCATTTTCTGAAATGTTATCCATAATTTGTTATGATCCACACAGTCAAATGCCTTTGCACAGTCAATAAAACATTTCTGATATTCTTTCTGATATTCTCTGCTTTCAGTTCATGTCTACCTGACATCAGCAATGATGTTCCTGGTTCCCTGCCCTCTTCTGAATCCTGCTTGATTTTCCAGCAATTCCCTGTCTATATTCTGCTGCAGTTGCTTTTGAATGATTTTTAGTAAAATTTTGCTTGTGTGTGATATTAATGATATTGTCTGATAGTTTTCACATTCAGTTGGATCCCCTTTTTTGGGAACAGGCACAAATATGGATCTCTTCCAGTCAGTTGGCCAGGTAGTTTTTTTCCAAATCTGTTGGCATAAACATGTTAACACCTCCAGTGCTGCATCTGTTTGTTGAAACATCTCTATTGGTATCCCATCAATTCCTGGGGCCTTGTGTTTCACCAGTTCTTTCAAGGCAGCTTCCACTTTGTCTTCAATACCATTGGTTCCTCTTCATGTGAAACCTCTTGAAATGGTTGGCCATCTACCAGTTCTTTTTTGTAAAACGACTCCGTGTATTCATTCCATCTTCTTTTGATGTTTCCTGCGTCATTTAATATTTTCCCTGTAGAATCTTTCACTATTGCCACTCAAGGCTTGAATTTTTTCTTCACTTCCTTAAGCTTGAGAAACATAGAGCGTTCTTCCCTTTTGGTTTTCTGCCTCCAGCTCTTTGCACATGTCAGCACATGACAGCACCACTGAAATTAGCCCATGGTCCCGCCTCTGGCCCCAGCACCTCTAGGGGCCAGTCATCTTCTCTTTTTTTGGCTTCAGTTTTCCCAGTAATAAAACAAGGGTTGGCACAGGAGTCTCCAAGGTTCTTCCAGCTCGGATGATCGCCTCAATGGGCCCTGTAACCCTTGGGAAGTCGGGTTGGGAGAGGGTCCTGCAGGAGGAACCTGAATCCTCCACTCATTACAGCGGGCGTGAGCAGGCGGCTCCTCGTCTGGTCAACAGAGGGCGCTGTGGCGCCGTACTGAGCTCAGCGTGGCGCAGGGCCGGCTACTTGCAGCTGCTCACGCCCCGGCTGCGCCCCAGGCGTCCGCTGCCTCCCAGTCCACTCGATCCCTTTCGGTAGCGCCCTGGTCGCGCCAGAGGGCCCGTAGCACTAGGCTGTCCGGTTCTCCAGACCTGGGGGAAAGAGGTCAGGCTGGGTCAGGAGCCCTCTCAGGGAGGCTTTCGCTCTGGGGCCCTGCCGGGGGGCGGAGTTTCACAGCGGTCCCTGCCTGCTCTTTTTGTCCTGCAGTCTTTACTCCGGGCGCCTGATCTCGGTGTCCACCCTGAATCCCTCTTGTGGTAGCGAAAATCCTCGTGGGCCGTTTTCAGAGATGGAGGAGCTGGCGTTGAGGCGTCCCTCCCCCCCATCCCCAGGTGTCAGCCACGATGCCTGCTGTCCTTCGAGGTTATCCTGACAGTGTCCCTTCTTGGTCCTCTAACCCCAGCATAGCCAGGCCCCTCTCCTAGCGGGATGAAAAACAGCTGGGTGGGAGCCCCAGGTCCTGGGGGCTGGGGAGGAGCACCTAGATGGAAAGACTTCTAACAGAACTTCCAGAGATGGGGAGAGGGAAAGGGGGCTGGAAAAGGTCACTGGCTTCCTCCTACCTGCCCATGACTTACATTTCTCTGCCTTGTGTACAGGACCCCGAGGCGATACCATCGCCGGACCATCCCTGTACAACTACAGCCCCCCTCCGCCCATAAGGCTCTCCCAGGTCTCCCCATCCCCAGCTCCTTACCCCTGAAAACTCTCCCCATGCCCAGTCCTGGGTGGGCTGTGGGAGCAACATCCTGGGCAGGATTAGCCCCCAGCCACACACTTCTCCCGCGCCTTGCTTCACTACATCTCAAGCAAGCTCCTCTTTCCCTGTTTCACACTGGCTCTGCCATCCCAGGCCTGGTAGGCTCTTGGGTGTCTATTTTGTCCCAAGGTCAGAGGAAGCTCTGTTACCTCTTAGTGGCCCAATTTCCCCTCCTGGAGTTCGGATCATCCAGGCTACCTCTCTGGAGTGAATTGGGCATACCCATGGGATCAGGCCAGGAGCAGGACGTCCTGGGACTCTGGCCACCTGACAGCCAAGCCCCCAGCAGGACCAGGGAAAGGGGACTCCTGCTGACTTGGGGTCAGACAGGCCCAGGCTTGCTGTGTGATTGGAGAGGCCACCTCTGGCTGATGGCCAGATGCTGAGGGAAACCCACCTGACCCTCTGCTATCTAGAACTGAGGGCCCCCATTAGGCTGTTGGCTCAAGATCACCCCAGTGGGGGGAGGGGGGAGGCCAGGCCATCGGGGCTGTAGGGAAGCCCATTGCAGGCCCAGCTTCCCAGGAAGAGGGCCTGGCACTTGCTGTGTGGCATGTGGAGTGAAGAGTGTCTCCAGCCTGGGCTGGGATCCTGAGATGCTATGTTGGAGGGACTGAGTGACCAGCACTACACACCAGTGCAAAGACTCTCCCGCTCTGACCCTACCCTGTCTGGCCCCTCTGTGTGCAATCCTGTTCTCAGGAAGGCACCATGACCCTCTATGGGCCATGGGAATCAGGTCATTGGTAGCTCCTTCTCAGGATGTTCTATGCTATCATCAGCTGCTGAATTCAGATGGAGCCTAGGCCTGCTCACTACAGAGACACAATCAGTGACTCAGTCGTATCAGGAAGTCCTGGGCCTGATCAAATGTCCCTCCTGACCCAGGTTTGGATGACAAGAGAACATAGTGGATGAGACCTGCCAGTTTCAAATCTGGGTTCTAATACTTGCATATTGTGCCACTACACCAAGGAAGCATCTAAACTTCAGAGCCTCATTTCCCCATCTGCAAAGTAGAATAACAATGTCTCCAATAGGCACAGCTATTGGTAGTTTTAAAGGGGAGGGAACACAATAATAGTTGTAATAGGAAACACCAAGTAGAGTCGGGGAGCCCTTCTAAACACATTAAGTGAATTAATTCTAATCTCCCCTGTAGAGGCCTGACCTATCACTGTCCCTGTTTTGTAGCTAAGAAGAGACCTAGCCCCTGCCCTTGAGGAATCTCCAGTCCAATGGAGAAGCAAATTAGCTTTTGGGTCAAATTAGCCTTTACTACTCAGTGACAGGGGCTGGGATTTAGCTCAGTTGGTAGAGTGCTGCGCTGCAGTCTCTGAGGACCCGAGTTCAATTCCCAGCACTGCAAAAATGGGAGAAGGACCTGGCAATCCACTCCCAAGGCAATCCCGAAACAGTCTGCCATTGAAAACCCTATGAGGGTCGCTATGAGTCGGATACCGACTCGACGGCACCTAACAACAACAACAACTCAGTGACATGAGAATTCAGGTCACAAATGTTCAAGCTCTAACTGGGTCCTCATAATTCACCACAGTGAGCTCATGGCACAGACAAGGAAACTGAGGTCCTGCGAGGCTATGACTCTGGCCCAGAGGCACACAGCAGAAGGGGACAGAAGCAACATTGCCTGACGCTGGGATCCATGTTCTTCCCCTGAAAATAAACACAAAATATAATTTAAACCAAAGTGCTTGCAATGTAATTGCAGTTTTCAAAAAATCCCCCCTAGATCCTGCTTACAAAGGGATGATTGCAGCCCTTGAGCCCCTATAAAGATATTGAGACCAGTCTTGTCTTTCCACCATGCTGTTCTGCCACTGGAGGCATGGAGTGAGGAGCGATTACCTCTGTCTGGTGAGGCTGGAGAAGAGTTCACTCAGGAGGTGACACTGGCAGTGGGATTTGAAGGATGCATAAGAGCTTGCCAGGTGGGTAGGAGGGAAGCCCATCCAGGAAGAAGGAAGAGTATGAGCAAAGGTGCCGAGGTGTGAGTGTTTAAGGTGGATGAAGGCAGGGAGGAGTCCTTGGTGGGGAACAGGGTGAACGAAGGCAGAAAGCAGGGTCACCTGCTATGCTTTGGTTGTGGTTCATTTCCCAAAGTTCTGTGTGTTGGAAGCTTGCTTGGGCCCCAGGGAGGTGGTGGTGGATGATGTGAGATCTTTAAGAGGTGGGAGATAGTGGGAGGTCCTTGGTCTTTAGATCCTGAGGGCACTGAGAGGTGGTTCTCCCAAGAGGGTTGTTGTAAACTCCTGAGCCTGCCTCCTCCCAGCATGCACTCCCATACACATGCGTTCTCTCCCTCTTTCTGTCTTTTATAGAACTTTGGGTTGAACCCAGGGTCAAGCACATACTTTGCAAGTGCTTTACCACTGGGCTGCATTCCCCCCCCCATCCCATTTTTTATTATTTTGAATCAGGCTCAGTAAGTTATGCAGGCTGCCTCTGGCCTTGAATTTGTGATCCTCCTGCCTCTGCCTCCTTAGTTACTGTATATGTGCTACCGTGCCCAGGTACCAGCTCTCTCTTGCTTCTTGTCTGGCAATGTGATCTTATCTTGGCAGGCACACAGCTACTGCCATTACTTTCTACCGTGATGTGACACGGCTGAGGGGGCCCTCACTAGGACTGAGTCAATACAGGTACCATGCTCTTGAACTTCCAAAACTGTGAGTGAAACAAACCTCTTTTCCTTATAAGTTAGCCTGTCTTGGGTATTTTTTTATAGCACAAAAAGCTAATACACCACCCAGGAAGCCCATGTTTGGGGTTTAATGAAGGCAAAGGACTTGAGGGAGAGAAGTGACAATGGAGATAAGATAGAAGTGCAGGCTGAAGGCAAAGCTCTGACTCAAGCACTGGACACTCTGGCTAGAATTCCAGGGACCCACTGAGTCAATTGTCACACAGGTGTCCACTGCTTGATCCCCATCCAGGCAAGGACTTGAAGGGTCTGGAATTTAGAGTATCTCACTGAAAGTCTGATGTGGCATGTGGGCCATGTGCAGCCCCCGGCCCTATGTGGAGCCAAGTTGGATATGCTTGTGCCTTCCCTGTGTGGGTGCATGTGTGAGAGGGGCATAGACAAATGGGTGTGGACTTTGAATGTGTGTGAAGATTCACAACCATGGGTGTCTGGGCAGCCGCGTGTGTGTATACGTGTATGTACCAGCATATGTCTCCATGGGCCATAGTGAATGTGCACAGGGCAGGCAGCCAGGACTCAGTTTTCACATGTGCACAAGTGCAGGTCTGTAAATGCAGGTGTGTGGAGGGATGGGACTGTGTGTGTGTGTGTGAGAGAGAGAGAGAGGCTCTCTTAGGAGGTATCTTGGTCTAGGTGAGATGGAGAGAAGCAAGCCTTGAGAAAAGGTGTAAGAAAAGGTTCAGCATCCTGTGAAACTGGAATTCCAGAGTTACTAGAATGGTTTAGAAAGCATGGGGTATGGAGGCGCAGGCCTATAAGTTCAGCAACTCTGGAGGCTGAGGCAAGGGGATCAGGTATTCCAGGCTAGAGGCAGCCTGTGCAACTTAGCGAGACCCTGTCTTGGAATAAAAAATTAAAAATGGGCTGGGCGTGCAGCCCAGTGGTAGAACACTAGCAAAGTATGTGAGAGGCCCTGGGTTCAGCCCCCAAGTACCAGAAAAAGAAAGAAAAGAAAGAAAGAAAAAAGAAATAAAAAAAGAAAGAAGAAAGAAAGAAGGAAGGAAAGAAAAGAAGAAAGAAAAGGAAGGAAGGAAGAAAGGAAGAAGGAAGGGAGGGAGGGAGGGAGGAAGGAAGGGAGGGAGGGAGGGAAAGGAAAGGAAAAAAGCAAGGAAGGGAGGGAGAGAGGGAAAGGAAAGGAAAGGAAAGGAAAGGAAAGGAAAGGAAACAACCAGAAAGCGCATGCAAATCAGATGCCTGTGATATGCAAATGAAAGACTTCTCTTTCCTGGCCCTGGGGCCTGGGGCCCCAGGAGTCCTCTGGGAGACCTGGAGGCAAGGGCAGTGGAAAGTGGGGCTCTGAATGAATGGGAGAAAATCTTCACATCCTACACATCCAACAGGGGACTAATTTCTAGAATTTACAAAGAATTCAAGAAAGCAAATCCCAAGACAACACATAAACCACCTTACAAATGGACAAAGGAAATGAACAGTTCTCAAATGAAGAAGTTCATAAGGTTAAGAACCATGTGACAAAATGCTCAATATCCTGAGCCAGGATGCAAATCAAAACAACTCTGAGATTGCACCTAACACCAGTAAGAATGGCCAAGATCAACAAAACAAATAATAACAAATGCTGGCGAGGATATGCAGAAAAAGAAACCCTCTTACACTATTGGTTCAAACACTTTGGATATCAATATGGAGATACCTCAGAAAACTAAAAATTGAACTGCTGTATGACCCACCTATACCTCTACAGGGAATATACCCAAAGGGAGACACGTCATCATACCACAGAGACATCTGCATCTCCATATTCAATGCAGCACTCTTCGCAATAGCAAGGATATGGAAACAACCAAGATGCCCATCAACAGAAGAATGGTTAAAAAAAAATTATAGTACATATACACCATGGAATATTACTCAGCAATAAAAATGTTATTTGCAGCAAAATGGATGGAACTGGAGAGTATCATCTTAAGTGAATGAACACAAGCTCAAAAAGAGAAGTACTGTATGTTCTCACTCATACGTGGGAGCTGAAACTTACTTAAAGAAAGAAAAAACCCTATACATAAGTTGATATATAAAAATGCACCCTTAAACTTAGGGAAGAAGGGATAATATAGAGAGTAGAAAGAAGAGGTGAGGGAATTAGCAAAGGGAAGCAAAAATTGCAGGAGGTGGGTTGGGAAGGAGAGTCAAAGTAGAGGGATAAAGGGGGAGAGGATAACCTCAGTGTAAATGATGAAGCTTCAAGAGTACATGGGAAAAACAGGGAACTTAACCCAAATATGCATATGAGTTTTACTACATATTAGTCAAAAGATTCCATAAACCTTGTAAGTTGGTAAAAGTGTAACCAAAAGTGATGTAATAGTTGCATAATGGAAAAAGCCAATGAAAAAAATTAAATAAATTTTAAAAACGAGATATCTCTAACATTCAGGAACAACAACAACAAAAGAAAAGAACAGTAAAGAAAAGAAAAGAAAAAAGACAAGACAAGACAGGGGAAAAAGTGGGGCTCTGGCTGTGCAAGGAGCAGAGCTCCTTGCCACCTTAATCCCTTCCAGCTTAAAATCCCACAAGATGCTACGTCTTCCATGAGACCCCATGGGAGGCTTCCAGCTGCCCCTGCTCCTGGTTCCCAGCTGTGGGGTGGGATAGGGGAGGCTGGGGTGTGTGTGTGGGAAGGTGGGGGGTACGAGCTGGGGGAGCTGGGCAGGAGCTCCCAGACCCCACCGCGGAGAATGGATGTCACAGTGACAGCTGGCAGGGCCTGTGTTGGCTGGTCAGGCCCAGTTGTTGGGGCGCCAGAGCGAGGGATCAAGGGCAGACATAAGGCCTAGAGATGGGCGTGCACACCCCTTTGGGGTTTCGCTGGCGCTCAAAGCACAGACAGACTCACGGAGCTGGAGAAGCCTCATGGTCCTCTGACCCCCACCCTAGTGACCTGAGATGGCCCAGCATGGTGTCTTTGGGCCAAGACTGTGCCTGGCTCCCCACCCTGGGCTGGTGCTTGTCCCTCTTCCAGAGAGGCTGCATCCGGCTCGGGAAATGCACACGCCATGCACACGCTTGCCCTCACACCCTCGTACCCCTGCACACAACGCCTGTGCAGAGCTGGGTCACCAGCCCCAAGAATGGTACCCCCCACGTGCCCAGCCCCTGGGAACACCTGCCTACACACACGCTCCAGCCCGAGCAGGACTCTTCCTTTGTTCCCAGGCAGCCAGCCACAGCAAGTCCCGGCGCCCGGTTTCCTGCCCGTCCCCCAAGGCTCCCCATGACCCCCCTGATCCAGTTTCAGCTTCACACACAGCTGGGGGGCCAGCTGCCTCCAGAGCCGGGGGTCTGGTGTTTGCCTGACTCCTGGGCCATTCCTTCATGTGGCTAGTCTCTTCCCTGAAGCAGAGGCTGTGACCTCGCCTTTCACTTGGGGCCCCTGAAAGCAGGAGCTGTGGCCCCCACCAGACTAGAACTCCCCAGAGGCAGACCACAGTCCTAACGGTCTGGGAAGGGCGGACAGAGAACCCATTTTACCTCATGCTTAACCTAAGGTCAAAAGGCAAATGGCAGGAGGGGCAGGAAAAGAAACCCAGCCTGTGCCTCTGGGGTCTGGCCAGGCAGCCCAGGACAAAACCTTGCCTTTGGCCACAGAGGGCAGGAGTTGCCTAGGCTGCCATTGCCCCAGGTTGCCTCCATCTATCTAGGCAGATAGAGAGAGGCCCGGAAAGCAACAACAGGGCCCATCCAGAGGCTCATACCCCTTCCTCCCAGGAAGTCCTTCTGGGTATCATCCTTTAATCTCTCTTGCTGTGGCATTTCCTCTCATTTGGCTCCCCAGGGCTCTCACCTGGGTAACTCCTGACCTTTCAGTTTTCTAAGAGGTGTTGGACCTGTTGGAATAAAAGAAAAATATGAGAGCTGGAAAGGATTGCGATGGCCATCCCAGGCCCATCGCCTCAGAGGTAAACTGAGGCTAATAGGATGGAACTGAGGATCGAGGTGGAGGCCCCTGTCTCCTGGTCCTTGTTTGTTCCTGGACACTTTCTGCAGCTACCCCTCCTGTCCCTGTCGTATGCCCCTCTTGAAGGCTAGGATGAACCTCTAATCTCAGTGCAGTGCCTTGGTGGCCCCACTGGGCAGCCAGCCCAGCGTTAGCAGCGAGGAGCTTCGGCTGGGGCTCCAGAGGGCAGTGGGAGCAGCAGGGGCCGCTTGCCTGGCCACACCCATGCGAAGTGCTTCTGAGAGAAGGCCGGAGCTGAGGCTTGGTGCAGGAAATGGTGGGCAGGGTGACAGGGCCACACGCTCAGGACCCTCAGGTGCCTGGGGAGGGGCAGGACACAGGCCCTGACGTGGGGCCTCGAGCCTCATGGAGCACACATTGCGGAGCTCAGGCTGCGCCGGGGTCAGAGCTCCTCAGGGAGCTCCAGGTCAAGAGCAGCCAACCCTGCCCTCCATTAACAGTTCACAGGCCGTCCCTCCCACTGCAATTGGCTTAATGTCTGTCCCCACCACACCGGAACCTCTGTGAGACTTCTCATCTGGCTTGGTCCTGCCTTTCTCTTGCACCCAGCCCAGATCCTGGCCAGGGTCTTCACAAAATGTGTTGAAATGAACAGTGGGGGTGTCGCAGTCCGGATCCCAGGGAGAATCCAGTTCTTTCCCCCTCGGTCACCAGGAGCTCCAGATTTTCCTCCTAAGCATGGAATTGGCCCTTGCCTGGGCTCCCTGTCTCTTCCGTGCCCTGAGCCAACCCTTCCAATCCCTTCTCTACCCAGCAGCCAGAACTGTTCTCCTAAGAGCCACATCTGAACAGTCACTTCTGGGCCTCACACTTTCTATGGCTTCCAGTTGCTCCAGGAGACTGTCCTAGCTCCATGCCTGGTGTTCTGAGCCTTTCTCACCTGGCCCTACAGAGCTGTCCTACCTCAGTCCAGCTTCACATCTCCTCTCCCATGGCCTCAGGCCTGTCTTCTCCCTCACCTGCCCCAGCGATGCAAGACCCTGCTCGGAGCTCCTACAAGCCTGTGTGTCTCTCAGCATGTGTCACAACTGTGAGGTCCTGGTGAAGCGGCGTGAGAAAACTGAAAGCCCTTCGAGAGACTCAGGAATTGGGTAAAATAAAAAATGTATTGCTATAGCAAGGTCAACCCAAGGCAATGAGTCTCCTCAGGACTGACCCTGAACCCCACTTCTCCTGGGGTTATATAGTTTACAGGGTGGGGGGTGTCAGTTGAAACCACATGTGCACAGCCTGCATAATCATCTGTAGGTGGGTTAGGCTAGTTACCATGGAAATAGGCAGGTAACATCTACATGATACAAGAAATCGGGAAGTGGCTTACAGGGTGGAGATCACCTCAATAGACTGAACTTAGCAGTTGTAAGAAATCAGGAAGTGGCTAACAGGGTGGGGGCAGGCAGATAAGAAGCAAGGAGGGGGGGGCGACTTACAGGATGGAATGTATGTTTTAACAAGGAACATTAAGTTCTAGTGATTACATCTTAAGCAAACATTATAATATCTTTTGATTTAAATTTTTCTACAACACTAGAGCCCACAGGGCTTTGAATCTCTGTCTCCCAGCATGCACTGAGACAGGCATGGAGAGCCCAGCAAAAGGCTGCTCTCTAAACACACTGCCCTACCCATGCTGCCTTCTCTTTGCCTGGCCCCCTTTTGATGTCTTTCTGCCGTCGTCATATTAGACAGGCATGCTTGCTGACTTGCTTACGTGTATGGTGACTTCTTCGTCCACCAGAGTGTGAGTTCAAGATGGTTCAGAATTTGCTACGACGTGGAGCGTGCCTGGCACCCCCTGTTGTGACAGTAGCCAACAGTGCTCCTGGAGCAGTTACTGAGTGCCAGCAGGTCATCTGCCTTCATCCTCCCTGGAAGCCATGCCAGTAGCTGGGTGCTCACTGCCATCTCACAAGAAGCCGGGTTGGGCGTGGGGGCGCATGCTGAGCACTCTGAACCTCCCAGCACTCTGAGGCTGAGGCGGGAGGATCTGAGTTCAAGACCAACCTGCACTACATACTGAGATCTTGTCTCTTGAAAAGAAAACATACAAAAAGAAGAAAGAAAGAAAGAAAGAAAGAAAGAAAGAAAGAAAGAAAGAATAAAAAGAAATAAAGAAAACAAAACAAACAAATAAGAAGGCAGGGACGCTATAACTTGTCCATTGTCAGGAGGTTAGTGGGTTGGGAGCTGTGGCAGGAGTCCAGGCTCCCCCCACTGCTCCCCAGGGTTCCCTCTGGAGCATGAAGGCACCAGAGTTTCCTCCAGATTCTGCCAAGGCCATTTCTCCTGCTCCGGTACTCCTGAACCTATTTCCTGTTTCTCTGCCTTCAGGCTGAGGGGAATTGGGGATGAGAGAGGAGGAGCCACTGGCCCGTGGGGGCAGCCAGTAGCTGTCATAGCAGATGGACAACAGTGACCAAGTTAGAGAGTGGGAGAAAGGACAGACAACAGAAAGGACTTCCAGACCCTGGCACCTGGGGGTAAAGTGTACATGTTACTGATTCTGTAAAAATGAACGAATGAGTGAATGAACTGGAAGCAAGGAAGGACTGTCTTTGTCTAGACAGAGTCTGCAGGGAAGGTTGAGGGGTGGAGACAGGAATGGCAATGGTGTTCACAGGGGACTCCTTGGGGCCATGCTGGGAGAGAAGCGGTTCAGCCACCCCCTGCCAACCTGCTTGCACAGGCCTCTGTGTATGCTTTGGCTCAGGGCGTTGAGTCTGTGTCTGAGGTGTCCCCTCATTGCCCTCCTCACTGAGCTGTTGGCAGGCTCGCTCTCCCACAGGTTGGCCAGTCAGCTGCGCAGCTGTCTGGGGCTGTGTCTGGCGAGATGGGGTGTGAGAACATCTGGGGCCGGGTGCACTGAATATTGAGGCAGTGAGGCAGGGGCCCCTGGGACTGCTGAAATCAGCACCCTGGGAGCTCCCCCAGCCTGTGCCCCTCTAGCTGCTAAGGGTCTCTGTGCCGGCAAGGAGGGTGGGCGACCAGGTGCTTTTCCTTCACCACGCAGAGCTGAAGATCTGAGAGAGGGTGCTGGCTTGAGGCTGGGCAGCCAGGAGGGTGTGCAAGTGGCCCTTGTTTGAAGAGAAGATAAGAATGAGGAACAAGGAGGCTGCTTCCAGACTGAACATGTATGTGGCATGTGGTGTGACCCACCTGGCACCACCATGGAGGCCAACTCCTTCCATCACCCACCCCCAACTCCAGCCACTTGCCAGACTAGGTCAGAATCCCAAGCTGGTGGTCTGTAAGACTGCATTGTTGCTGGGTGTGGTGGCACATGCCTGTAATCCCAGCGACTGGGGAGGCAGAGGCAGGAGGATCGCAAGTTCGAGACCAGAGGCAGTCTGCATAATTTAGTGAGACCCTGTCTCAAAAAGTAAAAAAATGGGCTGGGGTGCAGCTCAGTGGTCCAGCACTTGCAAAGCATGCAAGTTCAAGGCCCTGGGTTCAACCCCCAATACCGCAAAAAAAAAAAAAAAAAAAAAAAAAAGTCCATTTTTTTCCTTCTAGTTCATATTCCAGATTCAGTTGATGATTTGGCTGATGTCCATCCCCACTTCATCTCTAAGACTCCTGAGGTCCCCTCCTCATTGATTTATAACTGCATTCCCGGAGCCAAACTCTGTGGCTGGCTCATGTGGGAGGAGGAATGTGAAGATGGGAACAGGATTCTCAGGAGGTGTCCATGACAAGATAACATCACATCCTTCCCCTGCTCACAAATGTTCACAGCTCCCTGATACCCGCCCCACGGTCGGATCTCTCCGTGTAAAGCCTTGCAATCAACAGCCACATTGTTCCCCAGATGCACGCTGCCCAAGCTGGCCTTTCACCGGAACTGCCCTCTCCTCTCCCCACCCCCATCCTGGTTGCCTTCAAAATCCCACAAGGCCCAGCTCAAAGTAGCCCTCCTCTTAGATGCTTTCCTGGATTCCCCTAAGGTTGAAAAGAGACTTTATGTGGGGTCGGCCTCCCCCACGAGGATGGAGGTCCCAGAGCCCAGGGTCAAAGGCCTCAGCAACCCACACAGTCCTTGCGTGCCTAGTGCACATTTAACATGCTTGACTGAGTCAAAGTTGAAGAAAGAGAGGGTCCCTACCTGGCCTCTCTGGGGTCATGGAGACTCGCTGTCTCAGAGACAGACATGGCAGATGGCTATGGAAGGAGACAGTGATGGGACAAAGCCCCCTGGTAGGTAGAGTGGCAGAGACAGGTAAGGTGATCCCCACCCTGCTAATGCGTCACACCTTCATATACCCTTGATACGGACAGGACCTGTGACTTGCTTCCAAAGGGTTGGACAGATGTAATCAACCAAATAGGTTGCTTTTGTGTTGTTCTCTGTGCCGGAGGAGCCCTGGCTGGGCTTGACTTCATCAGGTGAAAGGTCTTAAAAGAGACTGAGCCACCCCCCACCCACACCCCCAGGGCGGAGGTTCTCCTGCTGGGCATGAAGAAATAACCTGCCCTGGAGCAGGAGGACCTGGAGAGGCTCGTCATGGCAAGGCACCACTGAGAGCAGCCCCTGGCTGGCGGCCATCGAGAAAACCGAGAAAACCGGAACCTCAGCCCTGCAGCGCTGGAACAGAATTGTTCCAACAACCACATGACCTTGGAAGGAAACCTTGAACTCCAGAAAGGAATGCAGCCAGGTGGACACCTTGACTGCAGCCTGAGCAGGAGACCCAGGCTCCTGACCCATGGGAGCTGTGAGGCACTAACCCGGGATTGTTGTTTGTGGGAATTGACTACTCAGCAGGGGACCCAGGCTGGAGAACAGCAGCCTCAGGGAGCCTTGGTGGTGACAGGGTCACAGGGTGGAGAAAATCCCTGGGAAACAGGCAGCTGACCTCGAGTCTGCCCCTCACACCGTCTCCAGCCCCAGATCTTATATCCTGGGTGCTTGGCTCCGTGCACCCATGTGGAATCCAACTGGTCTCAGCGGGTGACTTAGAGGTTCCAGGCTCTGAGTCTTCTTGAATTCAGATAATGCTAAGCCTATCTCAGACTCACCCCCAACCCTAACACCAACTGCGAGGCCCCAAATTACCACAGAGGCAGGTGAGACATGCACCGCCACGATGCCACCTGCCTAGGAGCCCCGGCGCCGCCTGGGGCGCAGACAGCCCCAGCAGACAGCTGCAGCTCCCTGGGCTCTTCTCTGGTTGTTGCCACCAGGCAGGCTGCCGGGGCAGGGGGGAAGAGTTCACAGCCACCATGGTGGGTCAGCAGCTGGGGCTCCAGATGTGGGGGAGCCCAGAGCCTGGGGTAATGTTACACCCAAGTGGTTGTTGGCTGGCTTTTCCAGGAGGCATGGGATGTCAAGGGTGTCTGGGAATGGAGAATGGGTGGGGGGTACTTCTTACTCCACCTTCACCCCATCTCTGCCTGGCTTCTCACCGGGGTGGAGGTAACTTAGAATCATCTACGAGAGGGGCTAGGTGAGTGGACCAGGGTCCTCAATCAAGACTGGTGCAAATTGCCACCCCCTTTGAGTCCTTTCTGCTCCTGAAAAGAACCTGGCCCGGATGTCTCAAGGCCTGACCGGAAGCCTCCAGCCAAGCAGCTGGCAAGAGGAGCCTGACCCCCTCTCCAGCCCCTTCCTTTTGTCCACAATGAACACGCCAGGATTTGGTTTCTCCACTGTCCGGCTCCCTTCCCGGCCCCTGGCCCAGGGCTCCCATCCATTCTGCCTCTGCAGGGCCTCTCCGGGGTACAGACAAAGAAGGCATCTCAGGTTCCCTTGTTGGGCGCCTGCCCTTTGATCTGCCCCCTCCTCCTGCCTCGGGATGCTGGGTGCTAGAGGGGAGGCTCTATCTAGGGACAGGCACCCAGAGATAAGATCTGGGATAGGAAGGAGCCCAGGATCTGAGGGACTTTAAAAGGGTGCCGACAGACCCCCCTTCACCAAGCTCACCTCTGACTGCCTACCCAGACGCTCCCTCCTCTGTCTGCCTGGGGTTTGCTCTCTACAGCCTGGACTCACATGAGGTCCCCCGCTGGGAGACTAGTGGGCCTTCCATCTTCCCAGTGACTCTTGGGGAGAAAGATGCAAAGTGGAAGCCTGGGCCTCCTTCTGCAACAGAATCCCCTGGGAGCTCAGAGGCCGGGCCCCACCCCAAGGACACCCTCTGGAGGGGGACCAAGGGAAGTGTCTGTATCTCCAGCCAGGATACAGCAAGGTTCCTGGATAACCCTTTGAAGCTGCACACTCCAGAGCTCCAGAATCTTCAGCCGTGCAGCAATGAGCTGCCTCCCCACCCAGGCCCGGGCACCCCACAGAGACTGAGTGGCTGGGTGGGGGCTGTGGACTCCTGCCAGACCCAGGACTCAGACACTTCCATTGTGGGGGCTGGACAGAAGTGTACAGGGGAAGCCAATCTATCTTCCTTTTCTGCCCCCGCTGAGGTCTGCGAGCCTCAGGTGCGGTCTCCTGGACTAGGCCCCACATTGCCCTTCTCCCTCTTTTACCTTTCTTGCCAGGTCTGCAGAGCAGGCAGGGTTGAAGGCACATCCCAAGCTCTACCGTGCACTACCTATGCCCTGGGTTGACTCCCTAGGACTCTGCTTGGTCTCAACCTTTCAGCTCCTCACGGACTCCCACCCATTATCCAGCTTCTCTTTTCCTCCTCTAGCCATGGGACTTTCTCTCCCCGGAGTTCACTTTCTTCTCTTCTGTTCCCTATACACATGCTCCCAAACCCCTTCCCTGTGCCTCCTCACCTCTCCCAAACCCCTTCCCTGTGCCTCCTCACCTCTCCCAAACCCCTTCCCTGTGCCTCCTCACCTCCTTCCCCTGCAAAGGCCATCCCTCTACCAGACGGACAGACCCTCTCGTCCCGCCTGTGCCTGTGCGGCCTAAATGTGAAGTGAGGCTGGTGCAGTGGTTCACGTGTGTAATGCCAGCTACTAGGGAGGCAGAGGCAGGAGGATTGAGAGTTGGAGGCCAGAAGCAGCCTGAATAATTTAGTGAGACCCTGACTCAAAATTAAAAGTAAAAAAGGGGCTGGAGGTGCAGCTCAGTGGTAGAGCGGTGGCAGAGCAGCCAGAGGTCTTAATTACCTGCAAGGTTTAAAGCTAGAGGAGGGCCTGAAGGCCTTTTGCTGTGGTCATCTTCCCAGGGTGATATAACAGACCTGCAATCAATAGGGCTGATTGAACTTCAACACAACTGAGCCAGCTTGAGAGAGCACAGGGAGCCGTCTGGAAAGGCTGGACTTCAGGCAGTGGAGGACGGTAGTCCCCAAGAGAGGGAGCAAATGAGCTGAACCCTGAGAGTCGCTGGCCTCCTGCCCTGTTTCCAGGCTGTGACACCAGGAGAGAACTGTGGCTGGTGGGGTGGGACACAGGACTCCAGGAGGGAAGTAGGTGGGGTGAGAGTCCAAGTGACCAAGGAGGGCAGAGCACTCTGGAGGAGCAGCCTGCAGAGGGCATCCCTAGAGCTTCAGAGGGGCCCAGGAAGAGCTGATCTGGAAGGATTTCAGAACAGGACCTGACGCTCACCTAGGGCTCCCACCGGCCAGGAAAAACTCACCAGTCATATGGCATTGGGCAGAACACATAGGAAGATCTTATTTTATTCTCTATCTATCTATCTATCTATCTATCTATCTATCTATTTATCTATCTCTATTTATTTATTTCAATCCTAGGGGTTGAACCCAGGGCCTCACACATGCTAGGCAAGTGCTCTGCCACTGAACCACACCCCAGCTATGTATTTTTTTGACTTTGAGAGAATCTTGCTAAATTGTGCAGGCTGCCTTTGGCTTTGAACTTTTGATCCTTGTGCCTTAACCTTCTGAGTTGCTGGGATTACAGGCATATGCTGGGTTACGAAAGTCTTACTTTAATCATGGGGAGTAATGAGGCCCAGAGTGAGCCCTGCTCTGGACCCACTTCTGAAAAAAACCCGAAAGTTGAATAGTTAATTCAACTTGATCTCAAGGCTTATTATAACATGACAGGAATCAAGACAGTATGGTGCTGGTAAAATAGACAAATCAGTGTAACAGAGCAGAGAATCCAGAAACAGACCCCCACACACATGAGCAACTGACTCTGGACAGAGGTGCAAAGGCAGATAGTGGAGAAAGAAGAGTATTTTCCACAAGTAGTACTGAAACAATTGGATTTCTGTATGTAAAAAAAAAATTAACTTTGATCCACATATCTTGACCTTACACATAAATTAACTCAAAATTTATCATAAACCTAAAATAAAACTTACAATTATAAAACTTCTAGAAGAAAACATAAGCTAAAATATTTGTGGCCTTGAGCTAGGTAAAGATCTTTAGATATGACACCAAAACCAGGATTCACTAAGGAACAAGTTGATACACAGGATTTTATCAAATAAAAATCTTTTCAAAAGACATTCTTAAGAAAATGAAAAGACATGTCACAGATCAGGAAAAAATATGTGCAAAACACATTTCTGAAAAATGACTTGTATTCAAAATATCCAAAGAACTCTCAAAACTCAATAAAAAGAAAACAAACAAACCAATTAAAATATAAGCAAAAGGTCTGAATAGACACCTTCCCCAAAGAAGACACACAGATGGCAAACAAGCATGAGAAAATATTCAGCATATGTCATCAGGGGTATGCAAATTCAAACAAAGATGAACCACTACACACTTATTGGAATGGTTAAAACTTAAACTGACAATACCAAGTGCTGACAAGGACACAGAGCAAAGGAATTTTCTTTCTTTGCTGGTGGGAAGGGAAAATGGTACAGCTACTTTGGAAGACAGGTTGGTAGTTTTATACAAAGCAAAATATATATGTATCCAGCAATCATACTTCTGAGTATCTACTGAATTGATCTGAAAGCTTATGTTCTACATTTAATTCCTACATGCAAATTGACCAAAGTTTATTTTTTTACATACAGAAATCCAATTGTTCCCATACCACTTGTGGAAAAGATGTTCTTTTCCCCACTATCTGCCTTTGTACCTCTGTCTAAAGTCAGTTGCTCATGTATGTGTGAGTCTATTTCTGGATTCTTTGCTCTGTTCCATCGATTTGTCTATCTTATACCAGTACCATCCTGTCCTGATGAATTGTAAATGCACAGTTCTAAGTGAAAGAAGATAAGGATCACAATAGAGAATGCAGAATATAGCAATGTGATCTCACCATTACAAATGTATGCAACATCCTTACTAGATGGAGTGAGGGCAAGGTGCTGATCTAGATGAATTTGGAAAAGAGGAGCATTATAACATTAAAGCCAAGAGAAATTGTACATAAGTGCTGTACCCTAGTTGATAAGGTATTTCCTGTGCTGGTACAGTTTAACATTCTGATATTGCTATACAAGTACACTGAAGTTAAGCAGTTAAGTAAATTGAATGGCAGGTGATAGGAGCCAAGAATTTCATTGTGTGGTAGGAGGTTATGGGTAAGCAAGGAGAGGAGGCAAGAATGATGGAATATCTATGGATTAGAAGTGAAGGTATCAGCCGGGCCTTACACCTATAATCCCAGTGACTAGGGAAGCTGAGGGAGGAGGATTGTTGAGTGGCGAAGTGAAAAGCAGCATGCCCAACTTGGCAAGACCCTATTTCAAAATAAAAAATAATGTAAAATGTGGGAGGGGGGCCTGTGGGTGTGGCTCAGTGGTAGAATGCTTGTCTAGCATGCGTGAGCCCCTCCAGTATTGAAAAAAAAGAAGAAGACAGACAGAAAGAAAGGAAATGAAGGCATCAGTGTAAATTTATGTTTATTAACATAAAGATGGTTCCATACACAAACATTTACATAAGTATCTGTATACTAAATTGGCTAGGATACACAGATATATTTTCTTGCTCTGTTGGTTGAGAAGAGCAAGGAACAATCACACCCTAGGGGAAACAAGCACTCCTCACGCACAGGTCTCAGTTTGTAATAATAATTACAACAAAAAGGACCAGAAGTCCTTGAAAAAATGGCTGATTTGAGGACTTGGGCAGGAAACACATGAGATCTGCCTGGAGCATCCTGGAGCATCAGGGGTAAGCAAGTGCTTAAACAAAACAGACAACCCCCCTCCTCCAGTGATGGGGATCTGTCAAAGGAACTCAGTGACTGAGAGAACTTGGAAAGAGAGCTCCCATGAGTAACAATGGAATACTTTAAGCAACAAAGTAAAATAGTAATAAAATAGTAATATAACTCAAAGTATAAAATAAATATCCCCGAGTCCATACCAATGTAAGCACAGGATCGATTAAATAAATACATGGGGAGAAGAGACAATTCTCTGGTGCAGAATTCCAAATAATACAAGTATATGTATATTGTTTGCCATCCATATCCATGGGTTTCACATATGCAGAGTCAACCAACCACATATCAAAAATATATGAAAAAATATTGTGTTTGGACTGAACTTGTACAGACTTTTGTCCTTAGTCTGGTTTCTTTTCTTTGCAGTCCTAATGACTTTGAACCCAGGGCTTTGCACATGCTAAGCAATTGCTCTACCACAAAGCTGCACCTCCAGCCCCTCTTTTACTTTTTATTTTGAGACAGGGTCTCACTAAACTGCACAGGCTGGGTCTGGCCTTGAACTCACAATCCTCTGCCTCTGTTTTCCAAGTTGCTGGGATTACAGGCATGCACCATGGTGCCCAGCAATTGTCATAATTCCTAAACAATACAGTATAACAACTATTTACATAGTATTTGCATTGTATTAGGTATTATAAATGATCTGGGGATGACTTAAAATATACAGGAGGATGTATATGTACTATGATGCCCTGAGCAACTGTGGATTTTAGTATCTGTGGGCACCGTGGAACTGATGCCCATGGATTCCAAGGGCAACTGCACACTACTCCCAAGGTAGAGCACAGCTTTGCACTCCCAGATGTGGGCTCCTTCCAAAGAGTACAGTATGGAAAGTGGGTAAAGGAGAGTAAGTTTTCAATGGGAACACCCACCAAACACTTTAGTCAGGTGATCAAGGTCAGCATCAATAGGGATGTTGTTGTTGTTGTTAGGTGTATCCGACTCATAGCGACCCTCATAGGCTTTTCAATGGCTGACTGTTTCAGGATTGCCTTGGGAATGGATTGCTAGGCCCATTTTTGCAGTGCTGGGAATTGAACTCGGGACCTCAGAGACTGCAGCGCGGTACTCTACCAACTGAGATAAATCCTAGCCCATCAATAGGGATGTTAGTGTTAGGTGCCTTGGAGTCATGTCCGACTCATAGTGACCTTCATAGGGTTTTCAATGGCAGATCGTTTTGGGATTGCCTTGGGAGTAGGTTGCCATGCCCTTCTCCCATATCAATAGGGATAAGTACTGCTAATACTAAGCACACTTGATACGATGTGATAAAAGTGGCATTCCTTTCCCCAAACCCACAGGCCTTAATCCCATCATGAAAAAAATGCTAGACAAGTCCCAATAGAGGGGCTTCCTGCAAAACACATGACTAGAACTCAAAAATATCAAGGTCATCAAAAACAAGGAAAGGCTGAGAAATTATCCCAGCCACGGTGGGCTAAGGACACATGCCTCCTAAATGTGGTATCTTAGATGGAATGCAAGAAAGACCATTAGGTAAAAACTAAGGAAGTCTGCGACTATTTCCCAGGATTTATTTGTTTATTTATTTTCAGTGCTGGGGATTGAATCCATGTCTTCATTCACACTAGTCAAGTTCTCTACAGCCAAGCAATATCCCCAGCCTAAAACTAAAGAAATCTGAGTAAAAGCATGGACCTTAATTGATATCAATGTACCAATATTGATTCATTAACTATAACAAACACACAATATTAATGGAAGATTGTTAATAATAGGGGAAATTGTGGGCTATATGGAAACTCTGTACTACCGTCATAATTTTTCTGAAAATCTAATACTTATAGAAATCTAAAAGTTTCTTTTTTTAAAAGAGACAAACTATAGACCAAGAAACAATATTTTAAGAGCACATATTTCATCAAGGACTTGTATCCAGAAGTATATAAAGGACTCTCAAACTCAACAATGTGAAAGCAAACATATGTTAAGCATTTGGCTTAGTTATTTTCAACATATACCTATGTCATTATTGTTGTATACTGTAAATATATACAATTTTTATTTGTCAATTATACCCTAACAAAGCTGGTAGGAAATAAAATTCACACACAGAAAAGCAATATTTTTAAAGAAGAAAAAAATCAACCCAATAAAAAGTGGGCAAAAAGGAGCAGGGATGTAGTTAAGGGTTAGAGTGCTTGCCCAGCATGTGTGAGTCCCCGGTTTGATGCCTAGCACTGAAAAAAGAAATGTGGCCAAAGATTTGAACAGACATTTTAGTAAGGAAGACATACAGATAGCAAATAAACACATGAAAAGACGCTCAGTAGCATTTGTCACTAGAGAAATGCAAATTATAGTGAATTAGGGAAATACTTATAGTCAGAAGCTGGACGTGGTGGTACATGCTTATAATCCCCGCAACTCAGAGGCCAAGCCAGTATGATTGCAGGGTGGAGGCTAGAGACAACAGGTATAACCTACTGAGACCTTGTCACAAAATAAAATATAAAAATGGGCTGGGGGTGGGAGTACAACCAAGTGGTAGAGCCCTTGCAAAGTATGTGCAAGGCCCTGGGGTCAACCTCCAAGTACGGAAAAAAATTTTTCACAGTGAGATAACATTACACATATGTTGTTGTTGTTAGATGCCATTGAGCTGTGTCCAACTCATAGCGACCCTCAGAGGGTTTTCAATGGCTGATTGTTTCGGGATTGCCTCTGGAGTGGATTGCCATGTCCTTCTCCCATTTTTGTGGTGCTAGGAATCAAACTCTGGACCTCAGGGACTGCAGAGTGGCACTCTATCAACTGAGCTAAATCCCAGCTCAATGTTACATACGTATTAATGGCTAAAATAAAGAAAACAAGTGTACTCAGTGTTGGAATTTTTCAGACTGCAGAAGCTGATTAAAAACCTTCCCTTTCTTCACTTATGGCCTTAGTGGTGGGTGTGTAAATTTGAATAGTCATATTGACTGGTCTTCCTTATCAACATATGGATATTATTCTATCACTGATAGCATCATACTTTAGGACAGATCTTTTTTTTTTTTTTTTTTTTTTTTTTTTTTTTTTTTTTTTTTTTTTTTTTTTTTTTTTTTTTTTTTTTTTTTTTTTTTTTTTTTTAGGACAGATCTTGAGATGTGTTTTTTGATGATGAATGTAACCCCATTTCTCTTTAAGTTAGGGGATTCAACCGAATGTAGAAATTATTGAACAGTATCATTAATATCTCATGCAAGTAAAGTTTTGTTAAAGATCATTCAAAAGCGATTTCAGCACTATATTGACAGGAAACTGCCAGAAAATCAAGCTGGATTCAGAAGGGGGCGTGGAACCAGGGACATCATTGCTGATGTCAGATGGATATTAGCTGAAAGCAGAGAAGACCACAAAGATGTCTATCTATGTTTTACCAACTATGCAAAGACATCTGACTATGTGGATCATAACAAATTATGGATAACACTGTGAAGAATGGGAATACCAGAGCACTTAATTGCACTCATGAGGAATCTGTACATGGACCAGGAGGCAGTCATTTGAACAGAACAAAGAAACCCTGCCTGGTTTAAAGTCAAGAAAGGTGTGCATCAGAGCTGTATCCTTTCACCATATCTCTTCAATCTCTACAATGAGCAAATAATCAGTTACCAAAATTAAGGCTGGAGGACACAAGCATTTTAAACAGCCCCATTACATTCACGGAATTAGAGACAGTAATAAAAAAAAATCTCCCAACAAATGAAAGTCCAAGTCCTGATGGGTTCACAGTGGAATTCTATCAAACCTTCAGAGAATAAGAGAATAATTACTACTTATTCTTCTCAAATTATTTCATAAAACAGAAAAGGAAAAGACACTTCAAAACTCATTTTACAAAGGCAGTATCACCCTGACACCAAAAACAGATAAAGACTCTTGAAAGAATGAGAACTATAGATCAACTTCCCTGATAAACATCTGTGCAAAAATCCTCCATAAAATTCTGGCAAAACCAAATTCAGAAACACATAAAAAGATTATACACCATGATCGGGGGGCTTCATTCCACAGATGCAAGACTGGTTCAACATATGAAAATCAATTAATGTAATTCAACATATCAAGAGACTTGCAGACAGAAATCACATGATCATCTCAATTGATGCTGAGAAGGCCTTCAGCAAAGTGCAATGTCCATTCATGATCAAAGTTCTGAAGAAATTGGGCATAGTAGGAACATATCTCAACATCATAAAGGTCATTTATGACAAACCTACAGCTAACATCATACTAATTGGGGGAAAATTGAAACCATTCCCTCTAAGATCAGGAACAAGATAAGGATATCTACTATCTCCTCTCTTATTCAATATTGTGATTGAAGTCCTAGCAAGAGCAACTAGGCAAGAGAAAGAAATTAAAAGAATACAGACAGGGAAAAAAGAGGTCAAATTATCCATGTTAGAGATGATATGATCCTCTACCTAAAGGACTCCAAAAATTCCACTAGAAAACCCTTTGAGCTAATTAGCTCCTTCAGCAAAGTAGTAGGATACAAAATCAACACTCAAAAACCAGTGGCCTTAGTTTACACCAATAGTGAACAGGAAAAGGGAGGAAATCAAGACAACAATATCATTCACAATAGAACATCAAAAAATTAAATATTTAGGAGTCAACCTAACTAAAGACCCTAAATACCTCTACAAGGAAAACTTTAAGATATTAAAGAGAGAAATAGCAGAAGACACTAGAAGATGGAAGGACCTCCCTTGCTTATGGATCAGGAGAATTAATATTGTGAAAATGGCTATACTACCAAAAGTGGTTTACAGTTTTAATGCAATCTCGATCAAAATTCCAATGACAGACTTTGCAGAAATAGGAAAAACAACCTTAAAATTCATTTGGAAGCACAAAAGATTGCATATAGTCAAAACAATCCTAGGCAGCAAAAACAGTGCAGGAGGTACCATGACTTCAAACTATACTACAGGGCCATAATGGCAAAAACAGTTTGGTACTGGCACAAAAATAGGCCTGAAGATCAACAGAACCGAAATAAAGGCTCAGAGATACACCCACACAACTACAGCCACCTGATTTTTGACAAAGGGGCTAAGGACATTCAATAGAATAAAAATAGCCTCTTCAACAAGTGGTGCTGGGAAAATTGGATATCCATTTGCAGAAAACTGAAAATAAAACTGTATCTCTCAATCTATATGAGGGTCAACTCAAAGTGGATAAGAAACCTCAACATAAAACC
The DNA here is from genome assembly GCA_007922755.1 of Pedetes capensis. Classification (NCBI taxonomy): domain Eukaryota; kingdom Metazoa; phylum Chordata; class Mammalia; order Rodentia; family Pedetidae; genus Pedetes; species Pedetes capensis. Next base: position 173,041 of record VMDO01000793.1, on the reverse strand, counting down.
AGAACCCTTAAAACTACTGGAAGAAAAGCTAGGGGATGTGTGGTTGGGAGCAAGGTGGGGGAAGGGGAGGGCAAAAAAGTAGAGGGGAAAAGGGAAAAAGGAGGAGAGGATAGCCTCAAAATATATGATGCAACTATATGAATACATAGGGAAAAATAGGGATAATATTACTTAAGGATATATATGATTTTTATTACATATTAATCAAGTCGTTCTGTAAAATAAGTAAGTGGATGAAAGTATAACCAAAAGTAACGTAATAGTTACATAAGGGAGATAGCAATAGTCCTATCACTTTGTACCCCACCAACAGTTATAAATAAAGGGAAAAAATATCAAATTATATACTTTAAATGTGTGTACTTTGTTTATTTGTTTGTTTGTTTACTTTTATTTAGAGACAAGTTCTCATTATGTAGCCCAGGCTGGCCAGGCACTCGTAATTCTCCTGCCTCAGCCTCCCCAGTGCTGGTATTACAGGTGTAGTTTAGTATGACAATTTTACCTCAAGAAATAAAATGTACCTTAAAAGAAAGCTCAGAAAATTCTCCAGTTAAAACTTCTAATTAAAACAACTTATTTAGGACTGGGGATGTAGTTCTGTGGTAGAGTGTTTACCTAGCACGTGTGAGGCCCTAGGTTCCATCCCCAGAACTGCCAAACAAAGCAAACCAAGAGAACCAAAATATAAAACTATTTATGTAAACATTTTTATTTAAAATAAAGAAAAATGCATTTAGTTAGGAAATTAAATAGCCCAGAAGTGATTAAAGAGAAAAATAACTTCTCCCTGTCCTGTCTGGGACTCAAGTCCTCAGGGAAACTTTTAACCATTTTTATTTTTAGATATTCTAGGGATTGCCTTCTTTCGTCTAATTTTTATACTGTTATTTTGAAATATTTTATTTACTTCTTGTCCTTGACATGTCAACTTCAGACATTATTGATTGATTGTCTTTTAGGATTGATGAGGATGTAGCTGCCAACCCCCTATTCCTTTTTTCTTCCCAAATGTGGTTATAGTCCACTGTTCTCAGTCCCTCTGCTTCTTATCCTTGCACCAATGCACTCCTGTTTATCTGAAAGAAAAGAAAGCATATATGTCCATAAAAAGACTTAACATGAATGTTCATAGCAGCTTTTCTTGCACTAGCCAAGTATCATACCAAAACCTCCATTTCCTGTTCAGCCTACCATTGATGGTATCTCTCCACTCTTTACTTTGGAGGTGAGGGTGCCAGTCTCCATATCCCTTCTCAACTTTCCATGCAGCGTGAGGCCCTGGGTTCAACCCCCAGTACAGAAAAAAAAAAAAAAAAAAAAAAAAAGAGTAAAAGACCTGAACATAAATCTCACCAAAGAAGGTATAAAAATGGCAAGAAACCATATCAAAGGATGTTCAACATCATGTGTCACCAGAGAAATGCAATTTGAAACAACAACAATAAGGTACTACACACTTTTTTTTTTCAATACTGGGGGTTGAACCCAGGACCTCATGCCTGCATGCTTTGCAAGTGCTGGACCACTGAGCTCCACCCTCAGCCCATTGATTTACTTTTTTGAAACAGGGTCTCACTAAATTACGCAGACTGCCTCTGGTCTCGAACTTGCGATCTTCCTGCCTCTGCCTCCCCAGCCACTTGTATTACAGGTGTGCACCACTGTGTTGGGCTTACTACACACTTTTGAGAAGGGCCAAAATCCAAAACACTGACTACACCAAATGCTGATGAGGAGGTAGATCATCAGGAACTCCCATTTCTTGCTGGCAGGAAAGCAATGCTGGTACAGTCACTTTCTAAGACCGTTTGGCAGGTACTTACAAAACTAAACATACTCTTATTATATGATCCACTAATCATTCTTCTTGGTATTTACCCAAATGAATCAAAAACTTCTGTCTACACAGAATCCTGCACGCAAATGTTTATAACTGTTTTATTCATGGGTGCCAAAACTTCGAAGTACATAAGATGCTCTTCAGCAGGTAAATAGGTAAACTATGCTACACCAGACAATGGAATATTGTTCATTGCCAAAAAGAAATGAGCTACCTAGCCATGAAAAGATGAGGAAGAAATTTAAACATATTACTAAGAGACAGAAGCCAATTTGAAAAGGCAATGTACTGTATGATTCCAACTTTATTGAAGCCAACAAAAAGATGGGTGGTTGACATGTGGTAGGGGGAGGGAGAGATGGGTAGGTGGAGCATAGGGGATGTTCAGGGCAATGAAACTACACTGAATAGTTCTATGATGGATACAACTCATTATACATTTGTCAAAATCCATAGAATTACAATTGCCCAAAGTGAACTCTACACAAACTGTGGACTTTAGGTGGTAAGGGCACATCAAAGTAGGTTTGTGGATTGTGACGAATGTATCCTGTGGTGCAGGATGTCAACAGTGAGGGGGGTTTTGTTTATGAGAGGACAGGCAGTATATGGAAACTCTCTATAGCTCCTGCTCAATTTTGTTGTGAACCTAAAACTATTTTAAAAAATAAAGATAGGACTGGGGATGTGGCTCAGTTGTAGAGCACTCGCCTAGCATATGCAAGGTCCTGGATTTGATCTCCAGCTCTGGAAAAAAAATTATTTAAAAAACAACAAGGCAGGCACGGTGGTGCATGCCTGTAATCCTAGTGGCTCAGGAGGCAGAGGCAGGAGGATCACAAGTTTGAGACCAGAGGCAGTCTGTGTAATTTGGTGAGACCCTGTTTCAAAAAAGTAAAAAAAAAAAAAAAAAAGGCTGGGGGTGCAGCTCAGTGGTCCTGCACTTGCAAAGCATGTAAGCACCAAGCCCTGGGTTCGACCCCCTGCACCATTAAAAACAAGAACAAAAACAAAAACAAAAAAACAGAGCACTGAGGGAGGGACTTTTGTTATTGTTTTGTTTTTACGGTGTAGGTAAAGCATGCAGATAAAGCATGAATTCTCATGGCACTCTGAACAACCTGGTTTTCAAGTGTTGGTACAACATACAACAGACACTCTGTTCTGAGTGCCTAACAGGCCACCAGAAAATCACATCCAGGAGTGAGGCAGTGCCAAAGTAGTAGGCTAGGGAGCCACCTGGAATGGGGATAGGGGTTGCTGGGCACTGGGATAGTTACTCAGGAATGTAGTAGTATGGTCTAGAGGGAGTCAAAGTCCAAGAAGGGGACCCAGAAGCTCTGGCCTTCCAGCTGTGGGCAGAGGAGCAGGTGAGCCTCTGTCCTGGTGGCTCAAGAGAAGGCCAAAGTCCCAGGCCACTCAAGGAGTGGAAAGGCTGGGAAGGCAGGGCTTGGGAGCCACCACAATCCCACAAGGAGGGAGGCCAGCGTGGGCAGGGGAGGAGTCAAGAAAAGGCGGGAGCAGGCGCTATGGGTTGTGGGTGGGATGGACAAGGGGGTGAATCTCTTTTTCCCAGGATCTGAAGTTTGGCAGCCAAGGCAAGATGACAGAAGTTTGAGAGGTGCAGGCTCAGGGAAGGTGTTTATAGGCTGAGGGAAAAGGGAGAGTGTTTATAGGCTGAGGGAAGAGTCCTCAGAGGGGAGCCAGAGCACAGGTGGAAGGAGGAAGGAACTTTTTCGTGGGTTGCTTCTATTTATTGTAGAAAACATATTACACTATTGGAAAAAAAAACAAAAAAACAGAAAAGGAGCAAGAAATTGAAAACACCTATAATTCTATCTTTTGACCTGCTCAACGGTTCAGATGTCTTCTGATGTCAGTTTTTCCTGGCAGAGAGAGGAAGGGAATCCAAAAAGGTCCCAAGACTTCCTCCTGTCCAGGACCAGGAGACATGGGCCGTGGGTGCTGAGGACTCGCAACAGCCACAAGGGGCTTTAACAACCAGTCCACCAGAAATGAATAAAAAGATAGTTTCCTCTCTCCCCCTACCCCCACTCCCACCTCCACCCTGCCACTGGCTTCTCGTCCTGTACCTTCTCCTCTTTTTTTCCCTCTGGCCACCCTTTTGGGGACCCACCCCTGGCCCCTGCGTGGTGGGGAAGGGAAGGACCACGCTGCAGCGCAAGTGGGGGAGGCTGGGCAGTAATTGAATCCAGGGACCTCGAGACAGGCAAAGGCCGATGGCTTTTCCCGGCCTAATTAGAGGGATTTTTTTTTAAACCAAGGAAACAAATCCATATGGTCTGCGATTCTTTTCTCAGGCTCTTTACCCTCCTGAAGTCGTAAATGTCGTGGGCTTTTTAGCACTGGGGGATTGGGAAGGGGGAGGGTCCACAGGCTAAGGTTTCTCTACTGGAGCCGGGTCCAGAATCTGAGACCTCCAGCGCCAGGGTCCTCACCCCCCACCCCAGCCCCTCTGGCAGGCAGCCTCCACCCCCTCCCACGCAAGCCTCCTTACTCTCCTAGGCTTCTCCTCCAGCCAAAAACTTTCTCCCCAATCCAACCCTTGTTCCCCTACCAGCGCTATGGCTCATACCTATTGCCTTGCCTCAGTCCTATCCTCAGCCCCTAGCCTTCACCGATGAGTGTCCACTGCTCTGTCTCTCTTCCCTCTTCCAGGTGTGGCCTGTTTCCACCATCAGACTGGGAGCTGACCAAAGACAAAAATCAAGGCTTCCCCATCAGCTTGGAAGGTTTCTTAAAGGTTGCTGTAGGCAATCTTAATCTGCTGTAAGTAGCAGAAGGCACCAAGGTTCGACATAACATAGGTAGAAGGGACTGTATAGACCTTGTGTTTTTTTGAGACAGAGTCTTACTATGTAGCCCAGGCTGGCCTCGAACTCACAATTCTCCTGCCTAACGCTCCCAAGTGCTGGGATAACAGGCTTGTGCCACCATGTGGGGCTTGTAGAGCTTTATTTCTACTGGGATGAATCCTAGTGGATGGAGCTTGGGATCAGGCTCCATGGCTGACAGGCTGCACTTCTGGGGCCTGGGTGCCTCCTCTGCAGGACCAGGGCAGCAGAAGCAGATGGCAGCAGAGGGCAGTGGAAGCAGATGGCAGCAGTTGTGCTCTGTGGTAGAGCCAGGAGAAGCAGGCTTCTCTGGCCAGTGGATGAGTGACCCCTCAGGGCTTTCTAAGCTAGGAAGTCACTTTAGGGGAGCTGGCCGTGTGCATCTGAGGCAGAAAGAGCCTGATCTCTGCTCCTAGGTCCTCCAGAATCAGCCAAGCTTTGGGAGCATATTTTCAGAGTATCTTGCCTCTGAGACTCCTTCTTGGGAACTATGAGAAGAATCGACAGTAACATGGTCCCTCTGTATCCACAGGGGATTGGTTCTAGAACACTTGTGGATACCAAAATCCACAGATGTGCAGGTCCCTTGTATGAAAAGGTATAGTATTTGCATATAAGCTACACACATCCTCCTATATACTTTAAATCATCTCTTCTTGTTGTGAGGTGCCTTCAAGTCGGTGTCTGACTCATAGCAACCATATGTACAACAGGCAAAACACTATTGTCAGTGCTACTCTGCTATTCATAGCGGTTTCAATGGCAGATTGATTTTTGGGAGTGGGTTGTGGGTCATTCTCCCGAGTAAATCATCTCTAGATTACTTATAAAACTGAATACAATGTAAATGGCTGTTATACAGTGTTTCTTAGGGAGGAATAATAAGAAAAAGAGCTTGAACATGTTTAGTTTAGACACAATTTAAAAAATATTTTCAATCCATGGTTGGTTAAATCTGTGGATACAGACCCATGGATACAGATAGCCAACTGTATTTGGAGGCCCAAGATTTCAGATGGGTTTCCACCTCTGTTATACATCTGTGAGCAGCCTCAGAGATAAGAAAGCTGATGGCCACTTCTCTTGAGGATCTCTTTAAGTCCTATCTGCTCCTTTTGCTAGCCTGGTTGGCCTGAGGCTCTATTTGCGTCTGTATTCCAGAGACTATGAATCTGGTGAGACATCAGGGCCGGTGCCTGTGCTCTCCTCTTGGCTGCTCCGCTGGGGACATGGAGCCTTGGATGGGGGCACTTTCCGAAACTTCCACGACTGAGGCCTTTCTCCTTCACCCTCCGACCCCTGGCTGGCTGAAAGGAGTCCACTCAGTGGTGTTATTATCTGGGGTCTGACCTCTGCCAGAGCCATAGAAGACTCTTGGATTCCAGTTGTTTTGTGGCTGAAGGGGGGTGAGATGAGCCTGACAGAGTGAGGAACATCAGCAACAAGGAAGAGAATTTCTGGTGGGGATTTACAATGGTTGCAGACCACAAATGCCTCAAACATTTCCATACCCACCATTCTTTTGCAGGACAGACCAGATGCATTCAGGAGTGTGCCTGTCTACCATCTTTCCTTCCTGAACTATGAGTTTAACTTAACATGTCCAGTGGTATATGTCTTCAATTGAGCATGCTTGGAAAATGTACCTGCCCCCAAATGCCTCCTCTTATGAACATGTGTAGGTTTTCCCAAAGAAATCAAAACCTTTCTTTGTCAGGGGTGGGTGCCATTTTGGGAATCATACCCAGGGCTCTCTGCTTGCAGGAAATAAATCCTCCTTCACTCTTTATTGTGGTTGTACTTGTTTTGATTTTGCACTCACCAAGATGTGAACCCTTTGTGTTTGGTGACACAGCCATAGTGTGACCTTGGGAGAGTCAATCTGAGCCTTAATCTCATCTGTACAATGGAGTGACTACATTAATACTTGTCCATCAGGCACAGCACTGGGGTAAGGATTAGTTAGTAAGGGCCAGTCCTTGTTCTCAGGGAGCTTCCAGTCCAGGTGAAACACAGAAGGGACTTTACTAAAACTCTGAAGGCAGTCAGAGCAGGCATGCTGGAAAGAGCCGCCCAGGAGGCAGACAGGTGTCTGATGCATTAGCCTCCAGCCTGAGTCAGCTGCAGTCAAGCCCAGCAACCCTTCTCCCTCTGCTTCCCCCACCCTGGAGTCTTCCTCATGCGCCTGCCTGGAGGCCCAGGCTGTGTCTGCCTCATGAATTGGTGCCTGTGGGTGGCTTCTCCTTCTCCATGTCAGCCAAGAGTGGGGAAGGGACAAGCTGCTGGCCTTGGTGGACCTTGAGGAAAGACCACGAGTGGAATGGCTTTGCTAAACCATGTCAGGCTGGATTAAATCACAGTGCTGGCCCTGTTACTATGCTTTTCTCTCTCTGCTCTCCCATTCCCTTTATCTGTCTTCTGTGCACAGTTGGGGTCTGGATTCTCCTTAAAGGGTCATGCTTGGTCCTACTGGCTCTGAGGCTGGAGTGTATGTGGGACCAGGCAGGCAGAAGGGAGCCAGGCTGAGCTGGCTCTCTGTGGAAGACACTGTGATTAGTACCCTTGGGCTTTTGAGCACCTATGGAGCATGGGGGCTGGGATTTAGCTCAGTTGGTAGAGTGTTGCACTGCAGTCTCTGAGGTCCTGTGTTCAATTCTCAGCACCACAAAAATGGGAGAAGGACCTGGCAATCCATTCCCAAGGCAATCCTGAAAGCAATCAGCCATTGAAAACCCTACGAGGGTGGCTATGAGTCGGATGCCGACTTGATGGCACCTAACAACAACAACAACAATGGAGCATAGGGCACTTCAGGGTAGGCAGTGAGGACGGGGAGGCTCACAGACATGAGTTAGCTTATAATTTAATGGAATGTATAAAGCAAGGACCCATGCTGGGTGCTGTCGCACACACTTGTAATTCCAACAACTCGGGAGGCTGAAGCAGGAGGATCGCCAGTTCAAGGCCAGAGGCAGTCTGTGTAACTTAGTGAAACCCTGTCTCAAAATGAAAAACATAAAAGGAGCTGGGGGTGGAGGTCAGTGGTAGAGCACTTGCCTAGCATGCATGAGGTCCCGGTTCAACACCCCAATACTGAAGAAGGAAAAAAAAAAATACAAAACCACCAAGGGCCTCAAGTCAGTAGAATTCTTCCTATGTAAAGTGCTGAGGAGGTCCTAGAGAATGTGAGAAGGAGATCTGAGGGGCTTCCAGGAGGAGCAGACAAAGGGATGCAGCTCTAGGTAGCTTTGGGGATGGGGCAGCTCACAGGCAGCAGGCACTCCAGTCAAGGCCCTACATGGGGACGTGTGGACTGGGCTCAGGGAGTGCAGGTCATGCAAGTCTGGCTGCAGCGGTGGCAATAGAGAGGGCCAGGTGGGACATAGGCTGAAAGGGCAGGGTGAGGTTCCTATGGAGGCCTCTAATGCCAGGATGGGAGTGACAATGACTCAAGTATAATTTGAAATAATTATATTACTAAATATAATTTCACAAGGTTGTACTATATTTAGTCTCATATATACAGTATTAGCTTTATGTTGCACAGCAAATTGCCAAGATGGCTACAATTTATCCCCATTTTATAGCTTAGGGAACAAGGGCTCAGATAGGATTTGTGACCGACCTGCCCAAGACCACAGAGCTAGTAAGTGGCTTTGAGTCCAGGAGTGTGTGGCACTAAAACCCACATGCTTCCGCCTTGTGACCCTGGCAGATGGAGCCAAAATAACTAGCAGCAAAGCAGGGAAGACTGTTCTGGCAGGTGGGTCTGGAGACTTCTTTTCAGGGACCTGGGGAGGGTCCCTAGGGGCTACCTGGTGAGATCTAGCAGAGATCAAGGGAGGGAGGGGTGAGTGCCTCGACAAGGCAGACTTTCCAGAATGCCAAAAGAAAGTCTCAGGCCCTTGGGAACCACTACGGACAGGCAGAGTGGTGGGCAGTTGAGGATGGGCAGAGGGGTCCGGGCTCCCCAGGGTAGGAACAGGTCTACAGTGTGGCCATGCTATCTTCTGGCCCTGCCTACCAAGCCTGGCCTGTGTGGCTCTGGGCCAGGCTCCCAGCGGCGCCAGCTTACTGCAATCTGTGTCGGGGGCTGGGAGCAGATGAGGAGGGGTGTGGGGGGGGCAGCATCAAGGTTAAGACGCCAGGCTCTGAACTGGGATCCCCTTTCTTTTCCTGGTGGGCTCCAGCTGTCTCTGCCACTCTGCGGGAGGGGACAGGGAGATCTGGAAGGGGAATGAGCCTTTGGCAGAATTAAAGGGGTTCAGCTTGTCTTCAATCTCTGTCCCTCTCTCAGAATTCCAGTCCCCACCCCAGGAGCCTCACCTCCTCAGACCAGCCCCTTGTACCCTGCCTTCACCTCCATCTCCACCTAGCACCTCCTCCTCTATCTCCACCTGCAGCCAGTTGGTAGCACAGCCAGCCTAGGGTGGGGGAGAGAACAGAGGTGGAATGTTCTGGGGCAGACACGGCTCCTAGGTAGGCTCTATCACTGACTCTTAGGTGGCCTTGAGCAAATCGCTGGGTTTCAGTTGTCTCACCTACAAATGGTCCAATGATGACTCTCTGGCAGGGCTAAGGAGATGATTATGTGAAAGTCCAGCTGTGGAAGTTTAAAATGCTGGACCGTTGTTAGCTACTGTCATTAGGCAGTGGTCTAGGGGCCCCCGTTTAACAGGCAGCCCATTCCTCTAGGGTCCTCTGGGGTCTCCAGGCCTCCCTCCTACCCTGAAAGCAGACTCTGGGTCTAGAGTGGAGGGAGGCAGACTGCGAACCCCACTTACCCCTATGCCTCCTCCGCTCCAGCTAAAGGGCAGGGCCCCTCAGGCTGGGCAGTGGCTGCCCCTTTGTCCTTGATCTTTGCCGATATAAGGTTGCTGGCTGGAGAAATCAGCTCTACTTTGGGTCTGCCTGGGGCAGACTCTGTGCCAGTCTGCCAAGCAGACTTTCTTCCTGCCAAGCTTCCAGATAGGGGGGCCAAACCCTGTTCAGGGCTTGCCAGCCCACCATGGTTCCTCCCCATCGTTGGTTAATCCAGGCACCTGGTCGGGTGGGGTGCCACGATCTGGCCTGGATCGGAGTTTCCCTTCCAGCCCTCACCCTCACCCTCACCTGAGTCACTGTTCTGGGTTTGCCCAGCTCCGGGGCTTCTGGCAGCTTCCCTGGAGAGGCGAGTGGCAGGCCCTAGCCTGACAGGCATGTGGCACTCTCTGGGCACGTGCCCAGCCCATGTGCTCCCCCAAGAAGGGGGAGCCTGGTGCCCAGAGCTGCTGAGGTGGCTTCTGCATGAACTTAATGTGATTCTGGCAGCTTCCTCAGTTCTGCGCTGGCTTCTGGCCTATCACCCCTCCCGGCATGAGAGTCTAGTTGACTTCAAAGGCCTGATGGCTGCTTATTCAAATCTCAGTGGGGTGGCATTTGGATGGGAGATTTAGGTTGTGCTTCTCCAGGCAGAACCCAATCTCAATGAGACCTTAGATGCTTTCTCTCTGTGTGTGGACTGTACTTAGAGTTCCTCAAGAAGGAGGCACTGGCTTTTGTGGCTCAGACCCCAAGGAGGTGGCAGTGCGGTGGATATGAGGAAGGAGGGACAGGAGGGCAGGACAGCAGGGAAGCCAGAGGGTGGGATCCTGAGGATAAAGCTGGCCTCTTCCGTGGCTGAGACCCCAGAGGAGCTGAGCTGGTAGCACTTGGCTACAGAGTCTGAGGAGAGAGAGGTGGCTTGCAGAAGCCCTGCTTTACAACCTAAAGCTCCCAGACCTAAAAATCCCCCATCCCTGGCTCCCCACAAGTCCCCTCCCCATCCCTGGGAAAGCCTTATCTTTCAGCTTCTCTTCTTAGCAAAGCTTCTAGAAGGAGGCTTACTCAGGAGCGTCTCTACTGTCTCACCAGCCCCCCACCCTCTGACAGCTGCCATCTGTCTCCTGCATCCTTGTCACGCGTCCATCCACTGACTGGTCCCAGGCCTCCTCCTCCTCCTGGGCCGCCTGCAGTCCCTGGATCTGGGATCTCCTGCTACCTCCTTCTATAAATTTGTCCTTTCCTAGACTTCCCCGATGACCAAGTGCTTCCTCCCCCTCTCCCTTCATGGCCCACAGGCTCGTTCACCTCAGTGTCTTCTTGGTCTTCTCCCAAAGGCTGCTCCTTCCCCCAAGGACCCACATCTTCATGAACAGCCCCATCGCCCCCTCATCCTGACTCCTCTTTGCCTTCTGGTATTCCACTGGCTGATGCCAAAGCTGGTTCATGGCTTCCTTTGGTGCTGCATCCACTGCATCCCTGCCTCCTCCCTCTGCCTGCACAGGTCTGCCTGCCTCTAGTTCCTCCCTCCTTCCAGAATACACGCTTGCTCAGACAACCTCAGTAGCTCCGCATTCAGTCTAAACACATCAGCCTAGCATCAAGTCCTGACTAGACCTGGCCTGGCTCCTCACCTTGTTCCTATGACTATTTTAGGGGGTCAAAGGTAGCCCACTCCCTGCTCCCCTTCTCAGCCTTTGCTCCAGCTCTCTCTTCGATCTGACATACTCCCGCAGCTCTTCCATCCGAACAATCCAAACCCTGTCCAGCCTGCAGAGCTTAGTTCAAGTCCCTCTCCTGCAGGACCCTCCCTGGGTCCTTCCTTGGAACCCCAGTGCCTCCTGGGTGCTCTTCCACCACAATGTCCACATTGTTTCCTGGTGATTCTTATCAGAAATCCACACTTCTGGGTTGCCTGGTGAGGAGGAAGGAGCCCAAATGTTGAGATAGGATGAGGGCTGCATTTGTTGTTTGGGAGGACTCCTTTTGGTAACCCTGCCTCAATTTCCCCACTGTCAGTCCCCAGGCTCCAGGTTGGATGACAGTCCTATCCCAAGAATGGAGCATGTGACTTCCTGTTAGAGCATTGGTGATCACCTTCTCTGGCTACAGGGATGGGCCAATGAGAATGAGGGACACCTGGGATTATTAGGAACAAGGTACTGTCTTCCCCAGAGCCTTGAACCAGAGGCCCTGCAGCCCTCTTGCAGCCTATCTGAGGAAGTGGAGGCGTGAGACAGAGAGAGAAAAACCAGGTCCTGGGACTGTTGTTTGCCCCTGCGCTGCCCTGGACTTCTCACTTCTGATGGGCAGTAAATTCCCTCGTACCACTTGGGTTGGGGTTTCTCGCTGTTGCAATGTGAAGGCTCCTAACTGGTACCCAGGGTGAGAAGAGGGGAGCTCCCCATAAAGGGCTGCTGGGATCTCTGCATCATCTGCCAGGCAGTCATGGCTTGGCCTCCCTCAACTCCAACCCTGATGAATGAAAGCCAGGCAAGTACTGGCACCTGAGGTCTGTAGGAGTCAAATGAGAACCATCTGGACCGCCAAGGGAAGACTTAGGCCCTGGGGTAGGGCTGGGGCCTCAGGCTGTGGATCCTGAGGCCCAGGCCAATGCATCTCAGGGGGGCTTCAGGCTCCTTCCCGATGACTCCGAAGGACCCTTAAATTCTGAGGCAATCCTGAAACAATCAGCCATTGAAAACCCTATGAGGGTTGCCATGAGTTGGATACGACTTGACAGCATCTAACAACAGACAACCGAAGAGGTATGAAAGCATTCCTAGACTTTCCTACAGGGAGCAGTCCCAGCCCAGGGAGGAGACCCAAACCCACCTCTCCCAGGCACCCTTTGGGAATGTTGCCGGAAACATTTGGGGCAGGGATTGCCAGGAAGGAAACACCAGGATTGGGAAGTTCCCGGATGTTGTGGGAAGGGGGCAACGCCGAGTGCCCTGGGAGGGACGAGGGCAAGAGTTGGAATGTTCCTGAGTGTTCTTCCATGATGGAGACTTTGGGAAACGTTCCTGGCCTCACCTCTGGGATGGTCATGGGGCTGGAAGAGATAGATGCCGCAGCAGGAGATCCTGGGAAGTGGAGCTTACTTTGGGAATCCTTGGCTTCCTGTTAGGCGTGGGAAGACTCACCCTCTGTGGGGGGGCTGATGAGGGCCACCCAGTCTGAATAGGGGCACTGCATTGGCTCCTCGAGTTGTGTGTTGAGAATGGCCAGACCACTTTGAGGGAGCTGGACGATGAGTTGGGTGCAGGGCTTGGCTCAGGGGCGGAGGGCTGTGGAGGGTATCTGGTGTGGCTAGGAAGGGTCAGCAGAAGGGCAGAAGTGTTGGGAAGACTTGGGGGGCGGGGATAGGACAGGAGGCCAAAGAAGGAGCCCTCCTTGCCTTGGCTTTTCTGTATCCAGACGCCTGGGAGCCCAGCCTCGTCCCCTGGCCTTCTGCCTACCAGCTGCCACAGAGCTGGGAAGGATCTGCTTTACATTATCAGAGGCGCTGCCTCTCCCAGGCATCTGGTCAGCAGACCCCCAGCCTGGAGCATCACGGGAAATGTCTTCTCTTGACCCCAGCTCTGGTCCTTCTTCTCCTGGAGCACTGGCCTTCAGGCTCAGGGTCCCCCCCACCATGGCCCTCCCCTCTGGATACAAAGTCTGTATGCATGTTCCAAGGCTCATCTCATCTAGGCTTCTTCTCATGGGGAGGTGGGAGGGAAAGAGACAGGACTGATGTTCCAGCAGAGAGGAAGGGCCCCAGCTTCCAGGCCAGGGAATGAAAGATAGAGAAGCTCTGGGACCTGAGCCCAGAGGAGGGATGTTTTGGGAATGGCAGGGGGCAGTCAGAGGGGAGGACCACAGGCCTCAGGCCCAAGGATACCAAGGACACAGGAAGAAGCAAAGGAGTCTTATTGGTCCTTGCAGTGCGACTGGTTCAAATTGAGACCTGCTGTGAGAATAAAAGGCACATAGGATTTTGACAATTTAGTAGGAGAAAAAATTCTAAAGTATTTCATTGGTAATTTAAAAATGTCAAATGTATGTTGAAATAATTCTTTAGATCAGTTAGGCTAAATATATCAGTAGGGCTGGGATTTAGCTCAGTTGGTAGAGCACTGCACTGCAGTCTCTCTGGTCCCGAGTTCAATTCCCAGCACTGCAAAAATGGGAGAAGGAGCTGGCAATCCACTCCCAAGGCAATCCCGAAACAGCCATTGAAAACCCTATAAGGGTCGCTATGAGTCGGATACTGACTCGACAGCACCTAACAACAACAACAAATATATCAGTAAGTTCAGCTATTTCATTTTACTTGAGTAATGTGTCTACTAAAATTTTTTTCAGGCCAGGTGCGGTGGCACACGCCTGTAATCCCAGCGACTGGGGAGGCAGAGGCAGGAGGATTGCAAGTTCGAGACCAGAGGCAGTCTGCATAACTTAGCGAGACCCTGTCTCAAAAAGTCAAAAAAATGGACTGGGGGTGCAGCTCAGTGGTCTAGCACTTGCGGAGCATGCAAGCTTGAGGCCCTGGGTTCAATCCCCGGTACCGGAAAAAAATAAATAAATAATTTTTTTCGGGACCTATGTGTCATTTGTGTTATATTTCTATTGGACAGAGGTGCTCCAGGGCACACTCATCAATTATTCAGCTATATGTCAAGCAAGGTGCTAAGGATCAGAAAGTGAGCAAAACCAGAGCCTGTCTCTGCTTTCCTGGAGTTTATAGTAATCAAATAACCACTTAGATGGGTACCTAATTACAAAGACAGATTAACTGGTCTAAAGAAAAGGAGTGTACCATGGTATTCTGTGAAGCTAGAATCAAGAAACCTGATTTACCCTGGCACCATGAAGCATACTTATAATCCCAGTGACTCGGGAGGTTGAGGCAGGAGGATTATGAGCTTGAGGACAGAGGCAGCCTGTGCAGCTTAGTGAGACCCTCACACAAAATAAAGAATTAAAAAAGAGGTGAGAGTGCAGTTCCGTGGTAGAGCACTTGCCTAGTATGTCAGTATATTCAAATATCCATTACAGAGAGAGAGAAAGAGGAGAGAGAGAGAGAAAGATAGAGAGAGAGAGAGAGAGGGAGGAAAGAGAAGAAAAAAGACAAGACAAGACAAAACCCTGATTTGGCCTAACATAGACCAGGGCCTCCCCAAAGAAGCAAAGAATTGAGGTAACTTAGGGAAGTGTGTTCTAGACAGAAGGATAGCGTGCGCAAAGCTCCTGCGACTAAGGAGAATAGCAGTTTGAAGAATTACAAGAAGGCTCGTTTGGGGGAGGATGGAGAATGAGGAGGATGACTGGAGCCAGGCATCAAGTCTAGGACACTCAGCAGCGGCTTCACACAGCCCCCAAGATCCCAGTAGGGATGGGAAGCCAATGAAGCATTTCAGCACTTGAGGGGGTGTCAGAGAAGGGATATAGGCTGGAGGATACAGTGAGGAGGGCAAAGAGGGTTTCTCCCTAGTAAGGAGGGGTGCAGAGGGACCCTCTGGGCAGTATATTTGAGGTTCTTTGTCCCCTCCCCCCAGCAGCGCTGGGCTAGTGTTGGTTACTTCTTGTGAGCTGTTGGGCACCCCCTCTGTTCACCATCCCTAAGCTCCCTCCCGGACTTGCAACTCTGGGTCTGTCCTGCCCCACCCCACCTTCCACTCTGGCCAGAGCTAGGGCTTCCTAAAGTGCAAACCTGTGGGTGACATCTCATTTATTAAACCCCTCCGCCACCCCAGTGTCCTAAGAATGTGGTCCAGGCCCCTCAGCCAGACTCGGCAGAATCCCTGGCTGGCTGGCCAGCTGCCCTCTCTGGGCTCAGGGACCTTCCCAGGCCAGGCTCTGTTCCCACTCCCTTCCCTTCCACTCCAGGGCCTTTGCTCCAGCCGAGAGCCAGAAGCTCTCTTTCCCACTCACCCTGAGGGGCTCTGCTTCCATGTCCCTTCCCTGAGACCTGGCACAGGGCCTCCGCTCACCCCCACATGGCTGTGGACACCACGTAGATCTGCCTGCTCCAACTCTGTCAAGAACCCTCAATTGCTGAAGGCGTGAAATGTGTCTCCCTTAGTCCTGTGGGACAGCCTCTGGCTTTTCCTGCCAGACAAGAGTCTCCTTTAGGGCCCAGGCTACATTTCTTCCATCAGAATGGAGTTTCCCTCAGTATAGGAGGTGTGCCTCCTTTGTAAGAGGAGAAGTACCCTCAAGTCTGGGGCCATCTCCTCCATCAGACAGGAGGAGCCCTCAAGACAGAGGCTGTCTCCCCATCACCCTGGGGGGTTTCCAGCACCAGGATCATTTCTCTCACCTCCTCGGAGGCCCTGCTCCCCACACCCACGCCTTCCTCACCCTCCCAGTCAGCGGGGCTGGGAGACAAGAGCCTCCCCTCCACCCCACGTGTGACTTTTGGCTATACCCCACTGGCCCTTTTCCCCGGGTCTGGAAGTCAAGAAGGTTTCTTTGTTATTCTTTCTGGGAAGAGCAAGCGTCATCTTGCCTTCCCAAGTGACCATAGGCCAGTCCCACTAGATGACCTGGATAGATGACCAGCAGGGGCTAAGCAGCTCTGACCACCTGTCCAGCCCACCTCAGAAGAGGAGACAGGCCTGGGCCCAGGACCCCCACAGGCTCGAGAGCTACCAGGCCAGGGCCAGGCAGGGCCCACAGGCAGGCAGGCAGCAGCCTGAGTTAGGACCTGCTCAAGAGAGCCTCAAGGGAGGGGCCTGCCTGGCTGACTCCTGGCCAGGCCATCTGGAGCCAGATCTTGTGTGTGTGTGTGTGTGTGTGCGTGCGGGTAGCTCAGGCCATGTGGGTGGCTGGGAGCTGTGGGGTTGTGACCTGGCATTCCTAGTAAGCCTCTGGCTCCCCTGTGTTCAGACTCACTTCTGACTCCTGGTCAAGTTCACAGCTGGCCAGCTTCCTGCATGGCCATTTTTACTTTCCCTCTCTAAGAACTGGGGCCAAAGGGCTCCCCCTCCCACCCCTCCCATTTATATGAACTTCATGACTACATTGAGAACTTGGATTTCTGTTCAAACTTTGGGGGAGACAGGCCAGGAATTCACCAAGTTGAAACTTATATGGCCAGCCTCTGATATCACACACACGACCCCAACCAACTCAAACCATGGGTGTTTCCAGAAAACCTCTTGGAACTATTTTTCTTTCTTTGCTATTTAATGTTCATCACTTATGTTTTATGTGTAGGTTTTGGGAGGGCCCAAGAAGTGATTACACAGGATGCAAGGGGGAGGTGTCAGAGAGTGTGACAGGGGGTCTAGAGCTCATAGCCCCCAGCCAGAGGGCCAAAAGGATTCCATCTCAGCCCAAAGGGAGGCAGGAGAGGCCCCAGAACCAAACACATGCTAAACTTTACTCGCTGCTCCCCACCCTTCTCCCCAACTGCTGGGGAGGAAAATAAATACCCTCAGACTGTCCTGCTCCCCAGGCGCTCAGGGGCGAGGCCAGCAGGTGGGCTTTCTCCTCTCATCACAGATTGAGGGCCACAAAATGACGTCTACGTGCAATGCTCTTAGGCCTTTTACAGGGTCGGGAGGACCCTGGGTGGGGAGGGGTGGTGGTCGGTCAGTCCGTGCACACTCTGCCTGGGGCTCCTTCATGCTAAATAAAGGGAGAGCCACACTCATTCCAACAGCAAGCAAAACAAAACAGGCCAGGGAGGGGGAGAAATGCCACTGAAACCTCATGCCCCTTTCTGGCCACGCTAAGGAAAAAGTCCTTTGCAAGGTCCTCTAAACGGAGGGGAAACCCCCACAGGCCACAGTCCAACTCCATTCCTTCTTGCCGCATTCCCACACCAGCCCATTTCTTCTTCCTCACCATCTCCTGGGTGCAGCCAAAGCCATGCTTCGGGAAGGGGAGAAGGGGGAGGATTCCTTCACGAGCAGGCCCTTGGAAGACAGACATCAGCTCAAGCCTCAGCAGCCCTTGGCCTGCCAAGCCTGGGGGTGAAGGAAGCCCCCCCAGCAGAGCTCAGCTCCCTGCAGGCTCCCCTGGCAGCAGCCCCAGGCAGGATCCAGGCTCAGCCTCAAAGAGGGAACTCATCATGGAACAAAGAAAGACATCTCGCCTGTGTGTGTGTGTGTGTGTGTGTGTGTGTGTGTGTGTGTGTGTGTGTGTGTGTGTATGTGTGTGTGTGTTGCGGGGGTGGGGGTCCTTAGTCTCTGACCCCTAGGGCTGATTCCAGGGGCCAGTGTTGGCTCCGGGTCTATGTGAGGAAAGAGGGCACCATCAGAGAGACCACTCCACAAATGCCACATGGACAAGCCTGAGGGGGACAGGTAGTGGGGGGCAGAAGCCCCTTCTACAAACTCCAAGTGTGACTCCATCAGAATGGGTGAGCAGGCCAGGCCTGCGGCTGGCAGCCCATTTCCACAGCGGTTGGATAGGCGTGTGAAGGTGGTGGAGGGTGAAGCGGACTTGGCTTCAAGACATCCCCCTGCAGGTCACCTGGTGCCCCCTTCCCCAGACCTCAAGCAAACCAGAGGCCCCTCATTCAGAGGAAGATACCAGCCTACATTTGACCTCCTCATTGCTGGGTGGCATGGGCAAGTCACTGCCTCTCTCTGGGCCTCACTGTCCTAGATGTAAAAGGCTAGTGGACTGGGCTTCGAACCTGCTTCCAGCTCAGACAGACCTCTCATCCTCTTCATCTTTGGCCAAAGGGGAGGGCGAGGGGGCTGAGGGAGGCTTTAGGCCACTCTGGTGCTCCCTGCTCCCCGAGTTCACAGTGTAGAGTCCATGGCTCTGGTTCCTCAGTACCTCCTTCTGAGTCTCTGGGGCCTCATTGCCACCCCCCATGCCATTCCTGGTGTCAGCCCCCCACATCTGACACCTGCTAAGGTGGGAGGAGCTGGCCCACCCCACAGTAGGGGAGGGAGGGAAGGCCTGAGATGGCAAGGGGCAGAGCAGGGGCAGGGCGGGTGGTGTCTCTTGCTGGAGAGGGAGAACGATCAGAAGCAAGGGGGCCACACAGGAGCTGTGGTTTGGGGGCCTGGGCTTGAAGGCCCTGCACAGCTCTGACTGCTGGCCCACCCCAGGGGGACGGGCTCCATTGGGGCTGGCTGGAGCATCAGTCGTCGGAATGTGGGGGCAGGACATGGGCTCCCCTGTCGCTGGGCTCACACGGGGGATGTGGCTGTGGACTCGCTGCACAGGCTCTCAACAATGTCAGCTCGGTCGATGCGGCGCAGGGCATCCAGGAGGGCATCGAGTGTCGCGCTGTCCTGGGCGGCCCAGCTGGCAAGCAAGGCGCGGACGGGGCAGGCCTCGTGGGTGAAGGAGTCTATGTGCTCGGGCTGGTAGCCCAGCTCACCCGCCAGGTGCTGCCAGGTGTCCCCTGCCGAGCCGTTCAGCAGCTTCTCCACCTCCTCGCGCTTGGCCGACGGCAGGCTGCTGTACAGGCCTCCTTCACCCTTGAGGGCTGCCAAGAACCAGAGGCACTCAGGCCTTGCCCCTAGATCCCCTTCCCTACCGCAGGCTGGAGGGCCTGAGGTCTGATCAGAGAAGGGCCGAGCCATGCTCCTCCCAGGCAGGCGCTCGAGGTGGGTTGGCCAAAGCAGAGGGTTGGCCAAGATGGGGGCCCTGGGAGATGGTGACTCACTGTCCCTCCCTCACCCATAGCTCCGGCACCATTCCCTCCACCTAGCCCCCCTTCAGGTCCCCAGCAATTAATCAAGGCAGCGGAGGAGCCAGGACACCTCAGCTCCAGACAACGGCAGCAGCGAGTGTCCTGGAGCCCGGCTGTGGGCCGATAATTAGGGTACACACTTAACCACTTGTTCCCCAGAAGCCCAGGGGCAGGAGGCTAATTGCAGCTACTTTGGGCAGTAATTAGCCCCCAGGGGGGACAATTAGCTTGATGAATCTGGATGCTCCAACTTGTAAATACCTCCATTTCCCAAGTCATCCCACTGGAAAGCCCTGGCCATCCCTTTCGTCCATCCCGCCTGTCCCTCCATGCCACCAAGGCCAGTCCCTCTGACTTGCATCCGCTCCCTGGCCCTGTGCTCACCCTGGCCTGAGGCAGTCTGTGTGTGGGGCTGCTGGTCATGCAGGCTCTGGCTGTCCACAGAGATGCCACTGTCGCTGTGGAGTTTTTCCCCTTCCGGTGGGGGTGTCTGGTTCACAGGCCGGCTGTTGGCTCCTTGCTTGTTCTGTTTGCAGCTATTCCACCTGGAGCCAGGAGACAGACCAGGGGTAAGGGACTGTGCTGGCCAGTGCAGCTGAGTATCTGCCCTGATGGGTGCCAGAGGGTGGGGGACAGCAGATGCCCACAGTATCTAAGGTGCTTGTCTCCTTACATACTGACATACCCTACATACACACACACACACACACACACACACACACACACACACACACACACGCAGCCTGAAAGCTCCGTAAGGGTGGGGGTGCCCTGCAAGTACTCAATAAATGTTCACAGAATGAACGGTGCATAAATAAATCCCTTCCCAGGAATGCTACTTTGCCCAATCTACCCTTCTAAACTATTCCCACATGTAGGCAGCAATATATACAAGGATTTCCTTGGCAATTAGAAGTAATAACAAAAAAACCTTGAAAATAAACCAAATATCCATCAAGAGGGATCTGGCTAAATAAATTATGATCCATTCATATTATTGAATGAGTGGTTGCAAATGATCAGATAATCTCTGTTCTGAGGAAAGCTCTCCTGAGGGGGATTAAGTGAAAAAGTACATGGTAGAATATGGACGGTGTGATCCCACTGAGGTTAAAACAAACCTGTGTGTTTATATATAATTATAAGAAGTTTTATATGTGTGTGTTTATATTTTGAAAACTCACAGAAAATAGTAGGGAAGGATCCATTCCAAACAGATTCCAACTAGGAGGTGAGTAGTATTTGGGGAGATAAAAGGGGGCTATTACTTTTTGCTTTAGAAAGTATTGGTCTTTAAAAAGACAAGTAAATGGTAGAGAAATCTTTGATGGGGGGGTGGGATGGGGGTAGGAAGCGTACAAGAGAGTAAGGGGGAACCTATATGAATAATGTACAACAAAATGCATATATGGAAATGTCACAATGAAAAGCATGTCAGAATGAATCACATTAAGGTGTACATTAAAAGTTTCCAATAAAAAAAAAGAAAGTATTGGTCTTGGGCCTGGGGATGCAGCTCAGTGGTAGAGCACTTGCCTAGCATGTGCAAAGCCCTGGGTTCCATCCCCAGCACTGCTATAAAAAAAAAAAAAAAAA
>VMDO01000793.1:0-152198 GCA_007922755.1 Pedetes capensis | reverse complement strand
TGGGCAATGGGAGAAGGGAGCCTCCTGGGAGTGGGCAGGGGCTGGAGCCAGAAGAGGACAGGACAGGACAAGGCGGCTTCTTCCCTCACCTGCCCCATCCTGCCACTCCCTGGAGTGGGGCAGCAGATGGTGAATAAGGATGAGCTTGGTTTGGGGGTTAAGAGGGTGTGGGTGTGAGTGTTTTCAGGTCGAGGTCAGAGCAAAGCCCTCCTTGAGGGCAAATGTCCTCCCTTGGTCCCCACCGTGTCCCCTCTCACCTCTTGAAGGCGATATAGGCCACAAGGCCCACAACCACAGCAGCCAGGATGGAGCAGTAGACGGGGATGAGGTTGTCAGTGGTGCCTCGGGTCACTACGGGTTGGGAGCTGCCCATCACTGTGGTCACCACATCTGCCACTGTGCTGGCTATGAGTTCTTGGTCTGGAGGTACCTCGGGCTCCTGGGTGCTGGGGGCTGTGATGTCTGAGCCATCTGGTGGTGTGGACCGTGTAATCCAACGGCCAGGGATCTCTGGGAGACAGGGCCACAGTGGTGAGAGCCCACCTCTCATCCCCCAGGCCCTGCCCCTTTATGCTGTAATTGGCTCCAACGCTTCTTCCTCAGCCCTTGTCCCTGGCTCTGGGTGCCAGGGGCTGAGCTGTTATGCACAGAGTGGGAGCCGAGAAGGTGTGCATGACGTCATGCTGGTGGAGAGAGCAAGGGCTACTAATCAGTGTCCCGGGGTCCACTTCATCATCAGTGATGGGACCTTGATTTCCTCTTCCAGAGAACTGGGCTATTAAGAGAGATGGTCTCCTAAGCTGCCTTCCGTCTTAGGCTGTGGAGCTGAAATGCTATTCTGCCTACCTGCATACCCAGACGCCTAACATGGAGCAAACACACAAAGTCTGAACTGCAGGGATGCCAGTGGAGGCAATGTCCTAATTACTCAGGGGAGATGTAACTACCCTGGCCCCAGAATGCCTGGATGACCACATGCCTAGGAAGGATGTAGACACTCAGGTCTGGTGGGAGAGGCGCTTCCCTTTACCACCTTCACAAGGCTCTAGGTTTGGGGTAGGGTGGAGGGTGCAGCTGGCTTGCTTCCCTCCAGCCAGTCCTTGGACAGTGGCTGGCATTACCTGGCTCTGACACCCAAGAAGACTGTGTCAGGTAGCCCAGGCCCTCCTTGGGAGGAAGCAGACTGCTCCTGGAGAGAGGGCCTAGGGACAGTCACTGCCCAGTGCCTCAGGAAGAGGAAGGCTGCGCCTGGCCACCCACCTAGGCCCTCTCCTGCCAGCTGGGCATTTCCAGCCTCCCTGGCAGGGGCCCTGGAACCTCCTGGCACCCGTGGGTGGGATTTTCCATTCTGCTACGGAGCCAGGGGCAGTGCTAGGGGTTGTGGGCTCTGGACGGCCTGGGGGTACCTGTCTGGGCAAAACTGCCTGCTCCATCCATCCTCACTTCCCACGCCTGGGACAGGGAGGGAAAGCAGACAGAGCATGCCTGTGGGGTGAAGGGGAGGGCATCCTGCTCTCTGGCTCTGCCCCACCCAGACCTCAGTGTGCCCACCCAAGCTGGAGTAGAAGCTGCCCACTGGTCTTCTGGGCTTCCCTGGCTCACGACAAAGATGCTTCAAAGTCCCCCACTTTCAGTACCTTCTAAGGGGTAGGGCCCCAGATGTGGGTCTGGAATCCATCTGGCTGCCAGTGGGGAGAGGGTTGCCATCTGCCACGGCATCCCACCCCTCCTCCCACCCCTCCTCCATCTTATCCTGGAGGGGCTGGAGGGAGAAGCGTGGGAAGTAGAGGAGATGCAGCTCAGTCTTCAGGTAGCTGCAGACAGGGCGCTGGGCTAGGGGACTGGGCAGGGTGGGGGGCAGACAGAGCCCAGAGGCTGCAATGCAGCTCAGCTCCAACGGACACCCTCAACCCAGAGGCTGAGGTGTGTAGGTGGGGCCGGGGGTGGTGGTGGTGCTGGTGAAGCAGGCCATTACAGACAGACAGCATCGGGGAAGGACTGAGAGGAAATGCTAAGGGGCAGCCTTGGCTGAAGACAGCCCTGACTGTCCAGGGCCTCAGCCCTCACCTCTCCAACCCCTCTGATGGGGGCGGGGATGAGATCCAGATGTGGACATGTCCACTAGCATTCCAACCCACTAAGCCCTTGGCAGGTCCTGACAGCCATTTCCTGAATGGGAGCTATCAGACCTGGGAGTGGAAGGGGGGACCAGGTGACCCCTTCTAAACTTCACTGGGGTGAGGGGGGGACTTCTGCCCTAAGGGTGGTGAGTCACCATGTTGACACCTGAAATGGATATTCAGGAAAGTATGTACCACTGGACAGGAGGGGGGCAGCCAAACCAAGAATCAAATTCCACTTCCTGAAACGGACCCTCTGCCCTGAGCTGACATTTAACCCTTCAGATGCTGAAGCTGAAGAGGGAAGAGGATAGTGATTAACACACACCCCAGGGATACCCTGGTGTCTGGGAAGGTGGGGTAGCACCTGGGAGGAATCTGTGAACGCCCCAAATGGCAGCACATGTCCCTCCCCCAGCCACCACCTCTCTTTGCTCTAACTGCACTCCTGACTAAATGCCCCCACTGGCTGGTCCCAACTTGCCCATGGAAATGTGCTGCCCACTTGGCTGCTGAAGCTTCCTCCCCACTCTGCCTGGCGCCTGATGCCACGTGCTTGTCTCCTGGCCCAGGGCAGTCTCTACCAGAGCCACTTCAGGGTCTAGGCATCCCCACCCCCCAATGCAGGAAGCTTCAAACACGCACCAGGCCTCAGCCCAGCTTAACAGCCCTCTCCATCCTGAGCGAGCTCACAGCACAGGGAGGGCAGGCCCAGGTAGGTGGGAACCCCATGATAGTCAGGAGCCCCATGGAGGGCAGAGGATCTATTGCCCCCATCCCACTGGAGGCTGACCAAAGGCAGGGGCTGTGCTGCCTCCATCAGAGTGGAGGATCTCCAAAGCTGGGGCTCTCTTCTCCCTCAGCTGGGAACTAGGTGCTGGGACCCAGCCTCCCTCATCAGACTAGAGCCAAGGCTCCCTCCCTCCTGTTAAGCTGGGGGCTCCCCAAAGGAGGCACTGTGCTGCGTGCTCAGAGTGTAGACAGCCTGAGGTTAGCTCTCAAAGGGAAACTGCTTGATGGGCGGGTGGGCACGGGGTGCCAGGCAGAAGATAAAGGCATTGCAGCACAGGTGTAGGCCTCTGAGAAGGGCATCACTCCTCAGAGACCAATCCCAGGCTGTCCTCCTCCCACCTGTGGACCCAACCATCTCCTTGGGACCCCAAGCCTGGCTAAGGTGTGCACAACCAGCTCCCATCCCCCTCCTGTGTGTACCCTACTTTGTCCTCAGGCTTCCCAGCCCCAGGCCTGCTGCTCCCCTTCTTTCTGCCACAGAACCTCTCCTCCCACCACCTTGGAGTCCTCTGCAGCCAACTTCACTCTTCACTAAACTGCCAGGGGACTTGATCCCACCCCCAGACACCATAGAGGAAGTGGGCCTGCCCCACATCTGTTCCCTAACCTTCAACAACCCTGGTAACCATGTGGCCAGTGAGGAAACTGAGGTCCAGAGACAGGAGCGACCTCCCGGATGTTGCTCCAATAGTGACAAGATGGATTCCATCCCTGGTTCCAGAGCCACAAGCCACCACGAACCTAGACCAAGCCTTAGAGACAAAGGGGTCCCACTCCTGGAGGTCCTCTGGCCCCTTTCCAAGTCAGAAAGCCTGCCTCAGGATGGCCCGGGGCCTGCTCTGGGCTCTGGCACCATGGCTCCCTTCCAGAGGTCACCTGCTGCCCCCCCAATGGCTAGATGGCAGCCACAGGCAAGTGAAACCCTGAGGCATGAGTTACACTGTAGTGACTGCTCCCTTGAAGATGGTAATGCTGGCTTCCCCTACACTTAGCCCAAAGAAGGAAATAGCTAGGGAAAGAGGTCCCGTGGTGGGATAGAACGGGGTACTGCCTCCTTCCTCAGGGTACCAAGGAGGGGCTGCATCTCAGAGAGGGTGCCTGCTGGGTGACAGTCCCATAGGGGCCCCTAAGACCAGGTGGGGCCCTTCACGACCCCCGGAGGGCATCCTTCCTCACAACTCCAGCCCCACAACCCCCGCCTCGTCCCTCTGCCATGTGCCAGCCCCCCCCCCCCACGCACGGGACAGGTACTCACCCTCGCACTCAGCGTCAGCCCAGCGTGTGCACTCGCGCAGCTGGCGCTCCGTGTCCTCGCACACAGTGCAGGGCAGGCATGGGTCCACGTGGTTCGCCTCGTCGGAGTACGTGCCGTCGGGGCACTCCTCGCACACCGTGTTCTGCTTGTCCTGGCACGAGAACACAAGGCCAGAGCCCGCCTCGCACACGCTGCACGCCTCGCAGCGCCCAGTCTCCTCGTCCTGGTAGTAGCCGTAGGCGCAGCGGCACACGGCGTCGTCGGCCTCCACGCACGGCGCGGACATGCTCTGTAGGCCTACGCACTCGGTGCACGGCTTGCACGGCTCAGTGGCACTCACCACATCGGAGAAGGTCACACCTGCAGGGAGAGGGGACTGGTGGGGAAGCAGCAGGCAGGAGCCTTAGCCACCTGCTCTTTGGACACCTGGGATACATCTTCCGAGAGGGTGTTGGTCCCTTGGTTCAGCCTGGCCCTCTCATTGACTCCCAGCCTGGTCCCTCAAGTCTGTGGAAGCTGGTGGAAGCTGGCTGGGAAGGGGGACAGGAACCCCAACTTCCAGACCCCAGAAGAGCTGGCCCTGAGGTGGTTTCTCAGGGTGACCAAGCTGGTGTTGGTAAATTCCCTAGCAAATCATCTTACAGAGGTCCTAGCATGATTAAGAAATAACGTGAGTGTGGTTCCCTCCCAGCCCTGCCCTGAAGCCAAAACTGAGCTTGCACCCAGCCCAGGCACGGCAGGCCTTCTTCTATAGAGCCTGGTCTCAGCTGCTCTTCCACACCCTCGGCAGGTGAGGACTCAGGTGGGGCGCTGATGGGAGGGACTAAGGTTTGATGGCAGGATTCCCCACCCATGATGCTACCCCACGCTACCTGCCCAAGGGCTTGGCTCTTCAGGGTGGGGTCGGGACTCCAGGCAAGAGAGTTCAGGTATAGCAAAAGGGATCAAAGCTAGAAAGCAAGAAGGACTTGCATGTACAGTCCTCTGCCCTTTCAGCTGGCATAAAAGGGAGGTTTCCAGGCTCACTCTTGACTCACACTCAACCTGAGAACGTGAGCTCTGGAACAAGGGGAGGGCTGGGCTGTGCCAGGGTTCTCGCTTCCCCTGCAGGGAACTGGGGAGGGGCAGAACCAGTTATCTGTCCCTTCTGACCTGGCTGGAGAAGTCTGTGCCAATCTAGGAGAAGCAATCCTTGCTCCCAGGTTTGAGGATTAGGAACCCGAGAGCAAAGGAAGGAGAGAGTGCTGGGAATGTAGAAGCAGAAGTAGAAAGACTATGGGAGGCACGGGCTCTGTGGCCTGCATCTATAATCCCAGCAACTTGGGAGGAGGAGGCAGGAGGACTGTGAGTTAGAGGCCAGAGGCAGCCTGGGGACTTTAGTGAGACCATATCTCAAAATAAAAAATAAAAAAATGGGCTGGGGGTGCAGCCCAAGGGTAGAGCACTTGCAAAGTATGGGTGAAGAGGCCTTGGGCTCAACCCCTAAGTATGTCAGAAGAAGGAGGAGAAAAGGGGGAAAAGAAGAAAGAAAAAAGAAAAAAAAGAAAAAGAAAGACCTACTATGGGAGGAGAGTGTGGTCTCATGTCAATAGCACGTAAAGGCAGGAGACAGAGGACGAGGTCAAGTCCTGGGAGGTGGGGGTGAGGATGGTGAAGCAAAAAAGAAGTCAGAGAGAAGTGGCAGGGGCAGGGGGCAGAGGGAGAAAGGCCATGGAGGATACTTCAATTTCCATTCAGTTCCAACAGAGGAACCCTGTGTTTCTTTTCCTATGGAGCAGGCAAATCTGGATTCAAAACAGGGTTCAATCACTTACTAGCTGTGTGATTCTGGGTATTTTATTTAACCTCTCTGGGCATTTTTTCTTTCTCTATAAAATGTGAGATAATAGCAAAGCAATGTGGTCCATGCCTGTAATCCCAGTACTCAGCAGGCTAAAGCAGGAAGATCTTGAGTTCAAGGCCAGCCTGGACTATATAGCAAGACCTTGTCTCAAAAATAAAAAGTAAGGAATGATATCTCCATTCACAGGCTTGTGTTGAAAAATAAATGAAGTTCAGTTGGAATGAATTTGACACACAGTAGGGATCCTATGAAGGCTGGGCCCCGAGGGTGGGCAGTGATAAATATAATGAACTTTGGTGGTAGAGATACAGTCAGACAGCAGAAAGCACTTCCGAACTGCAAAAGCTGAGGCAGGATGTTCAATCTATACAAACAAGTGGGTCCTTTCTGGTGGGTATGTGGCGGGGGGATGGGGGGTGCTAGTCACACTATGGAGAAGGAGGAAAGGAGAGCCTTGCTCCTGGGAAAACACAGGCATTAGCAGAAAGCTCTTGGGAGAGAGTTTTAGGTGGTGTGAAAAATGTGGTCTTTTTTGGCAGAGCATGAAGGCAGGAGCTTAATAGGTTTCTTTGTGGAAACGTTTTGAGGATGGAGGGAAAGTCCGTTGGGGTCTCCATCCCATAAAGCGGGCTTGTAAAGACAGCCTGTTAACACTGCTGGAGGAGGTAGGAGTGGCAGGGGGAAGGCCAGGGAAGGTTCCCGCAGCTATCAGAGCTGCCCTCTGCTCCCGCTTCCCTTCCCCCGTCCCAGAGAGTCCTCAACGTCCCTCCTGCTGAAGATCCCCTGATGGGGGAGGTGGGGGTTCCATCCTAGCTGATTTAGGTCCAGGGAGCAGAGCTCTGGGCTGGAGTCCAGGCAATGGGGGCAGACTTCAGTGGACCCAGGCCAGCTGATGGTTGACTAACCCTGCTCTGGAGTGGAGGAGACCCACTAAGGCCAGGCCAGCTGCCTGCTGGTGAAGTGGCAGAGCCTTCCCACCCAGAGTTTCCCTCTGCTGGGGATGGGGGTCACAGGATCCACAAAGCACAGAGGTGGAAAACTATGTTTGGGGGATACCAAGGAACTAGGTTGCCCACAGTATAAATAGCTGGGGGGAGGGGGCTTTGGGAAGTAAGACCAGACCACTGGGTGGGCTCAGAGTCCCACTGTTCCCAGTGGGATTAAGGAATGAGTAGAGTGCGCATCCCCCTCCCAGCCCTCCAGATGGGCCCTGAATGCCAGGAGGTGGCCAGATCCAACTGGCAGCAGCAGAGAAAGGGCCCTGAGCTAGGGCCTGAAGGCAGCCACTGGGCAAGCATGTCATAGAAACCAAGACTCCTGGCTGCAAAGATCGCAGAATTCAGACCATGGAAAAGACTGAGCCAAGGGCCTAGACCTGCCATCCCTCTGCCTCCTTTATCCACCAGCCTGGGAGACAGGAAATCTCAGGCAAGAATGGCCACAGCACCCTCCTCTCTCCCTCTCCCTATGTCACTCCATACCCAGGACGTCCTTGTCCTGCTCCAGCCTCTGTCCCTGCTGCTTCAGGAGGGCTCTGCTTGCCTGGTAAAGCTGGGGAACTTGGCCTGGGGGAGGGGCAGCCACACCCTGCCAGGATCCCCCCAAGGTCAGTCTCCAGGGCAGCCAGGATTTGATCCTCCTCCCCATCCCCCCAAACCTATGGAGGGTAAGTTGCAACCATTGATTTTGCAGTGCAGAGGATATTTTTAGCTGGTCTTAGCATCGGCTTCTCCTCCCTGCCTAGCCACACTCTTCTGCAGGCCTCTCTGCTTGGGGGCTGGGAAGGGGCACCTCTTGGGGATCCCCCACCAGGTCCCCCTCCTCTCTTTGCACACTTTCCTCATCCACTTTCAGCTTCTCCTCTCTGCCTCCTATATTGGGACAGACCCACTTCCCGTCACTGGCAGGCAGAGAATTTATACGCCTCTACTGAGCATTCCTGCCCCGCCCTCCCCTGCCACCCCATACTCACTGTCCAGGCAGGGCTCACACACGGTCTGGTTGGCTCCACATGGCTGGGCCACACCCTCACCCAGGTTACAGGCTTTGCAGCACTCTCCACTGTGAGTGTACAGGCCCGTGAGGCAGGCCTCCTGGGCACCTCCAAGGGACACCTAAGTGGGGACAGATCAGAGTGTCAGCCTGGTAGGAGAAAGGGGGGTGTCTTCTGTGGGATCAAACATGCTTTCTATTGGAACCACCTGGGCTGGGATGAGCTCACCAGCAAGGCATTAGGCACATCAAAGCTGGTGGAAAGGAAGGCAGTGGGGGACAGGGTGGCCCTACAGGCTGCTGGGATGTGAGGTCAGAGCCTCGGATGCAAACCTTGTGCAAAGTCACCGTGGGGTTACAGCCCCTCCTGGAATCCCAAGGATACACTAGATGGGGAAAGTGGCCTGAGACCCAGCAGAGGGTCTTCTAGCAGGGACATAGTGGATGTTTAGGCAGGTTGCGGCTTGCACACGGCTCCCAGGCAAGGGGGCAAGCAGAGCTGAAATGTGGCCTAAACTCTGTGGGCTAAGCCTCACACCTGCAGCGGTGCATTTACCAGAGGAGGGACCTTTATCTAACAAAGGCTGGCAGGGCCCTTCTGCAAGTTCTTAATTCCACATATTAAATATCAAACAAGAGGTGTATGTGCCCAAGAGCAGCAGGCAGAAGGCTGAGGTCTTGGGTTCAAATCCTGACTCTGAACTGGGGGTTCTGGCCTGCTCCGATTTCTCTTTTGGAGACTTCATCTCACCACAGATAGAAATGGTGACAGCTCCATGCCAGGGCAAATGACCAGCCAATGGGCAAGAGTCTGGTGCCAAGACAAGGAGAAAGGGCTGCATATTATGAATGAGACAGCCGCTGCTCTCACCACTTGGCAGCCTGGCCCCACCAAGGTTTGATATCCAGCCACCAGCCCTCCCCCATCCCTGGCCCTCCCATGTGGCCACTGGGAACAGAGCTGGAACCAGGGGAAAGGGGAGTCAGATTCCTGCCACTGAAGCATCTTTGCTCATGGATGGAACAATTTAGCACCGGATTCCCTAGAGGGAAGGGCTGCTGGAGGCTTGCTTTATATTTCTGTTCCTTACGAAACAATCTTAATGTCTAATAAAACTCCAAAGCCTGCTCTGCTAACCCCAGACAGTACAGCCCCCATTTGATGCTAAATTATAGGCTGAGAAGTAGTATAGAACCAGAGGGAGTTTACAAGGTCATTTTGGGCATTCCTCAGTTTCCATCCTGGCCAGATCATAGCCAAGACCCTCCCCTACCTCTAGTCCTTTGAAATACCATTGATCTTACCAGGCTTTAGTAGGGAAGGAAACTGGGGAGGCAGCATGGTCCCCATGAACCCAGCAGGAAGGGTACAGGCATCAGAAAAGGGGAACCATGGGTTCTGCCACCATTTCTTCCCAGGTGCCAGCAGCACACTGTAGACCAGGAACCTCAGGGTCTCAGATGCAGGCTTTCCCCAGGAGGAAATATTCTGGGACAGCCTGTTTTGATTTCTTTTCCTTACTTAGGGTTCTGCTTAAGTATCGGTTCCTCAAGGAAGTTGTCCTGTATCCCCTACCCCCAAATTAGGCAGAGCTGGGGTATGTGGTGAGGGGTCTGTAGTTGGCCCCATGCCTGGCACAGCACCTGGCACATATAGGAACCAAATGTACATATTTATGGAATTTAAGAATGTCGGCACCTACAAACACCAAAAGAACACGAAGATGCCATCTGCCCTCTGTTATCTGAACTCAGAGAAGAACTCCTCTGGGTGGCTGAGTGTCCTGAGGATCAAGGGTGTGTTGCTGTCAGCACTGAATGTTTTTCCTCTTCAGCACACGGGCTGTACCCTTCTCTGTCTCTGGAACATACCTTCATGGTTTCCCCATGACTCAGGGACTCATTGTCTAGGTGATTATTCTGGGCTGCAATGCAGCGATGCTCTTGTCTTCTTTATCCCAAATTACCACATTTGTCTTTTTGAGATCTACTGTCAGCTTTTTGATAGTTTTTCTGTCTCCTCCCTTCCTGTCAAAGTATCAGTTGTCACTTCTCACTGCTACCAGAGTGTGACTTGAAGCAGTCCCTCCTCCAGCACCCTAGCTTATTAGATCTAATGGAGTCTTTAGAAATGATGCCACCAGCCTGGGTGGAAAGGTGTGTAAATAGGAGCTGATCTGGGAGAGGTGGTTCTCTGAGCCAAATGTGTGATTTATAATGCTTCCCCGCTTTGGTTCCTCCATTGCTCTGAATCCTGGCTCCTTGCTCAAGGGCTAAGTGACCAGGGGTGGAGTTTGAATTTCTCTGTGTCTCTGTTTCCTTGCCTTTGGATAATCATGACAGTACCTGGCTCATGGTTGCTATCAGTATTAAGTGAATGAGTAAAGTGTTAATACACTTTGGGACTCCTCTTATCTTTTCCAGTGTGTTTCTTGCTACCTTTATGGCCCTGGGCTGTGTTCCAGTTAAGTTAGGTCAGTAGAGATCCAGGCTCCAGATAGCTGAGGGGTCTGTCTATGGTAGTTGTGGGTGGAATGGTAGCTTTGGGAAAGCATCTCTGCCAAGAAACTTGCTCTCGCTACGCTTGGTCCTCTCTTTTCACTCAAGACTTCCACTTGGAGTCAAGACCATATAACCAGTAAACATGTATTTCCTATGCCTGTGTTATGTTCTCTATATCATAAAATCCTAGATCTGCTACTTAATAGTATTTGGCTTTGGGTACATTACTTAGTCTTCCTTTCAGTTTTCCCATTCCCTGCCTCAACCAGTGACTTGGGAGTTTGAGGCAGGAGTTGGAGGTTAGCTGAAGCCTATGCAATTTAGTGAGATTCTGTCTCAAAATAAAATTTAAAAAAATAAAATAAAAAAGGGAGTGGGAGTGCAGCTCAGTGGAAGAGCATTTGCCTATCCTGTGTGAGGCCCTGGGTTCAACCCCACAGTACTGAAAAAAAAAATGCAAACAAAACACACTGGGTTGATAATAACTACTGCACAGGGTTGCTGTGAGAGTTGAATAAGATAACTGATGCAACTATGTCTGGTGTATGATAGAAGCTCAATCATCCTTGCTTATTAAAGAAGTAGCTTGTATTAGGTAGCGAGTATGAGCTGCTGACCACAGGCAGGGCATTGTAGGAGGGGGGAGGTTAGCCAAGCAGGAAAGAATGACTAGCGTTGAGGCTAATTGCTTCAATATTAGATCCAAAATGATCAGTTTATGAAATGACAGACACATTTGCCCTCAAGTTATATCAATTACACTTATTCATTTCAAAGTTGCTAGAATGACTTCCCATTTTCCAGAATGTTTATAATCTATCTTTGCCACTTTGGGGCTTTGAAGAAACTAAGGTGGAAATCCCCTCAGATGAATTGACTTGTAAGAATCTCATTTAAAAAAAAAAAAAAAACTGGACAAAATAGAAAACACATCAAAATATTTGAAAGTATTTGTAACTATATAAATGGCTCTGGGTGATCAGTCCTGATGGTTCACAATGGCTTCACAAAGGTTCCTTAGTGAATCCAGCCATGGTGGCAGCCGTGAGGTAGGAGAGGCCTTCAAACATCTGGAGGGTCTTAGGTGGATGCAAACCCAGGGGAGGCACTGGTACACGCCCTGTACCTCATTGGATAGCTACTGAGCTGTGGGTGGGAGACCAGAGCTAAT
Organism: Pedetes capensis; assembly: GCA_007922755.1. NCBI lineage: Eukaryota > Metazoa > Chordata > Mammalia > Rodentia > Pedetidae > Pedetes > Pedetes capensis. The sequence continues at coordinate 140,523 of VMDO01000793.1, read as the reverse complement.
TACCTAGGATGATGCTCTGTGAAGACTAGAGGAGTGGGTGGGGCTCTGAGTGGTGGGGGGAGGTGGGGAAGCGGCTCACTTTAAAGGCATAGGGCAGGATCTAAATTCCCAGGCAGGTGGAAGTTCAGAGCCACATGTCCTTTAGTAATCTGGAAGTTAGAGGGAGTCTGGCATGGAGAGGAAAGAGAAAACACAGAGCCAAGCCTCCCAATTCTTACTAACTGGGGATGCCTCGTCTCCTGCCTGAAAGTCTGGAAGGTTCGACTTGCCCAACTGTAAAATGGGAATAATTAATTTACCTTGCTGAGACTTTCTAAAGATTAAATAAAGCAAGAGAAGGTATCCAGGGCAGTGCAAGATACATAGTAGGCGCTCAAATTTTGTTTCTGCCTCCTCACCTCGTCCCCTAGGGAGGAAGCAAGGCGCCTGAGCCAGATTGGGCTGGCACGGTGAGGTGGGGGTCCCATCCCTCCCCGAACCGCTTCCCCACCCACCCTCCATCCCTGCCCAGTCGCTCAGGCCAGCCCATTTGCTGCCCTCGCTGCTGCATCCCTATTAGGCGCATTAGCCTGCCCAGAGTCTCCGGTTACAGACGTCTGAATGACAAAGTGCCTCCATTACCGGCGCGGCCCGCCAGCCGACCCGCCGGGACGCGCTCTGGTTTCAGCCCTCGCTGCAGCCCAGGAAGAAACTCGGACCGCCGCGGTACACGGAGCCGGCCTGTACAGAGCAGCCGGGCGCGGAGGCAGAGGCGAGAGCCACAGGGGCTACGGCCCGCAGGTTCTGTGCGGGGTCCATCTTCCAGGGACCATCATGCCCAGTTCCCCTCCTTCCACGCCACTTCTCGTTTCCCAGACACGTCTCTTGACAGGTCCGGAGCCCAGGCCATGGCTCCTGAACCTCAACTACAGACCACACCAGTCCCTCCTTCCCTGTCATTCTGGTCCACCTCCTGCCCCCACCCCCGGCCAAGAAGCATCTCTCACCATCTGCGTTAGTCAGCAAACGCGCCTGCAGTCACTCCCAAATCCCTGGAGGAAGCCACAGGTACTGAGGGCTCCAGGGAACCGGGGCTGAGCTTGGGCATGAGGGTGCCCAGAGAGGGTCTCTGACCACTCACCGCCATATTCCATCGCCTGCCCGACTCCGAGGATGGTGTCAGTCCTACCCCCTCAGTGAAAAGCAGCTCTTGGGGAGGAGGAGCTGGGACGCCTGGCTGCCCCCTCAAGAGATGAGTGGGGTGTGGGGAGGGAATACAGAGATGGGATGGGGTGAAGAGGGGTCCAGCCACATGACTCTGGTCCAACTTGCTCGTGAGATCTTGGCCAACTCCTTTAACGCTCAGAGCCTCAGCCTCCGTAACAGTAAAACGAGAACTTGGGGTGCAAATGCTCAGATGGAAGGTGAAGGTGGCAGAGAGAATGAGGACGCCACTTTCATTGCCAACCTTCCAGGGCATTCATTTTATGGCCACACACCAGGTCACATCTGAAAATTTGGACAGAAATACCAAGAGGACTCAGGTGCTTACGAAGACCTGCCGGTCTTAGCCAAATTGGTACAATAACCCAACAGAAGAATCCAAGGCATCGGAGCGTCCCCGTCTCAATAGAGATCCAGTGGCTTCCGCCGAAAGCCCGGCGGGGTGCGAGCGAGATACCATCCCTGCAGGGTTGGGGAACCGAAGGAGCGCGGTGGGCAGGCGCTGGGGTCTTGTAACTTAAAAGGGTGGCATTGCGCAGCCCCAGGCGCGCACGCAGCTGCGAACCGCAATCCCCGCCTCGTAGTGCCCCCTGCGGGTCGCCTCCTGTCTGCGCAGCCAGGAGCTGTGCGCTGCCAAGACGGTCACCGCCTTGTGTGTCCCCGCGCTCCGCACCCCACGATGTGACCCGCGGCCAGACCCGGTCAGAAGACACCCGCTCCATCTCTTTCAGTCCACTGAAACAGCTTCAAACCGAATGAACAGACTCGCCGGAGGAGCCTACCGGCCGCGGGAGAATCCAGGGAGAGGGTTCGCCCTAGCGAAGTGGGCGCTCCCCTCCCAGCCCGTGATACAGAGCCACAATTCCGGGACTGGGCGAGGCCGCGAGAAACAGCGTTGGAACAGGCGCGGGAAACGTCCGTGCCTCCGCTCTCTCTTTTCATCTCACTGACCCTCAGTGGGCAGGCGGGGTCCCCAGCACTTCAGGGCATTACACGCTTCTCACCCTGCTTTCCCTTTGCTTCCATCTCTCTACCTTCCTTGCTGTTGTCCCGTTTCTGCCTTCCTTAAAACCCACTTCAACTCCTTCAACCCCTCTCCCGCTCCCCGAACCTCTCCTTCCGACGCCCCTCCCCCCCTATCGTCTGGCCAGTCCCCATTGTCCATGCCCGGTCCCCTCTGATTCTAGTCCTTCCAACCTCCTCCCTCATTGTTCCATCCACTCGTCTCTGGTCCACGCCCCAGACCCACACGCCCCTCACATCTCTAGCCGGGGTCTCATTCCCCTTCCTTCTGTCGCCTCGGTTCTGTCCCACGACTCCCCAGAGACCAAGATGCTGAAGGGGAAAGTATGCTCGGGATCCTGGCATTCAAGTGCCCTCTTCCAAGGAACCTAGGTATCCTAGATCCCCATGACCCCCTCCTCGTGTACCCTCCTTGTTCCCCTATATCCCACCCCTGCAGTACTCAAGGACCGGCACGGCATCTCTATCCTGAGAGTCAGAGTCTTCTCCGCACTCTGAGAATTCTAGATGCGTCTCCATGGGTCCCAACATAGGCGCTCCTGTCCACCACCCACTCCCAGCATCTCGGACTCTCAGGCTTGGTTCTGTTTCCTGGCTGGTGGCGCCCAGCTCCCCTCGGGGCTCCGATCCCGGGAAAGGGAGTGGGATTCTCTCAGGCTAGCACTCACCCCCAGGAGCAGCAGCAGCAGCAGTAGCAGCAGGCGCGGCCGGTCCATGGCGTGGCCAGCAGCACCTGCCCCCATCGGCCGCGTCCCGCGGCAGCGCTCCGCTTCCACCTCAGTCCGCTCTGCAGACAGGGATGCGCCGCGCCGCGCTGCGCTCCAGCGCCCACCGCCCGCCGGAGCTGGCCGAGGCTCGGCTAGCTCTGGCCGCGGGCGGGAGCGGTTGGGTGAAGACAGTGCGGCGGCCCCGCCTCCTCCCCGCCCAGCCCGCCCACCCCCGGAACCGCGCCCGCCCGCCTGCCGCGGTTCCTCTGGTGGGGAACCTTGAGGAGCGAAGGGGCGGCGTGCGGGGAGCCGCGCCCGCTCACACCGCTGCCACTTCTTCGCGCTTTGGCCCACCCGTTCCGGGTCGCCAGTGCACGGGCAGGACTACTGCGCGTCGGTCTCGGATGCTGTGGGCTCAAGGGCCAGGGCGTCCCCGTGGCGGCTCCGGTTCCTCTACCTCTGACTGCAGCCCTCCGCAGGGTTCACTCTTTCCCATCTTTCTCCGCCTCTGGCTTCAGCGGCTTCCTTGTGCCGGGCTCCCTACCCAGCCCTTATTCATAAGAGTGCTCGCTGCCCTCCTTGTCCTTCACGTCCAGGACCACTCCGTCCCCAACCGTGTCCCCTCCCCCGCCTTCCCAGTGAGAGGTGTCTCTGGGCAAAGGCCTAGGGGGAGGGAGGGATGCAGGTGGCCTGACCTGAGGATGTGCAGTTGGGACATTCAAGGTGGATTCCATTCCAACATCATTTGAATTTTCAAATGATGGGCTCCAAGGGGTCACAGGTGTGCACATAAAACCCAGGAATACACACACTCTCGAGCTCACCTATACATGTGCTCATGCACTCACTATGCCCACACCATCCTCATGCACACAAGTCAAACTGCGAGGCCTCCACGGGCGCCTCCACAGTCAGGCAGAAATGTACACATGATGGGGCACATGAGCATTCACATGTGCAAATGTATATGTAGAGTCACATCCATGCAAACACTCACAGTGCTATAAGTGCACACACATTCGTCAAACATACACACCTACACACAGTGATGCATTTTCAACCATATAGACTTTACTAGTCTATGGATGTTTCTGGGAGCTTACCAGCTTCCTGCAGGCAGGGACTTGGCTTCTTAGCTGAATACCTGGTACACAGTAGGTGCTCTGTAGAAGAGAATTAATGAGAAAGTGGTTGAATGGACTCACATCCATATACTCATCCATGCCATATGTAGACATTTCTAGGACCAACTGAGTCATGCTCTAGAAATGGTGGCAGGTCAAATCAAAGGTCCTGGCACCCTAGGGAGTGTGCCACCAATCTTTTATGGGAAGCACCACCCCATCCCCATCCTTACCCTCTGTCCATCCCCACCCTTTCCTGGTTCCCAGACATTAAGGCCCTGGAGCTGTGGGGGCCCAATCTGCAAAGCCTATCCTGGTACCCATGTCTTGGCCATGTCTGGACCTCAATGTTCTCTTTAGAAAAGTGGTACTACCCTCCGAAATGACAGGAACAGGGAGACCAAGAGCACTTAGGAAGAGGGACTGCTAGGCATTGTTATTCTTGTTAGGTGCCTTAGTCTAGTCCGACTCATAGCAACCCTCATAGGGTTTTCAATGGCTGACTGTTTCGGGATTGCCTTGAGAGTGGATTGCCACGTCCTTCTCCCATTTTGCAGTGCTGGGAATCGAACTCGGGACCTCAGAGACTGAGGAGCAGGGCTCTACCAACTGAGCTAAATCCCAGCCCTGCTAGGCATTAGTAGGTGACTTTTAGATCAGCTGAAGCTAATTCCTCCATTTACGGAAGGACAAAACCTGTTCTGTGAATTTTTCCTGTGTAACTAACAAAGTCCAGGGAACAGCCCCAAAAGGACCAGTAGCATCACCGCGGATTTGAACATCCATGTTCACGAGCCACCATGGCTGGGCATAAGAAGCCAGGCAGTAAGCATATCCCAGAAGTCTCTGAGGACTCTCTCCTCTGGAACAGAGATCATTTCTAGGATATCTCCTCCTCCCACTGCTTTTATGAACCTGCCTTCCTCTCTGCTGAATTCATGGAAGGCAGGAAGGCGCAACATTAGTACTAACAGCAGCGTCGAGTGGCTTATTACCAAGGATATCGACAGTGTGGCATTAATTTAAATACTCCTGTTATTAATTTATGATCCAAGTTACTATTATTGCCACAGTTATCCATCTCAACACAATTTAATATGACCCACACCACCATGGCTGGGCCTGGGTTATTAATAATTTCCATGGTCTTGATCATTTAAGTCTTACTCAAACAATTACAAACAGCAATTGTTACTATTATTAGCAGTATTTCTATGATTAAGCCCAAGGACAAGACCAAAATGTACTGCTGAATGCTGGCAGAGAGGGGCCGTGAAGTGTGTAGAGGAAAGAGCACAGGCCTGAGTAAGAATGCCTGCCTTCATCCCCCATTGCTTACTCCTCTGGGGTCTCAGGCAGGTTATGCCATTTCTTGTGGCCTTAGTTTTCTTATCTATAAGATGAGAATTTTCAAAAGGCATGGCAAGAGTCAAATAAGGTACCATTGTTGTCACAGGAAGTGCTCAATCCCTTCATAGCCATTCAACATGTATTTATTGAACACGTACTGTAAGTCACATGCTCTGCTAGGCACTGGAGATACAACAGTGAACAAAAGCAGCTGTCCTCATGGAGCTGCTGTTCTACTGTGTTAGTCATTTGATGTGGGAGTTATTTTGTAATGTAAAACCTTGGCTTGACCACCACAGATAGCATAGCTGTGATCAGGATATGTCTTTGTTGGGACACCCAGATCACCATGACCACAATCATGTACACTAAAGCCAGTTAACCACTACCATCTCCACCATCATTACCACTGTCACCAACCCCTCTACCTCTACCAACCCCAGCACCACCATGACCCCCATTGTCTACAATCCCCATAACATGAACATCACCATCATCACAGCTACCTCTACCAACTGCAGCACCACCATGAACACCTCCACCACCACCTCCAATCATCATGCCCATGACCACTATCACCAATATCATAAGTGCCAATACCAACACCAGTACCACCATGACTACCATCACCATGCCAACATCAGCATCATCACCAGAACCACCTCAACTATCATCACCATGATTGCTATGACCATGGTCATACCATTAATACCATGACTGCCACATCACCATTCCCACTACCATAACCACCACCACCACCACCTCTGCCATGGCCATGGCCACCACCACCTGCTTTCCAATACCTGCACCCCTGTAAGCAGCAAGGGCTCCCACATCTAGTGAGAGCTGGCTGTTTTGGTTAGGCCCTTGTCCTAGGAATCATATCAAAGCCCCACAGAGCTGCTGCCTGCCTGAACCTAACTCCCTAGTGGCCATAACTCCTGGTCCCAATATAAGTAGTCTTCAAAAATTTCTCCCTGGCCCCAAAAGCCATGTTCTCTCCCCACCCCTCTTTCCTCTAATCTTCAGCCTCTGCAGTCACAGAGTGCTTGGGCCATGGAGAGAAGGCTCTTAGGAGCTGACCAGCAAGGGGGGTCAGGTGACAGCACCAAAGGGTGGTAGTTTTCCTGGAAGGTCCCCTAGAACCATTTTCCATAACAGAGCTGCACAGAGAGATCCACCCCTGCCCCTCTCACCAGGCTCTCCCTAGACCTACAGTGACTGGAAGGCAGAAGATTAGAGAATATCAATGCAATTCAGCATGGAGCTGGAAGTAGTAGGGGTGGGTCAGACTGCATTGTCAGGAGTCCAAATAGGAGGGGCAATGCCTCCCCTATTCATCTCACCACTGCACCATCACCCTATCCCTCGGTAAAGACCAGCCCACTAACACACACTCTCTGTCCTAATCCAATCTCCGCCCCTGTCCTCTGCCTCTCCGCCCTGCATGGCTTGAAGCTCCTTGTGGCCCATGTGCCCAGCAGCCACTAGGGAACCAGCCTGCAGTTACAACCCCCTTCCAAGCCGCAATGGGAGAATAGACAGTAAGAGTGAACTCATCACTGAAGGTGGCTGTGCATGCCCTGTAATCCCAGCATTCAGGAGGTTGTAGCAAGACAATCACGAATTCAAGGCCAGCCTGGGCTACATAGTGAGATCCTGGTCCCCCAAAAAGGAACGTGCATTTCTAGAGCCTTCCTACGGGCCAGGAGGTGCACATGCCTGTCTCCCTTGTCCCCACTGCCATCCCAGGAAGGCAATACTGGGATCACCACTTTACAGATGAAGAGTTAAGCCACCTGTCTGAGGGGCCCAGATGGAAGTAGTGGCACCTGTTGTTGTTCCACCATTCTGTTCGTGACCCTCCGTAGCCATGCTTCTCAGCATTAACCCCCTATCCCAGGTCACTCCCCTCCTCCATCCCAGCTTCTCAGCCTTCACCCCACTAGACCTGAAGCAGCCACTGGTTGGCTGGGGAGACAGACCCTCCATCCTAGAGCAGGTGGGCTCTGCCTCTCGCTACCACTCAGGGGTAGGCTCCCTCCTGGCAGGCATTTCAGACTGTGCACTTGGGGGCCAGCTAGCGTGAACGGAGGCATGTCAGGGGGCTGACCACTCTCCTGCCTTGAGAAAATCACTTCCAATTCTCAATTCCCATGTCCAGTGCGAGAGGGGTGAAGGGAGGTGGGCAAGGACACAAGGATTTCTGAGAAAGGGCGAAGGGCAAGAGGGAAGGAGGAAGTGCTGGCCTCCCAGCTGCATCCCATCTGCCTTGGGCAGGCGGCCAGACAAGGTAAGTGAAACCTGCTGCCACCATTAAGGGCTGGCTCTGTGGCTTTGAAGCTTGCTGCAGTGAGTGCCTGGGAGCTGACTTCTCTGGGCCACAAGGGGGGGCCCATTCAATGAGAGGACAGGGCGGGGCCCTGGGATTCCTTCAGGGTTAGCAAACTTTTGATTCTAGAGCTGAATTAGTAGTGAGAGGCATGGGAGGAATTATCAGTCCTGGAGTCCAGTTAGATTAACTGGAGCATCAAAGTGGACCAATTGCCTGTAGCTCCCCACCCCTGTCTGCTCCTGCCTCCCTACCTCCACCCTGCAAGGAACCCCATCGGACCCACCAGCATCTCCCGCCTGCACGCCCCACAAGAGGTATGCCCTGTGAGAACTGCCTTCTCTTTCCATCGGACATAGCAGTTGAGTTGCGCAAAGTCTCCCACCTTCCCACCTGCAGTCTTTTCCTTTAAGGCCATCCTCCTGCCTGCGCTGCACCCTTCCATCCTACCAAGGAACCACAGCACAGTAGCAGCAGCACAGGTGCCGTCAAGTTGGTATCCGACTCATAGCGACCCTCAGGGTTTTCAATGGCTGTTTCGGGATTGCCTTGGGAGTGGATTGCCAGGCCCTTCTCCCATTTTTGCGGTGCTGGGAATTGAACTTGGGACCTCAGAGACTGCAGCGCAGCGCTCTACCAGCTGAGCTAAATCCTAGCCCCAAGGAACCACAAGATCTGATCAGTTCATTCAATCTTAGGTGGTAGTGACCGCGTTTTCCCTGGGCAAGAGGAAGTCTGCCCAGAGTGGGCAATGCTGTCCGGAGGCATGAATGGAGACTTCCAGGCTCTGTGGGAATGGCACAGGGGAGAGATGCAGAAGCTCCGGGTCTCAGGGCAGCCATGTCGCTTGCTGACTCTTAAGGCCACTCTGCTTCTAGACTCTTCCTTCATCTCTGGCACACTTTCATCCTCTAGCAGCCTTCTACTAGGCGGCTCCTCCCAACTCTCAACTGATCCTCCAGTCCCAAGAGACTGCAAGGATTCAATCCTCCTCACTTTTTATCCTGTGACAGGCAAGAAATTTTTAAAAGAAAATATCCCACGGCTGGAGCATCTCAAAGTCAGCAGGTAGGAAGATAAGAGGATGAATGTTGGAAGACCTAGATGTGGCTTTGGACCTGTCTTTTCCCTTCCCTGCTCTGAGCCTCAGTTTTCTCCTCTGTAACATAGGCAGAAGATACAAGTCTCACAAAATTACTTTGAGGCGTCAAGAAGTCTTGAGTATGAATATGCTCTGAAAGTCAGGGGAGCTGGAGAGATGTCAATCAGTCTTGTTGTATTTGATGCCGCTGCTGATAGTGGCTTCTGGCTGGAGACCGGATGAGGGGTGAGATGACATTTCAGCACTGGAGACAGGGCCCAGGGTCCTTCCTGCTGCAGATAAAAGCCAGAACTGTGACAGGCTTTGGGCTTCAGAGAAATTCCCACGGGAATTGCTGGGGGAGGAGACATCCCAGGCCCAAGCTTATCTTCACTCTGGCTGGGGCTGGCGTGTCTGGGGAGTGGGGTCAAGTGCAATTGTCTGGGTTGGTTTCCAGCAGGGGAGAGCAAGGGGCATGGATGCAGAGTCTGGACAAAGTCATGTTCTCTGTGCCTGTCGAGGAAAGAACCCTCCAAGGGCTAGGAGGGTGGTTCTGAAGGAGGAGGATCCCTTCCTAGTCCTGCCCATCACAAGGTGGAGTCTATTCTTCTGGGTCCAAGACAAGGGTGGAAATTTCAGAACAGAAGGTCAGGGTCACGCGGTCTTTCTGCATGCCCTCTCTCAGCGTCATCCACTGCATGTGGTGACTGGCTGCCTCCCTGAGAGGAAGGAGAGGACGCAGCTGGGCCTGGGGTCAGCTCCATTCCCCTGCTCAGAGGGGGGAGCCGCCATCTCTGGAGCACAGAGGTGGTCTGGACTGTGGAGAAGAACTTCACGTGGACACCCTCGCCTCTACTGGGGCAGTGCCACAGCCATGGCTTTGGGGATCTCCTCGTGTGAGGGGTTTCCCAATCAAACAGGAATGCTTCAGGTCTGGGACAGGAACACAAGATTCCTGGTTGCACATTTTAGACTGGGAGTCAGATTTTGGAAGTGGAAGGCAGCCCAAAGGTATCTATAGTTGGGGAGCCCGAGGCCCAGCCATGAACCTTGAATGTCCCAAGTCTCTCAGTGGGGCGGTTGCAGAGAGGCACAGTTGACAGAGCAGTTTTAGTGTCTTGTGGGGAGGCAGGCGATAGGATTCTCTCTCAGCCTTGCCCAATGCCCCATGTGACCAAAGACCATATACTGGGTCCTTTCTGCCCTGTTTTTGCACCTGCAACAAGAGGGAAGCCACCCTGTCCACACCACCCCTGTGTCTGCATCCTGGGGCATGAGGCCAAGTTCTCGTCCAGCCTACTGGGTGTCCTCCGGGGTGGGCAGCTCCTGGAGGAGCCAGCAGCGAGGAAGTGCTGAGTCGGCACTCAGAGCCCTGCCACCTCACTCCTGCTCCATTATTCATTCCTCCCCTCCCCCTTCCAGACCCAGGCACTCAGAAATGCCTTTGCTTCCCGTCCCCAGCATCCCCCCCTCAGCTGGAAACTCTTAAGCAAAGAGGTCGTCAAGATGATTAAATGCGAACAGATTTTCAGCTCTTTTTCCACTTTAATTAAAAATGTGTTCCCTGTTCAGAGGAAGCTAGAGACGAAATAGCGGCTCCCCAAAGGCCGCGGGGCTGAAAAGTGAGAGAAAAACACTCTGAGGTGTCTGAGGTTGGCCCTGTGGTGGTCTGGGGTCAGGGGCCTGGCCTAGAGCTGCTGAGTGCCCACACACTCTGCCCAGAGAGGGCAGTGGGGGCAGAGGAGGACCGCAGTCCATGGGTGGCAAGTCAGCCCAGAATTCCAGTCATAGATCCTATTGTTGGGGAGTCCCTAGTCTGAGCAGAGGGAACCAAGTCATTGTTTTCAAGGAGGACTGGAGTGACAGAGAATTTAGGATAGAAAATGGATAAGTAACTTCCTGCCCCAGCACAGGGGTGGCCCAGGGAACCAATGTACATAAAGGGACTGAAAGAACACAGGTGTGTGTGGCAGGCAGTGGGACCACCTCAGCAGGGCACCCTCAGGAGGACTTCAGATGGCAATGGGAGAGAGGTGAGTCACCTGGGCAGGCAGCCCCGCCAGGCAGGTCTGAGAAGCCAGGGCCAAGAGCCCCATGTGCAGACGCAGCCACTTTGTTAACAAGCCAGGGGAGAGTAGGAAGTGGGGAGAAGCCAGCAGCAGATGGAGCAGGGCTCCCCGTTTCTCTTGTCCTCCCTCCTGCTCTCAGGGATCTGGCACTCGGGAGAGGAGGGGAGAGAGGAGAGGCAGGGAAGGGATTTGGCGGAGACACCTGAGAACATCCGCAGGGGGAGGAGGAAAGGTGGGGGCAGGAAGCTGGCACTCGGTCACAGATCGCATTTCCGGTCTGGCTTCAGCCCTTGGCAGGCCCTGGAGTGGAGCTTCCCTCTGAGAGTGTCAGACAGGACGGTGGCGTTTGAAGTTCCTCTCCGTGTTCCGGACCGCCCACCTCTGCGCGCCAGTGGGAGAGGAGGCTGCCTGGGGAGAGAGGCTTCCCACCACTTCCTGTACCTGCGCTGGGTGGTCCCACCTGCCCTCCACTTGGGGTGGGGAGCTGGTCTTTGTCCTTCCCTGGTGAGCCACCCTGGTGTCAGAGGGCTTCCCTGAGCCTAGAATACCACCCAGCTGTCAGGCAAGACCGCCTATAGTTCCCCATCACCTGCAGGGACAGGGCCACACTCCACAGGAGGGTTCAGGACCCTTCAGCCTCATGGCTTCCCAGGCCTATCCTTACCACTAGCTGCCACTGCCGCCATGGAAACTCCCACCAGTCAAAGTTGGGGGGGCACTAGGAGAGGGAGGCCACCAGCTCGGCAAGGCCTGAAAGAGGAAGGATGAGAGTTTGACCTTGAGCCAGTGTAGACCCTCACTGGGTCGTAGCAGAGGCAGAGGGGCCCATCTGAGCAGTCAACATGGAGCAGAGGTTCAGGACCAGGAACGAGGTGCCAGGTCTGGATATGCTGGCCAATCAGTTTGGAGGCAGCCTGGGGATGAGGAAAACAAACGGAAAGAGGTGGAGCTGGCCAGACACATTGGGGGCAAACTCTAAAGGCCTCTGTCCCCTATAGGTGATGGAGCACTCCCCCCATTTGACATACATTTTCTGTCCCAGGTAGGTGGCAGGCTCTAAGTCAAAGCCTTCTGCTTCCCCAAGAATCACTTGTGATCCATCTCCTCTCTTCTTCTGAACCTGCAGGCTGTCTGGCCATCTATGGTTTCTATCATCTTGGTCAGCCCAGCCCCTCTGTCCCTGGCTGTTTTAGAGGAAGGGGCCTCTGCCCAGATCTTGGGTCCAGCTTCTGCCACTCCCCCAACTTGGTAGGCAACAGTGCAGAATGTTGCCCTGACCAGCAGCCTGGCACCTGCTTCTCTAAAAGGATATTTGGCCAAGAGAGGAGAGAGGCACTGGCCTGATACTTAATGGGTGGCAGACCTGAGGCAGGGACCCAGACAGCTTGAGGCCCCTCAGCTCCATGCCTTTGGCCTTCCCTCCTTCGTTCTACTTTTAGAAAACCCAGGGACTCAGTGGCAGGGAGTAGCCTATTTTGACAGAGTCCAAATGGAACAGCTTGGGGCGGGGTAGCCGTCGGGGCAGGAATCGTGTCTCTGTTGGCCGGCACTGTGATGCCCAGAACTCCTATTCCTCCCCAGTGTTAATTATCAAAATTAACGAAACACTATAAATAACCCAACTCGGAGACTTGAAGAGCCTCACTTCTAATTAATTCATTTCCAATCAAGACACTTCTACGCCCCCCTACCCTAGAATCTGAGGCATGGGAACCTCATTGTGCAGCTTTTCGAATGGCAATGGTGGGTGACCGTCCCCCTGGCTGCTCCTGAGTGGTGCTTTCTTGGAAGGGGGTAGCCTATAAATAACTGCATATTGGTGCATTTGATGGACGACATTCGTGTCTAGATTGGCTTTTGTTGGGATGAGGAGACATGGAGGGTGGGGGCGGGGTGGTGGAGACTTCCATCTGCCGCCTCGTTTACTGGGCAATAAATTTTAAAGCAAGACTGTGAGTACCGTCCAAGGCCTCCGTGTTGGCTGGAGCTGGGGAGACTGATCGATAGAGGAGAAGGAGGAGGGATGGGGAAGGGGAGAAGAGAAAGAGAAAGAAAGAGAAAATGCAAGCTGGGGATAAATGCAGGGGGTGGGGGAGAATGGGAAGCGGGCAGAGAAAGAAAGAACAGAGATGGAAAAGGAAGAAGGCAGAGAGAGAGAAGGGCAGGAAGAGAAGGTGACAGGGAGGACAGGAGGGAGGGGCATATTCTGCCCCACCTTGTCCCTGACCCTTGCCAGGAGGACAGTGGGCCGCTCCAGGACTACCAGCCTTTCGTCCAGGGCCTGCCCTTCAGACCTCCCTGGACTTTGGTGTCCTTTGAGAGGTCATGTGGCCTATGTGCCCCACCCACGTGCCCTGGCTCCTGCTCCCAACAGGCCTTCCCTAGGGTCTGCTCATCACCTTCCTGGACCAAGTGACCCGCTGGACATGGGCTTGGGGGAGGGGAGGAGGAGACACAGTTTGAGTCAGAGGGGAAGTGAGGAGGGACAGGAGAAGAAAGAGGGACTGTGGCCGAGAAGAATGGAAAGAGAGAAAGAAGAGAGCAGACATAGAGAAAGACGAGAGAGGAGAGGGGAGAAAAGTGGCTGTGACTCTGGGGCCCCTGGTCCCTTGGTGTCCAGCGCCCAGGGCCAGCTAGTACTATGGCCTTGGAGGCCGGTGTTCATGAGGTTCCTGCCAGGGCTTTGACCTCAGATCAGTGACTTCTCCTGCCTCCGTCTTGACTTCCCTTCTGCAGCATGGAGGGTCCTTTCCTCCTCAGGTTCTTGTGGCGGTTGCTGTTGTTGTTAGGTGCCATCAAGTCGGTGTCCGACTCAGCGAGTCTATGTACAACAGGTGAAACACTATTGTTGTGCTTTTGTGCTATTCATAGGGTTTTCAATGGCTGATTACTTTTTGGGAGCAGGCTGCTGGGTCCTTCTCCCTTGTGGTGGTGGTTGTTAGGTGCTGTTGAGTCCTGTCTGACTCATAGCGCCCCTGATAGGGTTTTCAGTGGCTAATTGTTTCGGGATTGCCTCGGGAGTGGATTGCCACGTCCTTCTCCCATTTTTGTGGTGCTGGAAACCGAACCTGGGACCTTAGCAGGGCGGCACTCTACCAGCTGAGTTAAATCCCAGCCCCTTGTGGTGGTTAACTGAAGTTAAATAGGTGCAAAAGTCCTAAGCAGGCAGGAAGGGTCTAGAGTGCTGGTATCCTCGCTAGCAGCACTAGCTGCTGTCCTAGTGGCCGCACTGTCCTCTAGTCCTCCTTAGTGGCCTAGTGTCCTCCTCTAGCCCCCTTATTGCAAAGGCTTCCAGACAGGCGACATCCTCCTCTCCCACAGGCAGGCAGACCTTGGTGCCCTTGGCACCACCACCTCACTCACCATACTGGAGGCTCCCTGAGGGCAGGGTTGGGTCTCCCTCTGCAGGCTGAGCCTTCTAGCATGTGGGAAATCCCCAGGGAGTGGGTGTGGCCCAAGTTTTCTTCCATGAGTGCCCACCCCAGCTCCTCCTGACCAGAGGGTCTTGTGCATGGTATAGGTTGCTGATGAACTGGAAGAGAGGCCACCTGTGGAGCCTAAGATCTGAGGGGCTGACTCCCCACTTCCAGACACCTCCCCTTGGGAGTTGTTCACCTGCTCTTCCTCCTCCCCTTTCAACTCCCTCATCCACAGCACAAGTTAAGGGATGGACCAGGTGAGAAGAATAGCATCCTGTCCCCAGGCCTTTCCTTTTGGCATGTGGGACAGGGGCTGCTGGGAGCCAGCCTCTGGGCAATCTGATCTCCATTAGCTCCTTCTCTGCTTCTCATTACCTCAGCCCAGGCGGCTTCGGAAACATGTAATTTCCCGAAGCTTTTCTCTCTTCCTCTGCTTTTTGAGGTCCTTGTCCCATCCCTGTCCTCCTTGGAGACTCCCTCTTCTAGTCGGCCAGAAGGGGCAGTATGGAGTCACCCAAGCTTTAGGGGGGGCCCATGATATGACCTTCAATCTCAGCACAACTCAGTCTCAGGGGGCAGAGTGCCATCTTTCCTCTTCAATCAAAATAACCCTCTTCTCTCGCCCCTTCTTTCCCTTGGTCTCCGCTTCTTCATCCTCCATTTGCAGCATACACCCACAGAGTGTGAGAGGGAGGGCAACTGACCTCTCCACTGGGTACCCACAGAAAGTCTCTGTGGAGCTCCATGGTGCCCAGCTTTGTGCCTGGCATGAACAGTCAAGCACATGAATGAATAAAGATGCTGCAGTGGTGGAAGTGGAAGAACTCAGCCAAAGAACGAACTCTAAGCTGAGGGTGCTTACCGCACTTCTCTAGCTCTCCAGCCTCTTCACTCACCATGTCCCACTTTGGACCTGTCTCCTCCCTCCTACACATCCCACACAATGCTGCATAGGCGTCACCTCCTCCAAGAAGCCCTCCCTTTGCTCCCACCTGGGGGACCCACGAGGAGCTCAAGCACCCTGAGCTTCCTTGCCTGTCACAGCACACTGGTGTGGTTGCTGCTGTCCTTTCCTCTCTGCCTGGGTGTTGAGTGCCCTGGGATGGTGTCTGTTTTCTGGGTGTCCTCCTTGCTTACCTCAGGTCTATGCCATAGAGCCTCAGTAACTGCATGTAGTGAATACACAGATATAAGGATGTGAGAGGGAAGGAAGGTGAGCAGGTTCCCCAGCCACTGGTAGAGGTCAGAGATATAAGAGAAGGCGAGCTCCGCCATGCCCTTTATGCCACCATTCCAAACTATCCTTAGGAAACCAGGGGCACCACGGGAAGAGTAAGAAGTGGGATTGCAACCCTATCTAACTCATCATCCTGTGTGCCTGAGTGCCAGGAGGGAGCAGTTGTATGTTGTCACTCATTTCAAAAAGCTCGCCTTTAATGTCAATTCACAAGTGACTTTTACAGGACTTTTTTTTTTTTTTTTGGTGGTACTAGGAGTTGAATGCAGGGTCTTGCACTTGCATGCTTTGCAAGTGCTGAACCACTGAGCTGCACCTCCAGCCCATTTTTTTACTTATCTGAGACAGGGTCTCACCAAATTACACAGACTGCCTATGGTCTTGAACTTGCAATCCTGCTGCCTCCCCTTCCCAAGCTGCTAGGATTACAGGCGTGCGCCACCATGCCCGGCCTTAAAGGACTTTTTGATGCCAGTGAGGACAGGGAGGAGTCCCCAGATAAATGGGAGAGATGGTGGGCAGGGCCCCTTGTCATGCCTTTCTCTTGGTCTCTCATTGCTCGCCACCCCCCCAGTACTGGACAGCAGCCTGGCCTAGCCTAGATCTGCTGCGGGAGGGAGGCTGCACCCTGTGTGCAAGGGAGGGCAGCAGCAGAGCCCAAACAGCCTTCACTAAATGTGTAAATAAACAGGCCTGGGCAATGCCTAGATGTAGTGTGGCAGACATTGTCCCTACCCTCTGGGTCTTTGAGGATGATCCAGATACATAGATGAGGACAGACACGGATGGGCAGCCAGGGATGAGAATAAAACAGGATGTTATGTCAGATACTGTGTGTGTGCACTTGCATATGAGGTGACTTTCCTTCTCTACTGGTGAACTCCTATTTACCCTTCAAGACCTACTTCATTTGTCCAATCATTCATATATTCACTTGTCCTGGATATCTGTTGCCCAGCATCACATGGCTATGGGAAACCTCCCCTTCCCAACTCTGTTCTGAAGACAGGCTTACTTTCACTCGCCTCTCACCTCTCTGCTCACTCCAGGTGTGGCTATGTGACCAAAGCACATACAATATGCTTGACCATCTGCTAGCTGAAAGACGGGGCCACCATTACATCCACCCAATCAGAGTCAGCCTGGGCTTTCTTTGTGCTGAGAGTGCAGAGCTGGAATTCTGTAAGCCCTCACACCACCCCTTGGGGAGAGCCTGATTGAGAAGGAAGCCAACTCAAGAAGAGAGCAGAGCAAGCAGAGACTCAGTGGCAACATTTATCATCTGCACTTCGCTTTACCAGGACCTTGACCCTAACTCTATTCCAGAAAATTTCAGTGATGTTGAACCATAAATTCATTCCCTTCCCTTCCCTTCCCCTTCCTTGCCTTCCCTGCTCTTCTCTTTCCTCCTCCTCCTCCTTCTTCTCCCCCTCCCTCTCTCTCTCCAGTTTAAGATGGCTTTCTGCCACTGACAACCCTAAAGCTCCTGCCTGCCATACTGTTCACTTATCATTTACCTTACTCCGGTTCTGGGTCAGGCACTGCGCCAGGTGGTAGAATCTGAGGTTGACTGAGGCACAACCCTGCCATCAAGGCACTCAGGTTCCTGAGCTTGTCCAGATCCTGCTCCTTGGTGACCACAGGCCAGCTTCCCTAGATCGGCCCGTCAGCACTCTCTTCCCACTATTCATTCAACAAATAATCACTGGCTACTCCGTACACGCCAGGCTCAGTGGCTCCTCCTGTTGTCCTAGCCTGTGCCACCTCTGCCTCTTAGACTGTGAGCTCTGTGATGCTGAGCACCCTCTCAGTAAAACCCCATGCTTAGGACAGAGCCTGACATATGCCAATTGTTTGTGTTTATGGAATGAATGAGAGAGTGTATGTCTGCATGTTTATGCATGTTGGAATGAGGGAATGGATATCCTAGGAAGACAATGTGATGTAGAACTCATAGCAGAAGAGAAGGTCCTGGGAGTTTCTAGATCCAGCTAGAGCTCTGCCAGATAAACCAGCCCATTGCTCTGATCAATTCACCAAGCCTCCTAAAGAAGCATTCCTGGCATTTGCATTGAGGACGTTGCTGTCTTCAGACTCCAGAAAAGCCAGCTCTGGGGTCCTGCCATTATCCAGGACCCATGTGTCAGAGCCCCACCTGCCACTTCCTGCACGTGGGGGCGGGTCACCATACCCTCTCCCTGTCTGGCTAAGGGGCCATGCTCCACACAGCACAGTCTCTGCAGCATGGGTACAGGGTCTTCTCAGGGCCATGTAGGGGGAAGTCCATTGATTAAGAGCCAGACCTTCAGAGAACAGAAATTCCCACCGTTCTCTAACTCTCCTGCCATTTTGGAAATAAGTGCCCACATCCTTCCATGGTGTTGCCTCCAACAGTGCTGCAGAATGACTCTTGACTAGGAATAAAGATGAGCCCAGGCCTGGCGCGGTGGTGCACGCCTGTAATCCCAGCGGCTTGGGAGGCAGAGGCAGGAGGATCTCAAGTTCGAGACTAGAGGCAGTCTGAGTAATTTGGTGAGACCCTGTCTCAAAAAAAAGTAAAAAGAAAATGGGCTGGGGGTGCAGCTCAGTGGTCCACCACTTGCAGAGCATGCAAGCACAAAGCCCTGGGTTCAACCCCCAGTACCGCAAAAAAAAAAAAAAAAAAAAAAAGAGCCCAGTTCAGATCCCATCCCTGCCACAATCCGAGGGTGACCTTGGCATCCAAACCCTTAGGAGAAGCTGTCCCTTCCTGACCTGGGGTTGCTGCCTTGGGGGAGGGTCAGCATGGTGCAGCATCCAGGCCTCCAGCCGATAGCACCCCTCCTCCAGTGTCCCCACTCCCCTGAGCTAGCTGGCCTCCAGGGGCCTTCCTCTCTGCCAGCACCACTCGGTCCTCTCTGCCAGCACCACTCGGTCCTCTCTGCTGGGCCTCTTCCCTCCCTGCTCACCTGTCCCCAGCCGGCCCTCTCTGCTCTCCCTTCTTTCTCTCTGAAGCGCTCTTCCTTTGCTCCCTTCTTGACTCTGCTCTGAGTCTGTCTGTGGTCGCTTCTTCTCACTCCTTCCTCTCCTCCTCCAGGCACACTCCCTTCTTCCTCCTCCTTGTGTCCCTCCTCTCCTCCTTCTTCCCCCCTTTCTCTTCCCATCCTTCCTTCCTCCATTCTTCTCCCTCTTTCTTATCTCTGCCTCCAGCTTGCCTGTCTTCCCACTGGGCCAGTCCTCCCAGCCCATGTCTGCAGCCGGGTACATTTCTATAAACAATTAAGTTTGTAATACATTCAATTGTATTACGCCCTTATTAGGAGGTTATAGCATTTGGGAAGAGGGATTTGGGCGGCTAAGAGGCTGATGGCTTCCATCGGCCTAGGGCCTGGAAGTGGAGTGCTCCTATTTTCAAATTAACTCGAGCTCTACATATTTCATTATCTCCCCACATTTCCCTGGTCAAATGATCCTGAGCGTCTCTCTTTCCTTCCTCTGTGCCTGAGTTTCTCTTTCTTTGTCTCCTTCCAGTCCCAGGAGATACAGCAGGAAGGACGCAGAGCATGCAGCAAGAAGGACTTTCCAGCTGATGATGCCTTAAAAGAACCCTTTGACAGAAGGCAGGCAAAGGGGGAGATAAGAGCCTCCATCACAGCTGGGAGAAGGGGCGGCCATCCTCCTCAGCCCCAAACCTGGGGACCTGGGTGCCACAGAGTGGCTGACAGGGGTCTGCAAGCCTAAGACCCTGGATGGGGAGTGGGAGAAACAGCTGCACACATCTGGAAGAGGCTTGCCAGGCTCCATTGGCCCAGGCACCAGGCAGTGCTTTGGATGTTTGATCTTGCTCTTGGTGCGGGGAGAAAGCCAATGAGATGTCAGGGACGATTCATGGAACTGCCCCCTACCACCAGCCAGGCTCCCCTCCCCAGATCCTCTGACAGCCCAGGCCAACTTCCAAGGCATAAATGAAATACCAGAAAACCAAATGCTGGCCTCCCCCAGCCCCACAACAGCGAACTGAAGCCAATTCCCTGAGGGAGGAGGGAGGGGTGGGGTGCTGAGCCTGCCCCTGCCCCACTGCCTGTGTCCCTCTCCATGCCTTTCTTGTCTATCCCAGGCCCTAGGAGAAAGGCAGAGTGCCAGACCACAGCCACGCCTCCTTTGGGGTCTTTTCTTCGCAGAGGGCAAGTAATTGATGGAGATTGTTTTAGCGGGGAGGGAAGTGAATCCTGAAGACTCATTGGAAAGAGGATGTGTTTGGGGACAGCAAAGAGAAGCAGCAAACTACAATCAAGCAGGACCGGAATGTAGAGTGGGGAAGCAAAGCTGAAGCATGTTGGCCGAGCTCCTGTCACAGGCACACACGGTGAATAAGACGGTCCACAGCATGAGGTGGGTGTGATGTGCAGACATAAGTAGGGTGATGTGGATAGTAAAGGTGCCTATGTAGAAGTTAGAGGCCTAGTTCTGCCTGGAGAAGTGGAAGGCTTCATGGAGGTGGTGACCTTTGAGCTGGTCAGAGAAAGATGAATATAGGAGGAAGACAGGGAGAGAGCAAAGAGCAGAGGGAGCAGTGCGAACAAAGACTTGGGGTGTCTGGGGAGAGCCAGCATAACCCCTGCACTACAGCAAGGGCACGAGAGTTGGGGAGCAGCAGTGTCAGAAAAAGCTCCTGTCTCCTAACCCTATGCATTGATTCAGCATGCTGTAATTTATAAGGTGCTTTTCAAAGGCACAGTCTCGTCAGTCTCACCACAAACCATGGGACGCAGGTTTTAGGTGTCTAGTGGAGGAATTGTTTGAGCTGGGACCTGGCTCAGTTGGTAAAGTGCTGCACTACAGTCTCTGAGGTCCCAAGTTCAATTCCCAGCACTGCAAAAATGAGAGAAGGGCCTGGTAATCCACTCCCAAGGCAATCCCGAAACAGTCAGCCATTGAAAACTCTATGAGGGTCACTATGAGTCAGATACCGACTCGACGGCACCTAACAACAACATTGGAGGAATTAGGAGGCTGAGGCTCAGAGGAATTAAGTGATTGACCCCCAAATCTCACCACGCTCCCAGGGCTGGATGTGAACTGAGTAGGTCTTGCTCAGACTATGGCCCTTCTGGAGCTTTTCGGCTGAGGCAGATGGGGAGGGATGGGGCATCTAGACAGGTGCACTTGGGTCCCAGCCTCAAGCAGGGACATAGAGGCAAGGGTGAGGCTGAACAAGGCAGCCTGGGCGGCTCCCTGGCAGAGGGAGCCCAGGGTTTGGTTGGGATGGAGGGGTGGGGTGGAGGTAGGGAACCACTGGTGTGCAAGTTAGCGAAAGGGTTGGTTGCAAGGCAGGTAGCGCTCACCCAGCACAAGGAATAGGAGTGAGCCACACTGGGGTGAGCTGCAGGTGACAAGGGGAGAAGGCTCTGGAGACAGTTCTGGGGGATGCCAGACAGAGGGCAATGGCTGCTTCATGCAGAAGTGGTGTGGAGAACAGTCCAGTGTGGACTCTGTAGTGGGAAGGAGCTGAGTTCCAGTCCTGACTCCACAGCTTTCTAGAAATAACCATTTCATAGAGGAGTGAGATTAAATGGCACGTGCTTGGCACAGTCCGTGGTATGTGGCATGCATACTCATCATGTGATATTCCATGACAGGGCACGGGTTGAAAACAGAACTTTTGAAAAAAATAAATGTTTGTTAAATAACTATTATATGATAGGGGCTGTGGAAGAAGCTTCCTTGAAAGTTTTAGCTGGGCATGGTGGTGCACACCTGTAATCCCAGCACCTGGGAGGCTGAGGCAGAGGGATCACCAGTTTGAAGGCAGCCTGGACTATATAGCAAGAGCCTTTCTCAAAACACTAAACCAAACCACACTGAACCAAACAAAACAAAAGCAAATCAGAGTTTTCCAGAGCTGCAGATTGTGAGATTTTCTGGGGCTCAGATCCTCAAAGGGGGACTAAAAACTATTAACAGCAGTCCAGGACGATTGTTGAGCTCAGGCAAATGTGGGAAACACTAAAAGGAGAGAAGAGATTTAAAAAGGCTGGATCCAGTGTAGAGAGGGGGCAGAACTGGGACACAGGGGCCCAATACCCATAGATGAGGAGGGCGGCTGCTAGGATAGTTCAAGCCAGAGGGACTAGGAACTGTTGGGGCTCTAACAGTTATCTATTGCCACAGAATAGATTGCTTCCAAATTCAGAGGACTAAAGAATTTCAACCATAGCCAGGCGTGGTGGTGCACGCCTGTAGTCCCAGCGGCTCAGGAGGCAGAGGCAGGAACATCACAAGTTCAAGACCAGAAGCAGTCTGCGTAATTTACTGAGACCATCTCAAAAAGTAAAAAAAAAAAAAAAAAAAAAAAAAAAAAAAAAAAAAAAAAAAAAAAAAAAAGAAGAAGAATTTCAACCATTCACCATTTCAAACCATTTCTATGGAATTTCTATGGATTCAGGATCTGGGAGTAGCTTAGCTGGAGAGTTCTGGTGGGCTCTTAAGAGTTTGCAATGGGATGTCACCTCAGGACACAGTCATCTGAAGACATGGTGAAAGGTGGATCCTGTCTAAGATGGAACACTCACCAGGCTGGCTCATTGATGCTGGCTGTTGGCTGGAGGCCTCAGTTCTTCAGGACAGAGGGCTCCCCATGGGGCTGCTTGAGTGTTCTTTCAACATGGCAGCTGGGTTCTCTGGGAGCAGTGGCCTAGGACTGAACAAAGAGGAAGCCACATGTGTTTCATGATCTGACCTCAGCAATTCCATGCCACCTTTCTGCAATGTTTTATTAGCTACACACATTAGTGCTTTACAAAATGGCACAGAAACTGAGGCGCAGGGCACAGATACTGAGATTTATGTGTTGGTGGCTGGCAACCATAGGAGATCTGGTCACCTCCATTATACAGATGAGAAAACAGAGGCTCACTTAGTTACTCTGGGTCACCCAAAGCTGAGGCTGGAAGCCAGATATCCTTCCCTCACCCCCAAACCCAGCAACTCTCCAAGACCCCAAGCTCCTGGGAGAAGAAACTGCTGATGGTGGGAGCCCAGATCTTGGTGACCCCAGCTGGGAGGAGGAAAGTGGTGACAATCAGGCCTCCTAGGCCTGTGAAATAAATATAATTACATGTTTGCCTTTGCAGAAAGCAAGCTCCCAAGCTGGCGGGGGAGGGAGGGACTCTATTCATCTAAACAGGCTTCTATCCTGATGGTTTGTGTTTTCCATTTAAAACCACACTGGAGATGGCTGAGAAAATATATTTCGTCCGGGTGCATTTTTTGGAAATTCAACCTGTTGGGTTTCTTACCACTTCTCTGGTGCCCCCCAAGAATAGGCTCAGCAACCACCACCACAAACTTCGTGGCTCACTCACAGGGTGGTCCTAGACTGGGGTCTCACCCTCC
This sequence comes from Pedetes capensis, assembly GCA_007922755.1. Lineage (NCBI taxonomy): Eukaryota > Metazoa > Chordata > Mammalia > Rodentia > Pedetidae > Pedetes > Pedetes capensis. The sequence goes on along the minus strand of VMDO01000793.1, from coordinate 117,604 downwards.
CTAAGCCCCCAGGGGCTGGGGTGGCTGCCAAGTCTCCTGGTGCTGATGAGCTCAGTCTTCATGTCTTGATGTCAGTAGACTTTGGGGAAGAATGACCTTAGGCCTGGGAGACCTCAGCTTTCAACAGGGCCTTAGAGCAGGGCCCGGGCCTCCCTCATCCAACTGGCCTCCTTGAGGGACAAGGCCTGTGGTTCCTAATTAGTGGTAATCCCTAGAGGACAGTGGGTGGGTGGTGAGAGATCAAGTGGGCTAAGGAAGTGATGAGGGTCCTCTGTTCCTTTCCTCGCAGCCTCCTCCCAGTATTCCTTCTCCAGGTTAAAAGGACCAGGCATGGGGAAGAGGAAGGTCAGCAGAGAAGAAAAATGAGGAAGACCAGAGAGCGGCTGGAGTGCTCCTTCTCAGAATGGCACCCCAGTCTCCACCCCAACCCCTGTGGGCACCCTGCATCCCCTGGATGTACATTAACCCCCTTCCCCCACGTCCCCAGTAGTTGGACTTCACAGAACAAAAAAGCTTAGAGCTGGAAGGCGCCCTTAAGCTCACTGCAAATGTGGAGAAACTGAGGCTCAGAGAAGTAATGAAATTCACCTCAGGATGTCCACTAAGTCTGCTACAGAGGGGAGCAGCGCCCCCCTCAGTGTGGGCATTAGCCGAGCCAGCAGTGGCCACCATCAAGGTCAAAGTCACCAGATTCCTTCCGGACCATCCTGAAGAGAGAGAGGGGCAGTGAAGGGACACAGGAAGCATGGGAAATTCCAGAGGCCCTGTGGAGGGCCTCTTTGCCGGAAGCTTAAGGAAGTTGGAGCCTCTGGGCTGGGAGAGCACAGGAGGAAACTCCCCAGGTAACTTTAGACAGTTGGAACCCCCTCCAGGCCTCAGTTTTTCCTTCCAGAAAAGGGGCGTTTGCTCTTCTAATTGGCATGACTGTGAATTGTAGAGCAGAATATTTTCCCATTGGCCTGGGTCTCCAAGCACTGAGGACATGAACTTGGCCTCTTCATTCCTGACCCCTGACCTCCAGTTTCCTCTGTGGTAGGGTAGGAGGAAGGGAAATAAAGCTTGAGAGAGAAATAAGGTCACTGAGGTCACCTGAGAGCTCAAATTGCAGTGGTGAATGGATGCTAGGTTAGAGGGACTTCCTGGGCTTGGAGGCAGTGGCCACCCCACCCCCCCCATTAGGAGGGAATCCTCTCTGGAGACAGCCCCTCCTCCTCTGGGGGTGGGGCCTGGTGTGATGGTGAGGAGGGAGCCACACTCCTCCGCACTGCTGGGATCCCCCCTCTGAACTCCACCAGCCCACAAGCCCACTGACCATTTCCCAGATAAGGCAGCAGGCCCTGCTGACAGCCGCATGTGGCTAAGGGTCCAAGGGAAGGTTGGCAATGACACCTGGGCTCTGGCTGGCACTGCCAAGAGGCTGCTGTGGCTTGCTACAGCTTCTACTCTCCATTCATCTCGGGCAGCTCCAAGTGCAGGCCTCCCTCTGCTGAGGCTGCAGGACAGTTGCTCATTCATGGATTCTGCCAGGAGGTATTTCTTGAGCTTCAGCCCGGCCCCTTCAGGCCCTGGCTCTGCCCTGCCCTGCCCCTGCCCTCTGCCTGTTCTATTTCTGACAGAGCAGTGAACGGCTCTCCCTCTCCAGCCTGGTGGGCATGGCCTCAGACACCGTTTCAGTTCAGATGCTGGGGAGAGGTGTCAGGGCTCGGGGAGCCTGAAAATCAGTCTGCATGCTGAGATACTGTGGAGGGGAAATGGGGTTCCTTTCCAGGGAGTGGGGGACCCTCCATCCCTGTATCCAGGAGGGTGAGCACCAGTGGACACCTTTTGTCATTATACAGTACTGTGAATGACAGATAGAGACACTGCCCAAAGAAGGGTCCCAGCAGTGCCTATGCCTAGGGGTCACTCTCTTCCACTATGGGTCCTGCGAGGAGGAGGTTCACTCTGGGTAAATGACTTACCAAAGCTGGCACAGCAATTTCTTGAACAGAGCCTTAGGTCTCTTTTGTTATCAGCAATGTAAGATGACGATTCAGAGCACTGTGTGACAGAGCTCAGCCCCCAGGGTCACCACCCTTTTCTCTCAAAGCCCCCAGGCTCATATCTAAGTGTCTGCCTAGGCCTGTCCTCTTGCCTCCAATGTTCTTCCCAGTTTCCCTTCCTCTATCAAACCACCCCTCATCACTCACATCTTCCTGCTTGTCCCCTGTTTCACTCATTAGCACCTGGCCCCAGCCACCCTCAGATGCCCCTCCATGGGTGGGATGCCAGGGTGGGTAGAAAGCATCAGATGGCAGCCCCAAGTCATCGTCCCTGCCCCCACCCCAGAGCCCCAGTCTGTCAGCAGTGATGGATGCTGGGCAGCATCCCTTGGAACGGATCCTGGATCTAAAAGCCTCACGCAGCCATCCTGGGCAGCAGGCAGGAGATGGACACCGGGGTCCCCCAGAGCCCGGCTCCCTGCCATGAATCAGTCAGCCGGCAGAGCCAATTAGAGCAGACAAGAGCCGGACGATGAATCATTAGCCCATTAATCCAACCCACTCATTTCTCCCCCTCCCACACCAAAGTGGGGTCCTGGCCCCAGTGGGGGATGCAGTTTCCGCTCTGGATGGGCTCCCTCTCCCCCAGAATCCCTCCCTTTGAGAAGACCCTCCTGCAGTGCAAGGTGGGGTGGTCAGGGCATGCTTGGTTAATTTGCATATCATTTGCATGGGGCAAGGGCACTGCCCCACTGGAACATTGGCGACCCCTGACAGGGCCCTCCCACCTCCACCCTGCTAGACTGGTTCAACCTGAGAAACCACCTAGATAATGAGCTTGCTGGAGCAGGGCTGCCTGTCCTTCCCATTGGTCCTCCAGGGAAGAGATCTAAGCCTGGCCCCTCAGGCCATGTGAAATATGAGCACTGGACAGACTTCAGGGATGGCCCAAGCCAACCCAGTCATCCAACTCACTCCCTATGTCCCTAGATGTGAGGGGCGTATCAGCCAGGGAATGGACAGCCACTCCCCGTCAAGCTAGCCAGTGCCCAGAGCAAACACCTCCTTTGAGCCCTTGAGGGTCTCTGCGGCTCCAGTAACTGGTCACTGGTTGGCACCAAGCCCATGTGCAGCCGTGGCAAGAGAGGGAGGGAGTGAACCCACAATCAGAGTGTGCAAGGCTATGTGACAAATGCTGGTCAAAGACTTTGTCTCACTTGCTCCTCACTATTGTTAGATCCCATCGGGTTGGTGTCCGACTCATAGGGAAACACTATTGTCAGTGCTTCTCTGCTATTTGTAGGGTTTTCAATGGCAGATTGATTTTTGGGAATGGGTTGCTGGGTCCTTCTCCCAAGCCTACAGTATCTGGTGTTCCCGGGTGGTTTCCCATCCAAGTAGAAACCAGGCCCGACCCTGCTTAGCTTCCAAGAACTGAAAGGATCAGACACCACCGTGCTATGGCTGCAGGCCACCCTCACTGTTACTGTCCCCATTTTATAGATGAGATGACTGGTGCTTGGTGAAGTTAAGGGACTTGTCCAAGGTCCCAAAGCAAGACCATGGGAGGTGGATTGGAATCCAGGTCTGTCTAACTTCAGCTCTTGAGCAGATAACTTCAGAGCCACCCAACCCTGATTCTATCCTGAATGCAGCCTCATAGGGCCAACTGCTGCCTTATTCCAAGGCACTGTCCCACAGGCACTTCTAACTCAAAGTGTGGAAATCTGAGCTTGGACATCCCTGAGTCCCCAACTTGCTCCTCTCTCCTTTGCAAAATGTGCCTTAGCTCCTGGCTTCCCAAGCCAACAATATGAGGACATTCTATCTCCTCCTCTTCTGCCTCACGGCACTCTAGGCATATAAATGTGAAATCTGGTCCATTTCTTCATGATCTAGGCCCCTCATTGGGCTCCTACTGCTCAGGAAGTGGCAGCTCAGGTTCTGGGCCTCTCTTACCTGGATAATTCTAGCAGTCTCTCAGTGGTCCCCATGGGTCCTCCCACTCAATTCCTTCCTGCATATTGCTGCCAGAGTGCATATCCTCAAGTATAGCCCAATCCTTCATTTTCTATCTTAAGCTGGTGGGCTCCCATTACTTTCAAGATGAAACAGCAGGGCATGGTAGCTCATGCCTGTAATCCCAGACACTAGGGAGGTGGAGGCAGGAGGATTGAAGGTTCGAGACTAGAGGCAATCTGCATAACTTAGTGCGACTGTGTCTCAATTTAAAAAAAAAAAATTAAACAGGGATTGGGGGTTTGGAACACTTACAAAGTACTGAAAAAAAATGATGAAATTTTAAAAGCCTTCCATAGATGGGCCCAGAATACCTTTCTACTCCCAGCTCTGGCCCCTTCCTCTTCAATATCCAATAAGCTACTGGCCTGATGGATTACTTACCTTGTTCAAAATATGCCCTTGGCCTTTGCTCCTGCCATCACCTCTGGTAGGAATGCCCTTTTCCCCATTCCCACCTGGCAAACCGCACTGTCCTCCTACAATCAGTTAAATGTCATCTCCTCACGGAAGCTTGCCCCCCTGCCCTGCCCCACCCAGGCGAGATGGATTGCTCCTTGCTCTGTGCTCCCCCAAGCACTCAGCTCAGACTGCTGGCCGAGCACTTCCACACACAGCAGCGCAGTTAGCCGTGTCTGCCCTGCTCCTTGACGAGAAGCCTGGGGCAGGGGCTGTGACATGCTCAACTCTGCTTCTGTGATCAGGTCTGGCACATTAGAGACGTTCAATAAAGGCCTGATGGATGAGTGAACTGCACTCTCTCTCTTTCCCTAGTCTACAGCTTCCTGTTTGTCTGGCTTTGTCCCAAGCTGAAGCCATCTAGATAAAGGAGGCCTGCCAGAAGGCAATCCTGGGAGTTGGCCATGGTCTATGTGACTGGTGGATGCACAAGGACCTGATCCAGACAACCGCAGAGTCCAGCAACATAGAGCACACAGAGTGGAGTCAGGGAATCCAGATACTAAGCCAAAGTGGGAGACTATAAGCCAGTCACTTCTTCTCTGTGGGCCTCAGTTTCCTTATCTGTTTAATGAGGTGACGAGCAGACATTTCTAAGGTCCCTTCCAGCTCTGATGTTTAAGAATTGATTGCTCTGTGATCCCATGGCCCGTGGAGGCCCAGGCTGGTTGGTGCAGTGTGAGAAAGAGGAACAAGAGCTGTATCTGAGAGGTGGGCTGTCCAACTCAGACACAGAGCTCTCCCAGGCAGTGGCTTCCCAGGGAATAAGGGACTGGTTGGAGGGAAGGTCAGGGCAGCTCTTGCTCTCAGGAATCAGTAGAGTCAGTAATTGTGAAAATCAATGGTGTGGCCGGAGGCAGAAGGCAAGGGAAAAGCCCAAGGGAATGAATGGAGGGAGTGTGGCATATTTTCTGCAGCCTTTCCCAGGGCTATTCCTGGGGTCACTATACATAGAGCAAGACCCAGAAGGATTGGGGTTTAGGGAAGGAGCAATGCAAGGGGAAAGGTCTGGAGTTAGAATCTTGGGAAGAAGAACAAGGAAAATTTGGGAGCAATGAAAATGTACAGGCTGAGCCAGGTGCAGTGGCACATGCCTGTAATCCCAGCGATCCGGGAGGCTGAGGCAGGAGAATCAGAGGTTTGAGGCCAGAAGCAGCTTGCCCAACTTAGCAAGACCCTGTCTCAAAAAATACAAAACACAAAAGAGGTTGGGGTGCAGCTCAATGGTGGAGCACTCGTTTAGCATACACAAGGCCCTGGGTTCAACCCCCACAACTGCAAAAGAAAAAAGAAAGAAAGAAAGAAAGAAAGAAAGAAAGGAGAAAAGGAAAGAAAGAAAGGAAGGAAAGAAGGTAAGAAGGAAGGAAAGAGAAAAAAGAAAAGAAAAAAAGAAAAGGAAAGAAAAAGGAAACATATATGCTATACAAATTAAAGAGAACTACATTGTCCTGCAGGGCTGGGATTTAGCTCAATTGGTAGAGCGCTGCTCTGCAGTCTCTGAGGTCCTGAGTTCGATTCCCAGCACCTCAAAAATGGGAGAAGGACGTGGCAACCCACTCCCAAGGCAATCCCGAAACAATCTGCCATTGAAAACCCTATGAGGGTCGCTATGAGTCAGACACGACTCGAGGACACCTAACAACAACACAACAATATTGTCCTGCATTAGATGGACAGGTGGTGCTGGAGTCAGTCCCTCATTCTCAACCCCAACCCTAGACTTGGGGTCTGGTCCTGGCACTCTCACGGACTCATGCATGGCTGTACAGCTTTGAGCAAGTCCTTCCCTGCCTTTGAGCCTATTTCACCATCTGTAAAGTGAGCAGTTGTTCCTGACCATCCAGGGTCCTACCTGTCCCAGGCCCCTATCTCACATGTTCACCACCTCTGATCCCTCTCTGCAGCGACCTACTGCCAGGCCCTGGGCTCCTCCTGCCTTGCTGGCTTTCTCTGAGGCTTTTGCCTGAAACAGCCAGCTGTCCTCTGCTTCCTGACTTCCCACTTGCAGGTGGTCTCTCAGCCTCTCTAAGGTCCTGGATTGACAGCTCAGGGTGGGGAACACACAGGCCATGGTAGGCCAGCCCTGGTCTCTCACCTCACTCCCTTCTATTGCCAGCTGATGCCACCCAAATCCTTACTCACTCCACAGGAGGGAAGAAGCTGGAGTGGCCTGGAGAGGTGAAAAGGCAGAGCCCGCGGGGGACCAAGGGCAGCCTGGCAGTGTGGGAAGAGTAGGTTCTGGAGTGAACCCCTCCCCTTGAGCATGAACTACTTCACCTAGGGGGCAGAAGGAGGCGCCAGCACTGCCCTAGAGCTGGAAGGAGCCCATGCGATGCATCAGTCCACCCCTTTGATCAGCCCTCACCCACTCCCTAGGAGGCTGTTAACATCCTTCTTAATGAGCTGGGGTTGAAGCCAAGACTCTCACCTCATCTGGGGCCCCTGGGCAACTACCTTTGTTCTCCCCATGCCCGGCGCCTGCCACAGGGACCAGCTGACCCCTCTACCAGGACCGTATCTGATGGTACCAGCAGCCTCAGCTCATGGGGCTCCCAGTCGGATGGGGGAGCAGGAAGAATACCTTTTTCAGGTGAAGAGATGGTCTAGTGGGACTGAGCAGGGAAAAAGCCTCGGTGGACTTCCTGGAGGAGGGGTCTATGGGAAGATAGAGGAGCCAAGGAAAACAATGGAGGAAATGCATCTGTGAGAGTGGGAGAGGGAAGTGGGGGACAGGTAGAGGGGAGACTGGGGTTGAGGGTGTCCATCTGAAGGAGAAAGCCTGAGCTAAGTGTGGCAATGGCAGTGGTGAAGGGAGCTAGGCAATCTCAGAAGCTGCAATGGTGGTGCCCATCCTCAGTTGGCTTATCTGTAGAATGGACTCAACACCTGCCTCCCTCAGCTGCTGTGAGGATCAGCCCATACATAAAAGCCCTGGCTTGAGATCACTCTCCCTTCTTACTTGCTTCCTGTTCTGCCTTCTTCTCTCATTCCCTCCAGGCCTAAAGGGACCAGCCCCCTCCTGTTTCTCAGCATCTGGCCCCATCTAGAAACATCTGCCTCTCCTGCAAGAGGTCTCAGCTAAGGCTCTGGAGGAAGCAGTGGTGGAGGCCAGGACTAGGGCAGTGGGGGGTGGAGGGGCGCAGCGGCTGCATGAAGGAAGCAAAGGCACATCTTTCTTACCACCCCCCTGCCCTGGGCCTCATGCAACACAGACCTGCCATTAACGTCCTCACGTTCCCCTCGCTCTCACTGCCCTCCACACACACCTGTTTTCCCTCTCAACGTCTCCGTGACAGGCCTCCGCCTCCTCCAGCTCTTCCCTCCGTGGCTGCCCCACGATGGATTCTCCAGTCTTGTTTCCAAAATTCTGGCCAATTTTGTGTTCTTCTCCCAGACACTCCATGTTATTTCTCTAGGAAGCCACTTTCTCTCTAGTTAAATGACCACTCTTTCCTGAAAGATCTTTGAGTGGGAGCACTGTTCATTTTTATCCTTCATCCTTGCCTTCTAAGGCACCCCATGAGGACTCAGGGATCCCTGTGCCCCTATTTGATCCATGCCGCCCCCACCAGCACTCTTTGTCCTATCAGAGTGCAGAAGGCAAGGGCATTAGGGACCCAGGGTCCCTGGGGGCCTTGCTCCAGCCTTCATCTGGGGATGATTCTGGCCTGGTGGGGGTCAGGGGGCTAGAGGGACAGTCCAGGTTAACATTGGGGTTGAGGGAGGCAGGTGTGACTCATAGCAGGAGATGTGCCTCCTGCAGTCTGACCCCAATCCCTACTGCTTCAGGGGTAGAATAGTGGGCTCGTAGAGTGTCCCCCGGGGCTGGAATTTAGCTCAGTTGGTAAAGCGCTGCGCTGCAGTCTGTGAAGTCCCGAGTTCAAGTCCTAGCACTGCAAAAGTGGGAGAAGGACCTGGCAATCCACTCCCAAGGCAATCCCGAAACAGTCAGCCATTGAAAACCCTATGAGGGTCGCTATGAGTCAGATACCGACTCGATGGCACACAACAACAACAGAGTGTCCCCCAGGAGGACTTTGGGGATAACATAATCTCATCCATCTGGTTACAGATAAGGAAACGGAGGCCAGACAGGAGGCTCATCTCCTTCTTCCCAAATCGATCCATTCTCATTTTCCAGGCTGTGGTGAGCAGAGAAAGTGTCTCCCAAAGATGTCCACAACCTAATCCCCAGGACCTGGGACTATGTGACCTTACCTAGCAAAGGGATTTTGAAGATGTGATTAAATTAAAGACTCTGGGATTGAGAAACTATCCTGGATTATCCAGACGGGCCATGAGGTAACCATTAGAGTCCTTATCAGGGAAAGGGAGCAGCAGGAGAGTGGCAGAGATGTGAAGCTGGAAGCAGATGTGAGCTTGATATGAGGAAGTGGCCAGGAGCCCTCTGGGAGGCCCAGGCAACGGTTCTCACCTCCAGGGGGTCAGGCCTGGTCACCCACTGGAGACTCCTGAATTCTGAGCTCAAATTGTTTTGTTTGCCATTACATTTGTGCCAGTTACTTACAGCAGCAATAGCTGCCTGTTAGTTGATTATGAATCACACAGGGCTTTGAGATGAGAAGTGGTATGGGCTCATGTGAAGACCCCCCCTGAGCCTTCCCTTTGCAGTTGTTCATCCTTGCTCACACAGCATTAGTTGTGCATCTATTATGTGGCAGGCATGCACCAAGTGAATTATCACAGCCCATGCCTTCAAGGAGCTGCCAGGCTAGTGGGACCCACAGACATGAAACCCAAGAACCGTACAGTAAGAGTGGCTTTCAATGGGGACACACAAGCTGCATGGGGACCAGAGGTAGAAGGAGGTGAATACTTGGCTTACTGGGGCAGGAAAAAGGGAGTTCTAATCCCACCTGCTAATACTTTTCATTATTTATTTATTTAGACTCGTCACTTTTGTGCCCCTGGGCAATGATTTCTCCTTGCTAAGTTTCAGTTGCCATGCCTGTAATGTGGGAAGAACTGTTGTACCTATCTCGTGGGGTTGTGAGAATTAAATGATGGTGCAAGGAAAGGGCTTGGCACAGTGCCCAGAACTTAGCAAGTGCTTGGAAAACAAGGAAGGCTTTTACAGAGGAGATAGCAATTGAGCCCAAACTTGAAGACCAAATGGGAACTTACTGAGTAAACAAACAGGATAAAGTTCTTCTCAGCAGAATAAATAGCTCCCAAGGCATGGGGGTGGGATAGCGACCTTTCAAGGAATTGTAATGCAATTCGGTAAATGAGCCTAAAGAGGCTGAGAATCAGGAGAGGCCCTTGGAGAGTGAGCAGGGGCTGGATCACTAAGGACTTGGGCGCCATTCTAAGGGTGATCTTATCCTGAAGCCAACTGGGAGCTACAGAAGGTTGTTGAAGAGCAGAGTGACCCAATCAGATTTTACACTGGAAGACACACTTGTCTTCTGGATTGGTTCCCAAAAGAGAAGAGAAACTAGGAAAGGAGATTCATTCTCATTCATCCTGTAGGGGGCGGGGGAAGGTGTTTCTAACGTCCCCAACTGTGAACCCAGAGAAGATCTCTGGGGAGAAGGAGGCTTCAGGATCAAGCAAGTCAGAGTACAAGACTCAATGTCCATACGAGACCCAGAAAAGGTTACACAGTTGGACCAGGTCCCAGGTTTCCTGGGCACCTCCCCCACCTCCCACAGCTGTACCTTGCTCTAAGGTACCCTCCCAGCCATGACGGCTGGACAGATACCCAAGCTGGCACCAGAAGTCTATGTAGAACTGGCAGTTTCCTGTATTGACTCTTTGGAAGGATGGTGACAAGGGCTGTGCTCTTGCCCAGTTTTTCTGAGGATGTGGTTGCTGCCCGATCCTACCAGGGAAGTAGAGGGTGTCTGCATATGGTGGCCCATTTCCCTGTGACCTGGAGCTGCAGAGCAGGTGAGGGCCAGCGGCAGAAGCTGGGACAGGGAGGATGCAGGTGTTACTAACCTGCCTTTAGCCCAGCCGAACCTCAGCTGTCCCAGGTGCAAGGGCCTGGAACTTTGACAACATAATACTAAAAATAACTTAGGTGCTGCCACAGAAACCTCAGAGCCAAGTCCTCCCACTTGACTCACAACGCCTCAGTGAGATGTCAGGCCCATCCCACACTCCCCGGGGACTTGAGTGCTGAGACCCTCACGTCCATCAATGAGGGTTAAAGAAACAGTAAAGCACCACCTGACCTACGCTCAAACCATGTATCGATTCCTGAAAAGAGAAATGAGAGGAAGCTGGCCAAAGCCACCTCCGTGCCAGTGGAATAAGTCATAGGGAGTCTTCTAGGATCAGAGATGAGGCTCAGTGTGCAGCCTGCGGCTTCTTCACCACGGAGAAGAGTCTGTGGAGGGTCCTTGGCCTCCGCTCGACCAAAGTGCAGTGAGGACAGAGACCCCAATGTGGCACAGCGGCCCGATGTGGCCAGCAGGAGGGCTCTGCTCCTCTTTCTCAGACAGTCCATTTTGCCTCCTGAGCATCCCCTTGGCCTCTGTCTTGGCTCCTCCAGCCCACCCAGTGTTCTTCCTAAGATGCCAATCAGATCTTCCAACTCTGCTCAAATCCCTGCTGGGACTCTACAGCCCCAATAATCATTCCCCACAGGTGCCAAGAGATCCTCCAGAATAAACAGCCTGGGGGCAAATACATATGGGAAATGCTCTTTCCTGGAGCTCCCCAGCCCTGGAGGATTCACATTCCACATGAGCATCACAAAGGCTCTGAGAAGTCCTACTAGGTGAGCATGCAGCCAGGGTAGAGTGTTTGGCACAACTTTCCCAAACGCATTCTATCACATATCATCCTTTTTAAAGTAATGCCTATAAACAGTGCATGACTTAGTCCCACCCAAGGGGGAGTCCACGGTGGGCCACCCAGGGCCTGGGAAGGAGCAGGATGGAGCAGGGGGCTGAGCACACGGATCTTCAAAGCTGCCAGGGCCAGAAGCTGGAGTGGGAAAGGAGGAAAGAGGAGTGGGGGCAGAATGATGGGTTCGCTATCATTTTATTGGGGCCTGGAAACTGACAGCCAAGATAGCTCCTGGAGTGAGGCACTGAACAGGGTTGGGGAGGGCCACATCACCCAAACCCAACTTGCTGTCAGCTTAGATGAGCACATCCCAGCAGAGCCAGAGGACCAGCATTCCCTAAACTTTCTGTCTCTTCCTCCTCCTTCTCCCCCTCCTCCTCCTCTTCCTCCAGGAAGATTTCTCAGCTCCTCTCCATCACCAGGAGTACCCCTGGGTGTCTGGCTGTTTGAGTCCCAGGCATGGTCTCTCTCTCCTCTGCAGGAAGTGGCAGTGTTAGAAGAGACCCTTCTGCAGTCCAGAGCATGTCAGGTCCTTTAAAGCTCCCTCCACCCAGCTCTCCCACCTCCTGCGCCAGCACTGGCTCAGCCAGATCCTGAGCTGTTCCCCAAGGTGTTTACGGCTTCTCTGCCCAGTGTGGAGCCCTCCACGTGGATCTCTCCAATTTCATCCCCTGCCCCAGTTCTGCCAATGTTATTCGCTCCCCCTGGCAGCGAACAGTCTGATCTAAACCCTGCTCCCTCAGGGGTAGGCGCATGCGCCTACCTTCCGGTTTCTGCAGAGCAGTAGCCCTCACCTTTTGGGAACCAGGGACCGGTTTCATGGAAAACAAAGGGTGGTTTCAGGAAGGTTCAAGCATGTCGTATTTATTGTGTAAATGCAAATGAAGCTTCACTGGCTCACCTGCCTATCACTCACAGTGGTGCTAGGAAAGTTGGAAATGGCTGCTGCAGGGGATGGATGGCCTGAGGGACTGGGGTCGACCCCAGGTGCAGCTGCCTGGCTAGGGACAGTAAGCCAGGATTGGCATCCATCTACCTCCAGTGCCTTCTGAGGGGGATATTTGTCACCACTAATTCATTTTTGTCCAGGAGGAAGCGGAGCAGCTCTCTCCTCCTTCTAGGTGAGAAACCTGCAGGAGGAACCTGGGTTTCATCCTTGACACCATCCGCCTCCCTCCTGTAACCCCCACCACTCTGACTTCAAGCCAGTGCCCACTCTCACCTGGATCCCCGCCATGGCCTTTTAGCAGGTCTCCCCATTCCACACTCCTTGCCCTGCTCTGCAGCCTCTGCTCCTAGACCAGGTTTTCAACCTGAGAAGGGCCTGTATGGTCAGCCCCTGCCCACTTCTCTCTCCTGTCCCCTCTGCTCTCTGCACTCCAGCCTCATCCTCTTCCATAGCACCTTGAATATGCTCCCTCCTGCCACAGGGCCTTTGCAGATGCCATTTGCCTCAGCTGTCCTATCCCCTCAGGTTTCAGCTCAGGCTTCCCTTCCTTGAGGAAATTCCTCAGCTTCCCCGGCTGGTCAAATCCCCCAAATGTAGCCTCAGGGAATCAGATCCTTCCTTTTCTTTGCACTGACCACGGCTGTCGTTCTGACTACACTCTCGTGGCTATTTGATTGATACATGCTCTGTGCTAAGCTGCAGGCTCCCTAAGAGTAGAAGCCGCGTGTGCTTTGCTTTCTGTGTCCCCAAGCTAACACAGCTTCTGGCAGACAGTGGGTGCTCAAGAAATAGCAGGTGTTTGAATTAGCAAAGCCCCAATAAGTGATGCGTCTGATGGAGACTCACTCAATGAGACCTTCACTGAGCCAGGACAAGGAACTCGGGGCCCGGACTCCTAGGGCTGGGGAGAGATCATCTCCCAGGCCTGCTTGGGGAAGCCCTAGTCCCTGCCTCCTTGGAGAGAAGACCTCCACCTCTGGGCTTGGGCCAGCAGTTAGCCACTGTTTGAAAACAGGGCTTGCTGCAACCCAAGCAGCCCCTCGGGCCTGGGGGTGCAGGCGGCAGCTAATTAAAGCAATGAGTCCCACCACAGTCTCCCCTGCTGCTGGTCCCTCTCAGTGGGTGGATCCTGAGAGCCCAGAGCTTGCTGCCCCTTCACCTTCGAAATGGTCCTCTCCAGACCCACCCCAGAGGACAGAAGCGGAAGCTTCAGTCCCTCTCAAAGGGTGGAGATGGGTGGGAAGAAGGAGGTAAAGGAAGGAAAGGGAAGACAGAAGCATCTTTGAGCAACTCAGGGTGATGGGAGAAAGGCTCATGGAAAGCAGGATGTTGCCCCAGGGGTGGAGGCAACACAGTCTCCCTCTTTAATATCTGTCCTCTGGGAAAGGAAGAGAGAGAGGCAAGGGCATCCACTGTCCAGACACAGCCAGGCTGGCTCCTTTGAGCAATCCTGGAGGACTTCCTGGAGCAGAGGAGATTTATAGAAGTCACAGGCTGACTGGAAGGGAAACAGTCAAAGGCAAGGACACAGGGAGGGGAAACCACATCCAGGGATGGCTGAGAAGCAGAAGGCAGCAGGGCAAGGAAATGCAGTGGGTGACCAGTGTGGAGCAGAGGGCACAAGGCAGCCAGGCATTGCCTGGTGGCACTAAGATGTCCAAATGGGTCACCCTCTGCTCAGAGCCTTCCAGAGGCTTCCTTCGCACTCAGAGAAGAACCAGAGACCTTCCTCCCTGCTCTGTCCCCTCCACCACTCCCTCACCCCCATGGCTGCAGCCCCATGGGGCTCCTCCTGGCCCTGGGTTTGCCTTTAGCCATCCTCAGAGCCCTCCTTGCCTCCTCAAGGCTCTCCTCCGTAAAGCCCAGCTCCACCCAGAGCACCCCCATTCCCTTTGCCTGCCTCCCTGCTTCCCACTGAACCTACAACCTTCTGGCACACTCCATCTTTTACTCTCTGTCTCCTTCCCGGAATGCAAGTAGAGGAAGCGAGTTCCCCAGGTCAAGGACTGGCTGCTGGTTTGCTGACATCACATCAGCACCTGGGACAGTACCTGGCACGCAGTAGGTGCGGAATAGCTGGCCAACGTGGGTTAGAGGTGAGGGGGTGGTGCTGGGAGCCTGGGAAGGAAGAGGAAAAGTCCTCTGGTGGGCTCCTTGGTCAGCTGGGGGGAAGGAGGCCCAGAGAGGGTGGCAGCCTCCAAGTAGCCACCCAGCATGCCAGGAACGGGGCTGGCTTCCTCGCCTGCCTTCCTCCCTCCCGTCTGAATCCTCCCGCAGTGACAGTGCTCCTGGCATCTGGCATCCATCAACCTCTTCCAGAAGTCCCGGTGAAACAAAGCGGGTGGCCAAAGCGATCCCAGATTGAGGCAGGCAGAGTGTGTCGGGTGAGCTGCCCCTGTCCCGGATCCGCCCCCCAAACCCTGCCAGAGCTACCAGCCCACTGGCCCCACCATCCCTCATACCCTCAGGCCTCGGAGCTTCTTGCCAACCACACACAATGCCTGGCCCCAGATGTGAGGGCAGAGCAGGGAGCTGGCAGGAGGGAACAGGGCAAGCAAATGGGACCTGACAGGACCCGGGCACCTCAGGCAAAGAATGTAAATAAAAATCAGTAAATATTTAGGGGAAATGGAGCGGGAAGTGGGAGAGGGAGGGTGGAGGGGATGTGTTGGATTTCCAAAAACATCTGGAGGGCAGTCCCCGCCCCCACCCCACACGGGCCTGACAGTGTGAGAGGGTCGTGGCTTCAGGGAAGGAGGGGCCAGGGCATGTGTGCTGAGAGCCTGAATGCGGAGTGTGTGTGGAGCTGTGGAGCGGCCCTTACTCCTGCCTCTCTCCTGCAAGGCCATGCTTGAGGTACACATAGGATGGAAAGACCAGAGCCCTATCCTCAAAGAGCTTCTAGGAGAAAGAATGATGACAACATATAAAGGGGGCCTCGACAGAAAACAGGGGGCAGGAGGCTATGAGAATAAGCTGGGGATAGTGACATCAAGTGGAGGTCAGGGAGGGCTTCCTGAAGGAGGAAGATTGTAAGAGTGCAGAGAGACATGGCCAGGGATGAAGTTCCTTTTCAGGGAGAAGTGGGAGTAGAGGATATCTGTGGCAAGAGGATAAAGGAGGAAGGAGCAGGGGCAAAGAGAGGAAAAGTTGTGCCTACCCCCAGGAGAAAACCTAAACAGCGTGGGAGGAAGAATGGAGTAAGGGTCCTGAGGAGGTCTCTACCCTACCCCATCTTTACTACCACCTCTGCCAAAGTAGCTTCCACTTTCATCTACTTCTGGATGATTTTGTTTGAAGAGTACTGGTACTGTTGGGGGGAAAAAAGAAAAGAAAGGGAGAGAAAGGAAGAAAGAAAGAAGAGAAGAAAGAGGAAGGAAGGAAGGGAGAAAAGAAAAGAAAAGAAAAGAAAAGAAAAGAAAAGGAAAGAAAGAAGGAGGGAGAGAGGGTGGGGGAAGGAGTAAGGGAGGGAGGGAGGAAGGAAAGAAGGAAGGAAAGAAGGAAAGGAAGAAAGGAGGGAGGAAGAGAAAGAAAGAGAGAAAGAAAAGAAGGAAGAAAGGGAGGGAAGGAGGAAGAAAAAAGGAAGGAAGGAAGGAAGGAAGGGGCTAGGTGTGGCGGTTCATGCCTATAATCCCAGTGACTTGGGAGGTAGAGGCTGGAGGATCACAGGTTTGAGGCCAGAAGCAGGCTTGTAATTTAGTGAGACCCTGATTCAAGATAAAAACCTTTTAAAAATGGACTAGGGGTGCAGCTCAGTGGTAGAGCACTTGTAAAAGCATGTGTAAAACCCTGGGTTCAACCCCCTAGTATCAAGAAAAAGAAAAAAAGAAAAAGAAAAAAGAAAGAAGGAAAAGCCCTGCTCTCTCCCTCAGTCAGCCTGGCCACTCCTGCTCCCGTGGGCTTCCTCCTGCAAGGCTGCATGGGGCAGGAGAGCAGGGTCTCTAAAGAGGGTCCAAGCGTTGGAGTGTTATCTAGGCCTCCTGCTTCTAGGCTCAGAACAATTGGCCTTTTGTGCAGCAGAGGATGCCCAAAGGGTGAGGTCAGCCCCGACATGACTCTTTGTCCCAGAGCCAGGGAGACACCAAGGCTGAGTCCAAGCTGCCCCCCAGCCTCCAATCCTGGGTACCCTTCTCCCCACCAAGGGCTTCCCCAACGTCACAGGAAGGAACACTCAAAGGGAAAGAGGCTGGTGTGGCGAGTATTGGGGAGGTGAGGAGGGTACAGAGAGGTCTAGATGGGGAGGGAAGGGGACTGCTTAACCGTCCCCAGGGTAGAGGACGGCCCTTCCTCACAAGGAGCTCCAGGCACAAATGTGGCTCCACCTAAAGAACGTTTCCAAACCCAACAGGAAAAAACCAAGGGGTCTGAGCCCAGAGGCTCCTGTTGTCGCCCTACCTTTAGACTAAGAGGCCCCTAGGAGGCAGGGAGAACCCAAGCTACACCAGAGAGTGAGCGAGCTATGATCTACAGGCCACCTGGTGGACCTTCCCCAACAGAGGCAGGATTCCCAGGAGAGGGGCTGTGGAGTCCAGAGGACAAAGTGTCTGTGGCCTGCCTGAGTGGCACTGTCCAAGGCTGGAGTGGAAGCCCAGAGGTTCTGCCTGCCTTCAGGGTGGGCTGAGGAGGGACTGGTGGGAGCAGAGGTTGTGTAAAGACAGTTCTGAGACAACACTGTGGTGCCTGCGCACTGGGATGGAAACCTGGAAATAGAGGGCGCTGGGATCTTGACCCTTTGCTCTGCCTCCAGCTCCTCCAGGGGCCCTGCCACTTGGCCTGTTTATGGGCTGCCTCCTCCACCCGCACAATGGGCCCTTTCCGCAGCCAAAGTCCCATTGGTGTGAACTAACATTCTGAGCAGCACCTTGCTGGAGTGCAGCACAGAGCACAGGATAAAGCGATCATGGGGTCACCTGGTAGGGGACATGGTGGGGCCTGGCAGGACCTGAAGTGCCCCCTCCCCCACTTAGAACTGCCACTATGGGAGCATCTTCCAGTGGGGAGGCAGGGGGCAAAGCTACTGCAGAAGCCGACAATGACAGTTGGCCAGGGAGGACAGTGGTGGCATTGGAGGGGAGTGCAGCTGTCCACAGGCCACCAACGTGACCACTGTGGAGGGCTGGGTCCATTGGCAAGGTTGAATGAGCCCAAAGAAAGCCAAGGGGATGCTGGGAGCATGGGCCAGTGACAAGATGCGGTCTGACCAGGTCAGCCTCTAAATGTAGATTCTCAGACTTTGGGAGCTTCTGTCCCACCCTCCCTTTCCCTCTCCACCCCATTCATTCTGGACCAGGCCCACCCCTGCGTAGTGGAATGTTGTGTGAGCTGAGAATAGCCCTTGTTGGGGTCAAGGAAGGGAGGATCGCTGGGGACTAATTGCCCTAAATAAATGAGCAATTAGGGCTGTTAGAGAAAGTATCTAGAACCCCCTCCACCCACCACCCTGAAAGATCACCTTGGCAACCACTGCCAGCTCCGCCCCAATAAAAACTGAGCCCCTTGGTTGGCCCATGTGACTGTCATTTAGACAGCGGAGGGTAGAGAGGGTGTGGCTTCAGCTCAGAGCACCTGAAAGGGTAGAGGAAAAGACTGAGCTGAGCCGAAGGGGAGGCAGCAGGGTGACTGGGGTGATTCTTCCCAACCAGATAGTGCAGACGTGGGGAAGACGATGGCACGCACTCCATGGCTACTGCATCCAATCCCAGCAGCCTGCGGGGTAGCAGCCCCTGTGGTTGGGGCGTGCGGCTTGGACGTTGCCAGGAGTAGACCTTGCCAGATCCCCATCTCCTCTCAGCAGCCCGGCCCTCCCCCTACACTTCCTGTAATGGCGTCTCCAATGGGGACGCCATTAGTCTTGCTCAGGGCAGCGCCTAAGTACCGTGGCTGATAAATATAACATGAGCCCATCGATTAGAATCCTCCCAGTCCTGCAGCAGCTCGGCTCCCTAATGGCTCCCCCTCCCCTCAACACAGACTACCCGCCCACCCCCATCCGGGGCTGCTTCCCTGACTTACTTGGGACTTTGAGGCAGACATTACTGTAGCAGGAGTGTGTGATGGGGTCGACACCCAGGGCCCTGTCGGAGCGGCTTCGGCTTGGAGACAGGCTGGACTCACATGGGCAGGGTGGGCCCCAAGGTGGCCTAGAAACCCCCACCCCCCACCAGTTAGGGGGAATCAGAAGGGGAGCAGCCCACCGGGGTTCTCAGGGCTCTGCCCTGCCAGGCAGGACATGGGGTACAGAAGGCAAAGGGGCCCTGCCCTCTGTGAAGTGGAAGGCACAGTTCCTGCCCTTGAGGGATGGAATGGTTACAACAGCGCCCTTGTCACCGAAGCCTTTCGGAATCCTGGGCATCTCTTAGTCCCTGCTGCACCTGTCCTAGCCCAGCTGAGCAATCCCCTTCTTGTCTCCCTGGACCCTTCATTCCACCTATCTTGGCAGGGCTGCCACACACTCATCAGATTGTGACCCTGAGAGGTATGGACTGTCCTCTTTCTGGTGGAGGCCGGAAGTCACTAGCTATATGCCCCGAACTCCCAGATTTGGACAGGGGACTGCAGTGGTAAGGTCTGCCTCCCAACAAGGTAATTGAACCAATTAGTCCTTTAAACCTTATTAACCACCAGGGCTGGGAGTTGAGACAGCAGAGCTAAGAATCCACCTCCCCCACTCCCAACTCGAGACCCCTTCCCTCTGTTGCAGCTGCTCTAAGAAGTCTGAATGGATGGGCTTTGGCAGGAGGGGTAGGAATGGCTCTTGCCTGGGCACCACAAGGGGTCTGATGGGTGAGTGAGGGCCCAGGCCTGAGAGGGGGCTGCGGTTTGGCAGAGCTGTGTCTCTGGGTGGAGGCTGCCCACAGAATCCTCTAACAGGAAGGCTGAGCCAGGCTGGCTGCAGCCAGGAAGTTAATCCTTAATGTGCCTCTGGCCTCACTGCTGTGCAAACTCACCGCTTAAACAGACCCGGTGGGGACAAGCCACAGAGTCTGCATTCCTCCGGGTGGGGCTCAGGGCACAGGGAGCAGAGCCATGTACCAGGGATGCTGTGTGTCTGTATGTGATTCTGGGTGTGCTCCAGGGGTGCCTGTCTGCCTGAGAAGCTTAGTATGAGAGGGTGGGTGTACAAGAGACCATGGGTGGGTCTGGCCCCTTCCTGACCCTGCGCTTCTCTCTCTCTCACTCTCTCTCTCTCTCTCTTTTTTTTTTTTTTTGCGGTACTGGGGGTTGAACCCAGGGTCTCGAGCTTGCAGACTTTGCAAGTGCTGAACCGCTGAGCTGCATTCCCAGCCCAGTTTTCCACTTTCTGAGACAGGGTCTCGCTAAGTTACGCAGACTTCCTCTGGTCTCAAACTTGCGATCCTCCTGCCTCTGCCTCCCGAGGCACTGGGATTACAGGCGTGCGCCACCTCGCCCAGCACCCTGTGCTTCTCTTAAACAACAAAGACATGTGGGGGTACATTTCAGTCCATAGCACAATATGAGGAATAGCTTTTCTCCCTGCCCCCTATTGCACCCCAATTTTCAAGATGAGCTAGCTGGGAATTCCCCTTTGACCTGGCCAAGCAAACTATCCCTGCCTCTTTCCCACCTCCCTGCCCCTTCCCTTGCTCCCCCAGCCTCCTTTTCTCCAGGCTCCCTGTGCTAGGGCTGGGGCTGGGAGATGCAAAAGGCCTCAATAGCCTGAATTCAGCCCCCAGCCCAAGCTATATTTAGCTGTGTGCCTCAGACACTGGACAAAGCCACTTCCAGGGGGCTGCTGGGGACAGAGTTGAGAGGGGGTTGCCCTTCCTGCTCCTGCCCCTTCCTGATATGGATACCCCTCATTTGCCCTTCTGAGGTTACCAGGAACGCCATTCACAGGGCAGGGGCCAGGACTTAATGTGAATTGCACTCTATTTCTAGATCATCCGCTGGGAAGGGACTGCTGAGAGGCTGCCCCCAGTCTGAACGGGCACATTCTAGAGTTTTCCTTTCGTATCCTCAGTGTGGGCAGGTCGCCTAGGGAGCTTTGAAAACTATAGATGCCCACGCTCCACCCTAAAGATTCTGATTTAACTGATGGGCTGAGCCCTCCCCTCTCACCACTTCTTTTCTTTTTAAAATCTCCTATTTTTCTAGATCTTTGCCACTGGAAGTGGGGATTCTTGATCAACAGTGTCAGCCTCGTGGAGGAGGAGCTTGTCTTGTTAGAAATGCAAATTCTTAGACTCTACTCCAGCCTGCTGAATCTGAAGCTGCATTTTGGCAAGGTTCCTACGGGGTTCTCATGCAGGCTGAAGTTCAACAATCACTGTCCCAGAACCTTCCACTGTCCTGCGCAGGACTCTAGATCTGGGCTTCCCAGGGCTCAATCAGGCTGCAGCAGCCAACGGCTCCCCTGCCTTGCCTGTGCTTCATCCACAGGACAGGATTCTGGTTTCTTAAGACTCACATCTTATGGGGCATGGCTGGTCCCCTCTCCTAGGTCCAGATCGTGGGCTCATGTTCTTCCTTCAGGGCCCTACATGCGCTCACACCCACACATGCACATATACACTCCAGGTCTCAGTCCTTATCCCCCAAGGGGCAGTATCTCCACTCCCCAGAGGCCATGCAGAGAAAGGTCTGGAAAGTGCCTTGAGTTTTATGACTAATCTCCCCTTCAGGAGCAGCTTGCAGTCCTCAGCTCTTATTTCCACCCAAGAGCTGGCCACTTACTTTTCAGCATCGATAGATGCCTTTGCCATTTCCCATTTAAAAAATCCTAAATCTCCTTCTCATCAGAAATTCTTAGGACCTAACCTAAATCCTAAGATCCACTTCCCTGGGTGTCTTATAGAGAATTCGTGTTTTGCCTTCCGGCCTGTGCCTTCCCTAGCTGCCTGCTGTCTGTAAGACAAAATGCAAAGTCCTTAGAGGAGCAGGGAGGCCCTGCTCCTGCATGAAGCTCACTCCTGCCACCATGTCTGTCTGGCACCTAACGCCAGAGCCACACCCAGAGTCTTCTGACTTCAAAATACATCTTGCTCCCAGGGGGATGTTCCTCAGCTGGAATGACTGTACCTCTTCCTTCTCTGTCTGCCCAATAGGCTCCTATTTATCTTCAAGTCCCAGATGAGGTCACCTCCTCCAGGAAGCCATCCTGAGTCCTCTAAGCACAGTGAGTGTTCCCATGCCTGTATGTACAGGAACCTCATCCAACACCTATGACATTGTGTCTGTTCATGTCCATCTCCTTCCAAGACTCCTCAAGCAGAGATGTCCTGTTCGTCTTTAAAACTCTGGCATGTTAGCCCAGCACCTGGCAAGGAGTAGAAGTTACCCAAAGGAGTAGAAGTGATAATAATGAGTAACATTTGTTGGGTGTTCATCCTGTCCTCGGCCCCATGCAAGCCACTGTCTATGCATTATGAGTTCTTCACAACAACCCTGCAAAACAGGTACTAATTGATCCCCGTTTTATTTATGAGGACTCTAAGGCTCAGAGACATGAGGGCAGTTGCCCAAGGTCACACAGCGAATGGTGACAGAGCTAGGATTTGAACTCAGTTCATCAGACTCCTCAGTTCATGTTCTTACCCTCTGCAGCACTCATAGAGCTCTTTGGCTGCATAATGGAATGAATGAATGAATGACTCAGTGATTCCTCAGTAGGCATTTCCTAGCGTCACCTCTTCATCTACACATTCTTCTTCCCCATGGTCAGCTCCATCTTTCCTTCCTCCTTTCCACCAGCAAGAATCCTTTGTAGGAGTCAAGCGACTAGTTGGTCCTGGCACAGGTGCCCCGTTGCAGGGATTAGGATGTCACTCCTGGGCTTCTGATTTTGGTGAAATGCATCTTGGGAGTCAGACTGCTTGGGCCCAAATCCTGGATCTGCCATTGACTGCTGGCGTCACCTTGGAGCAGGCCACTCCTCCTCTCAGAGCCTTTGGGCACATTGCCTAATCATCCCAAGCGTCTGTTTTCTCCATCGGGGGTGGTGCCGGCATCCACCTCCTAGAGCTGACCAAGGAGAAATGAGGGGTACTGGGCAAAGCTGGGCTTCCTGGTTCAGCCTTCTATCTTCACTCTGCCAGGAGGATGAGGTGGCCACATCCCTGGACTCCCGATCTCCGTGAGGAGGTAGGGGTACCATGAGGTGCTGGAATTCCCTTACTCATCCTCCAGGGTGAATCCAGCAAGGGCTCCTGAGGGGAGAGGAGAATTCAGAGGAGGCCTGAGACGATGGCCCCAAGTGGCTCAAAGAGCTGAGGATGACAGGGGGCAGGAGGGAGGCCAGGTGCAGGGCCTGTGGGGCCATATGAGCTCCAGCAGGCTCTGCCTGGACGGCAGCCTCCTAAAGCCCCATCTCACCCAGCACCACTGTGGGGGCCACATTCAAACCTGCAGGAGACCCCGCATGTACCCCAGCCCCATGCCTTCCTTCTTGGCCCCAGCACAGACCCTATTGGCACCATTCCCCAAGTGGGCACCAACAGACAGAGTGGGAAGAGGGGACCTTTGTCCAAGACCCAGCAACAACTGCTCCTCGGGTCGGGGCAGGGCCAAGGGGCCATTGCCTAGCACCCCCGCCCCCTTGTCCCACCCTGCCCCTTGAGGAATGTGTCTTCTGAGATTTACCAGCTTGGCAGCTGGCTCTGGTTCACAGAGGGGCTGTGTCCTGACACCAAGTCCCCTCTGAAGCCCCCATTGTCAGACCACAGGGGTCAGGGCAGGCTGGGGGCACATCTCAAAGGCCTGAATGTTCTCAGAGGTGGGAAGGCTGAGGGGCCTCCGGGAAGAGTGAGGCCATGAGACACCTGTCTCTTCATCTCTCTGCTCTGAGTCCCAGCCGGCCAGAAAGAAACGTCCCCAGGAAGTGGGACAATTCTAGGGGCCTCCTCAGCATTTGCCTGCCTTGGGCCAAACTGTTTTCCAAGCTGGTCAGGTGGGCTAGTGAGAATAAAAATATAATATAATATAATATAATAGCAGATGGTTAAAATAATGTAAGCAGATTCTGTAAAGTCTTACTGAGGGCTGGGGTGCTGTGGATTTTGTGACCATAATGACCCACCTTGGAGTAGAATGATTAGCACCATTGCTGTATTGCAGGAGAAGAGATGAGATACCAAGGTGCTTGGTGATGCACTGGAGATAACACAGGTAGTACGGGGCAGAGCTGGCTGAACCTGGGAAGATGAGCCCATGTCTCCAATGACTATGTAAGCCTGAGACAGCAGAAGAACACTTAAGTGGCGCATGCCTGTAATTACAGTGACACGGGGCAGAGGCAGAAGGATCACAAGGTGGAGGCCAGAAGCAACACGAGGTGGAGGCCAGAAGCAACCTGTGCAACCTAGTGAGACCCTGACTCCAAATTTAAAATGGGCTAGGGGAGTGACCTGGTGGTGGAGCACTTGCAAAGTATGTGCAAAGCCTTGAGTTCAACCCTTAAGTACTGCAAAAAATAAAAATCAATCAATCAATTTTTAAAAAGAAACAATAAAAGGAGAACATGACAACAGTGATTTATGGGGAAGATTGAGGTAGAAGATGCCATTTTTACTCTTCAGCAGCCCCCCAATCCCTGCAAGGGTCCTGTGGGTCTCCCAAACATAGCCGAAAACACTTTAAGTCTTCTCCCAGGATCATCTCTTCACTAGGTCTCCAACTCCTGGCTCTCAGGTTCTTAAGTCAGGGGCACCCTTGTGGGCAAAGTATGATGGACTCATTTGCCCAGCCCTCCCTTTTCTGTAGCCCCATCAGCTTCTACCCAAAGCCTCTCCCCCTGGGTGGGAAGTACTTGTGCAGTTTATTTTCTAGGGCACAAGGCCAGCACTGCTGGAGGAAATAAAGGCCCTGAAAGGAAAACACAAGATGTCACTGATGGTTTTGATGAAAGCACCAGAACTCGCTCATCTTACCATATGTGGTTCTTTTCAAAGCAGTCTTCCCGGGAGTCCCCAACAGTCTGGGGCTCTTCTGCTCTGGGGCAGTCTTGAACCTGCTGCTCAGGCCACTGACTCTCCTGGTCAAAAGCAAAGCTCTCCACTGTGAGGGGTGAATTTGCATTTGAGGGACAGGCAAGGCCGCAGGAGGTCTGTTCTCTGTTTGGGCAGATATGAACATCGTTTGGCACACAGCCACAGGACAGGTGCTTATCCTGTGCACAGTGCCAGGTGGGGGGTTCCAGTGGAGGTGGTCCAAAGATGGCCAAGGGATTCAGGACACTTGCCATCCAGTAGAGAGAATAAGACCCGCCCTGGAGCAGTCCAGGGGAATGTGGATCACACAGGAGAGCGTCTTCCCTCTCTAGGATGCTCCAGGACAGGGGCAGATGGAGAACGTGCTGGCCCAAGATTCAAGATCAAGCATACCTTAGAGGTCACCTCCACTATGTGGAGAGGGGTTTAAAAAGTCCAGGCTGGCTTCCTGAAGGAGGCACGCTTGTCCTAGGCTTAAAAGGCTGGACAAGATGAGGGCAGTGGCGTGTGCCTGTAATCTCAGTGGCTCTGGAGGCGGAGGCAGGAGGATAGCAAGTTCAAGACTAAAGGCAGTCTGTGTAATTTAGCAAGACCCTGTCTCAAAAAGTAAAAACTGGGCTGGGGGGGGCGCGCAGCTCAGTGGTACAACACTTGCAAAGCATGCAAGCATGAGGCCCCGGGTTCAACCCTCAGTACCGCAAAAAAATAATTAAATAAATAAATAAAAATAAAAAATAAAAATAAAAATAAAATAAAAAGACTGGACAGGATTTGGACAGAGTTGAAGAGGAAGGGGACTTGAGGGAGAAGGGACAAGTTGATGCTATTTTTATTTAAATAGATCAATAAATAAAGCAAACCCTAGCCTAGAATAGTTGTCAAAGGAAGCAGGGAGATTCTGTTATGTTGAAAGTTGTACCTAACAAGTTAGACCTGAGTTTGCATCTGA
The DNA here is from genome assembly GCA_007922755.1 of Pedetes capensis. NCBI lineage: Eukaryota > Metazoa > Chordata > Mammalia > Rodentia > Pedetidae > Pedetes > Pedetes capensis. Next base: position 92,482 of record VMDO01000793.1, on the reverse strand, counting down.
CCTAGGTCATTTACAAGGTGTGTGGCCTTGGACTAGTGGCTAATCTCTCTTTGCCTCAGTTTCCTCATCTGAAAGGTAAGGATAGTAGCAGTGTTTCCTCCCAGGAATCTCTGGGAAGCTGGGTCCTCATTGACAAGCCCATGGTTGAAACCCAGCTAATATAGACTCTTATGACAATGGCTTCATCTCCTTAACCCTTTGACTACCAATTTCAAATTAAGATATATGACAATAAGTATTTTATTTCTAGAAACACTTCATTACAATAAACAAAAACAGAACATGATTAGCAAAATAATTGGACGACATAAGAAAAATCATCATGTAATTAGTGACATACATCATTTGAATGCCAAAAAAAAAACTCTCATAAGAAAAAAATGTATAATTAGTTAAATTTTAAAAATTGGCATGGCATCACTATACCAAAAAATTCAGTTGAAAATACAAAAACAAAGACAGGCAGAAAAACCCATGTTATATATGATAATAGTAAATTTTATGTGTGATAAAGTATAGAACAATTCTTACACAATCATACACTGCACATTGTACAGATAGTTTCTGTTTCTGTCTCAATTTTACTTTTTGAACATCTGCTTCATCTTCTTGTATTTCCTTTGACAGGTAGATGATCACCCATATTGACCATGAGTTTTGCAATGTCTGAAGCCCTGCCTCTGCCTCTCTTGCATTTTACCTTACTGTTCTGTTTACCTGCATCCTGATGGTAGTCAAAGGATTAACAGGTTCCTAAAGAGACTAAGTCAGTTCTCAAAAAGGGGTCCTAAGCTGGGTGCCATGGTGACTTGAGGCCAAGGCAGGAGAATTGAAAGCTTGAGGCCAGAGGCAGCCTGCATAACTTAGTGAGACCCTATCTCAAAGTAAAATGTAAAAAGTAACTAGCAGTGCAACCTGCAGCCATACCACTGTGGCATCTGATCCCATCAGATCTCAGAAGTTAAGCAGGGTGGGACCCGGTTAGTACTTGGATGGGAGACTGCCTGGGAACACCAGGTGCTGTAGGCTTGGGAGAAGGACCCTGCAACCCAATCCCAACAAATAATCTACCATTGAAAGTCCTATGAATAGCAGAGAAGCACTGATGATAGTGTTTTGTCTGTTGTACATAGGGTTGCTATGAGTCAGACACCAACTTGATGACACCTAACAACAACAACAAAAACAAGAACAGTGCAGCTTAGTGGTAGAGTACTTGCCTAGAATATGCAAGGCTCTGGGCTCAACACTCCAGTACTTCAAGAAAGGGAGTCCTAAGCTCCTCTGTGAGTTATAGGAAACAGATGACATGCTCTCTGCCTGGCTCCCCAGCAGGGCTGGAGAGGAAGGGAGTGACTCTCTGTGGCTGTCTTAGTGAGTCTACACTTGCCGCAGTAGCACGTGGTCCACAGGGATGCCTCCTGCATCTGATGGTCCACAAATCCTGTGAATTCCTCTAGCCCCGCTCTCGCACCCTGCCTCTCCTTTCGGCCTCCAACATAAAAGCAGCAGTCTCCTGTGTGCTCCCCCAACACCCAGACTCCTCCTCTTACCAGTCCTCATGTTCCCTAAGACCCTGGGATGATCCCCCCAGAGCAGAGCAGAGCAGGCCTCTCCCCAGCTCAAAAGTCTTGCATGGCTCCCAGTGCCTGAAAGATGAAGCCAAGCAAGTCCTCTACTCTGCAGCCCGTGCAGTCTCTCCAGCCTCCTTCCCCACCACCCATAAGCCAGACTCTTCAGTCACACTGTGCCAGCCACCTCCAAGTCCCTGAAATGTTTTCTTCCAACTCTGCTTTGGGGCCTTCTTTTACAAGCCACATGACCTTTCTCTGTTCTCTGATGGTAAAATCCTAGACATGCTTTAAGACTCCACACAGACACCTCCTCCTCCTGGGAGACCTCCCAGATTCTCCTCCTCAATAGGGACTGGCTTGCTCATGGCTGAGTTTCTATAACTGGGTGTGAAATGTGCATGAAAGCTGGGGTCACAGTCTGCAGTTGCCCAGAAGGTCTGTTGGGGACTGCCCAGAGTGCAGACATTGTTGCTGACAGAAGCTGTGTCCCGAAGCCCCCCTGGAAGAGAGCAGGGTGGGGCTGCAGAAACCTCTGCTGAGCCTGGCACAGATGCCAGCAGCCCGGATAGAGCCCAGGCACTGGGTTGGCACGGCTCTGCTGCCGGAGATGAGGGTGAGACAAACAGCAATTAGCCAAGTACAGGCTGGGCTCTCAAGGCTAATTACCAATTAGATGGGGCCGGGCGATTAGCAACAAGAAAGAGACAGTCAGCAAATAGTCACTGGCGAGGCAAAGCGGAAGGTGGGGGTTGGCCAGCTCTGTTTCTGCCCGCAGACTAGGCCTCCAGGTGGTCAGCACTGTTTGATTATGGAGAAGGTCGCTAGCAATGGAGGGGCTAGGAAGGGACCTGAGCCCCCTTGGGGGAATTGGGCAGATTTACCTTTTTTTTGGTTCCCAGAACTATCTTCAGACAGGGGCCCAGCAGCCCTGCTTCTCGGATGGGTGGCATTGGGGTGATGTGGGAAGTGTTTTGAGCCTTGGCCAGGTGAGCTCCATGGAGTTTGGAGCCTCCATGGGCAACGCCCAACGAGAGGCATTTGTACCTGTCTAGTCTTTGCCTGTGTGGCCAGGGAGGCAGGGAGGGGCTGATGGCTTCCTTCCTCCCAGCTCCTGGCTCAGCACTTCTACATTACCCGGCTCTCTTCTTCCTACCTCCCTCTCCTCCTGCCCCCTGCTTGTTATCTCCTCTTCCTTCCCTCCCTCCCACTCATCCCTCTGTCTCTCCACTGCTTACATCTCTGCCTTTCTGTCTTTGTCTCTGGCTCTCTTTGGGTCTCCATCCCTCCTAATCCCATAGTCCCTGGTGTTACTCAGCCTGGGGCCTCCACCATTGCAGGTACATTGACTTCCTGATAACCAGAGCCAGCCCTTGGGTGGGCTGTCCCTGGGGCAGGAGAGGCAGGAGGCAGGACGCACCTCTCACTTCAGGAAGCTTGCAGGGCACCTGGCTGTGAATGATCCCACAATGGTGCTCCATTGTAGGACCCCATAGCAGACAGACTGGGGCTAAAATCAAGTTCCCCTCAGGGTCTGGCTACAAGTCTACCCCCATCATTCCCTTCTCACCAGTCCCTTGTCTACTTGATGCCTGGCTGACCCTGCTGGACCAAGAGGCCCCACCTGCTGAAATGGTAGTGTTCCTGGGTCCAGAGGCCTTCCCAGGCTGGCTTGCCTGGTGGTGGTGGGTGCTGAGTGTGTGTGTGGGGGGGGGGAGAAAGTTGGGTATAGGTACCCCTCTGCACCCTGTCTCAGCCACCATCCATGGGCTCCATCAGGTGGCCCAAGACTCTGTGGGGCCCCCAGAGGTGGGAAAGAAAGGGTGCTGTTCTCCCAGAGGGGGCACTCAGGGAGGCAGGTAGGGGCAGGGAGAGGGTCCCAAGGGGAGGGATTCAATGAAGAAAGAGAAGTCAGTGAGGGGAGGGAGAGCCATTAGGGGAGGGGTGCCTGGAAGAAGATGCGGGCTCAGGTTGGAAACAAGCATAGGAAGGCAGACCTGCCCAAAAGCCCTGCTTTGCACTGATTTTATCTCCTTAGTCTGGGCGGCCTCTACCACAAGTGCACCAGCACACAGGAGATCAAAGCACCCTGGGCTCTGATCCCAGCGTGGGTGGGGTTCCAGGGGCTGCCTGGCCCCTGTGGACATGTGCCACATCCCTGCTTCCCCTGGCTGTGGCCACATCCGGAGCACCCCCTCCACCCATGCACAAGGTGGGGAGAGTCTTCTGGGGTGGTGGGGGGCGGGGAAGGAGCCTGTGCTGGCAGGAATGTGGAAAGAGAAGAGGAGGGGCTTTCCTGTGAGTGGGGGAGGGGACAGCGGGTGGGGCATCTGTTGGAGCTTCTGGCCCTGGGTGAGCATTGTGCCTTGTGTACCCCCCACCCCTACAAGTAGCCCAGTGGGTTTTCCCAGATGCCGCCCTTCTGTGGTCAGAAAGCCGATGACGAGCCCCATGGGCGACATCTCTGGGCTCTGAACTCACCCCTCAGCTATGCCCCCAGGACAATGGGGTTCTTTCTGCACAAGATGGGCACGAGGGACCCCGTCACGGACTTGTGACCTGAGGGACAGGGCTGCCCCAGGGCATGGCTAGCCTTGGCCACACTTGTGGTCACTGGCTGGCCTCAGACCAGGGTGGACCAAGGAGAAAGACAGGCTCTCTTTGGAAGGCTTCCTGAGGGAGGGGTCAGTTCTCTGCTCTGTGAGGTGCTGACCAATGTATGGGGTTCTGGTTGACACCCTTTCAATACCAGCTCTCCTCAGCCAATCCAGAGCCCAACAGACACCTGCCCAGAGCTGACCTGTCTCCTGAGTACCAACACTCAAGTGCCAATAAGTAGCCACCAAGTGTAGGGCTGGAACAGTCAGCTGGAGGAAGAACCAAATCCAGGCGGGGTGGACAGGTGTTGTCCAACTGGCCAGGAACGAAAGGGAGGGAAGGAGAGCTCTGGAGAGCCACTCCCCTCCTCCCTTCCTCACCAAATCTCCACCATCTCAATGAAGAGTCAGTGTGATGGGAGCCTTGCACACAGCACCCTTGCACACACGCGCTGAGCGTGCACACATGCATGCACAAAACATGCCCTCGCGTGCAGAGACCAAAGCCACCCAGGGAGATAAGTGTGGGTGAACAGCGCTGAGGGTGGGAGGGGGCAGACAAGGAAAGGGCTCATTCCCTGGGGAGAGGCTCCCCTAGGGGCAGGGAAGGAGGGCATGGAGGTGGGGATGGTGTTCCTGGAAGGGACTCAGTGGAGGGGAGAGTGCAGGTAAGGACTTCAGGAGCACCCCAAAGACTGGCACAGAGAGGCCTCTCAGCTCCAAGGCACCACAGCATAGCAGGAAGAAAGGTCCAGGTTTCTGACTTCAACCCAGAGCCCTTCCACACTCTCTGCGCAGGTCCCCTGCAGCCCATACCCCTGGTTGGCCCAGAGAGATCCGTGCGGGGCAGGAAGCTCGGTTCCAGCCTCTCGGAGCCCTCCGCGGTCGGACAGCTGTTCCGTGCAGCTGCTGGGGGCTCTGGGGGCTGCGGCGGATTTGATTTGATTCAAGCCCCAAAATAGCTATTGTAGCAGGAAGCAGCCCCCTCCCCCAGCTTCTCCAGGACACTTCATCCGGCGGCTGAGTTGACACCTTAGAGGTTCAGCCCTTCCCAATCCCCCGCACTCGCCCCTGGTCTCCAGAGATCCCCTCCGTTCCTTCTCCCCTTAGTCCGTAGCCTTCTCCTCGCACCTCCCCTCAGCACAGTCCATTGCCGCGCTCCCTCCTCCGGGAAGCCTGCCTTGGCCACTCTGCACCCTGAGCCTGCGCAGGCTCTGCGCACCCACGATTCCAGGCACCCTCTTCCCTCCACTCCGCCCTGCTCCTCGCGGCCTGTCGGCCTGTGGGCTGGGGACAGGGCGGGGGTAGTCTAGGGCCCAGGGCCTGTGGCCAGGCACGGGCGGGCTGCGGAGGGCACCCAAAGACGCGGGCTGCCCTGGCCTTTGATGAGTAATAGCTATTCCCTGGAGCCACGATTCCACTCGGCCGCTTTGGCCTCCTGCCCCCTTCCCCCTCCAGCTCCTCAAATAAGACTCGTTTTTGTTCGGAGGACACAATGCGAGAAAATGTCACCCAGGGGGCGTGCCCCCTGGCCCCAGCCCTGACAACCGGAGCTCTTAATCACCCGGTCTCCTTCCTCCCCTGCTTCCCTCCCTAGCAGCTGGCCTAGCTGGGGGAGGGGGTAGCAGTTAAGCCGGGCAGTTACGACCTTCTGGGGCCCCTTCCAGCTTGAGGACTTAGGCTCCAGAGTTTTCCCCTTCCCTTGGCTTGACCACAGCCTCCTGTGCTCAGTTCTTGGTTCTCTCTCCACCAAAACCTGCCAAGGTCTCTGAAACCAGAGAGGTGGCAAGGAGCCTCAGAAGTGCATGGAAAACTCTGGAAGGGCCTGCTCCAGACAACTGTACCTATTCTTTGATAAGGGATATAAAGAAAGAAAAGGAGCATGACAGAGTGATGCATTACAGAGAGGTGTTGGTAGATGACATCCAGTGAAGCTGTCAGAGATTGCCTATCTGAGATCACCTTTGAGACCTGGATGAAGAGGAGTGCTGGTTTCCATGGATTTGGTACGAGAGTCTTCCATGCAAAGGCCCTGTACACAACCATGACATTAAGGATTAGCTTGGAGAAGCAGAACTGCCCCCTCCATTATCTGCCTAAGAATCCCTACATCTTTCCCCAAATAAGGACAGTCTAAATAAGAACTGTGTGCTTGCTATACAACCTTAGCTTCTAGACAAGTTCCCTGGCTCCCTTTCTGATCAAACAGCTACTCCTAAACCCTTTCTGTATAGAACTTCTGGAACCTTTATTGTTGACATCTTTTTCTTTTTTAATCCTATACTCCAGCCAGCCTGTTCTCTCTCCCTCCAAAAACCTGTGCCCACCTGCCCCTTTCCTCCCTCTAGCTAACGCCATCTCTCATCTGTGCACTTCAGTAGCCTCTCTCTGGTCTCCCTGTTCCACTTTTGTCCCCTCCAATGCATTTTCCACAGAGCAGACAGAGCAATCTTTATAAGATGAAAATCAAATCATGTCACTCCCTCACTTAAAAGTCTCCAAAGACCTCATTGCCTGAAGAACTCACATTCTTCTGTAAGTAGAAGTGGGGAGGGTGGAAGTAGTCACATGCAGTGGTTGTTTATGGGTTCTCACTGTGGGTGAGGAGAAACCCCCCAAAAAAGATGATAATGACAATGGTGAGGATGGTGATACTATGTTACTCTCTGAGGTGTATGAACTAGTTGAGTAAATTTATATGCCTGAGATCCTACAAAGAAATAAGCCAAACTCCTTATTTGAGTCCACAAAGTCCGACTTGGTTTTGTCCCTACTCATATCTTCTGTCTCATCTCCTATCATTATTCCCTTTCCTTTGCTCCCTGGGCTCCAGCAGAGAAAAGTGAAGATGGCAACCCATTGTGCAGTTTCCCAGACCATTCATTTATGAATTCATTCACTCATCATGTGTATTAAATCCCTCCTACGCATCGAGCATTGGTTAGATATAAAGATACAGAGATAAATATGAGTCCACAGTCTAGTGGGGATTATAGAGAAATATAAGTGTGATGGAATGCCTGCTTGGTACATTTGGGAGAGTAAATGTGGGGAGCATGGAAGGAGTCCTGTGAGACGAACGTTTGTTCTTGAGCTCAATCTTCAAGGAAGAGTCCGAGTTCACCAAGCAGAAATCAGGGCTGGAATTCTTGGCTGAGAGGCTGATGTTTGCAAAGTCAAGAACCCTGAAACAACATGGGCCGATCAGAGGAGGGGGAGAAGTGTGGCATAGACGGGTCAAGAAGCATGTTGGGATATGAACTCAGGCTGGGAAGTAGGGGTCAGATCATGAATGGACTTGGAAGCCTCATTAGGAGTTTGGATTTATCTTTAGGCCACAAAGCTACAGCCAAGATTTTAGAGCAGAGATGTGCATAATCAGATTTGTGCTTTAGAAAGAGCTCTCTGGCAGCAGAGAGAGAGAGATGATAGATCAGAGACAAGACAGACTGGAGTCAGGGAGATCAACTGGTTCCGGAAGAAATGCTGAAGGCCTAGGCTAGGGCAGGGACAGAGGGAGGGATGAGAGATGGGCACATTCAAGGGAAGGCTGCCTGTAGAAAGAGAGAGAGTGATGCTAACACCTGGACTTGAGGCTTGAGTGATTGGGCTGTGCTGGGGCCACCCCTGAGAGGAAGAGCTGCCTGGGGTGGGGACAGAGAGTTGAGCCTAGGGTGTACTGGGGTGCAGGTGCCTGAAGGACCTGCAGATGAAGAGATCTGGTTAAGGACTGGAAATCCCGGCCATGCTTGGGAATGAAATGTGCCCTGGACAGGGGGGCCTAGGTCATGCCAAGAGCACAGATCTTGGCAGAGGGTCCCCTAGTCTCCCATGGACACTGCTGCCTCTTACACCTACCAGAAGAATTTCCCCCGACTGGGGGAGGAAGTTGGGGCAGGAAGCTCTATAATGGGAACAGCTGGTGTGCACCTGCAGAAATCAGTGAAAGCCTAGGATAGAGGGCAAAGGTCAGTGCTAAGAACCAGTGAACTTCAAAACACCAATGGCTGTGTCTTAAAAAACATCTGGCCAACTGAATCCTCACATTTTACAGGTGAAGAAACAGAGGCTCTGGTGGGTAGAAAGACCTTGCCCAAAGTGCCTCCATAAGTAGCTCACACTCTGGGGTGGGAGGTGAAGTATATGTTCATTTCTGATTCATGTGCAATCTATTTCTATAGAGCTGGAGCCCCGTGGCCCACCACCACCATATGCATATCAGACAAAGAGGCAGCCAGAGCCCAGGGAGCCCAAGGGGAAGTGTTCTGGGGGAGGCTTGGAGACCTGGGACGCTCCCCCTGACCACTTGCTCAGTGCTCCCAATCCCTAGAGGGTGCCACCCTGTAGTCCACTCAAGGACACTGGCTCCTCCTAGCGGCCACAAGGATCATTGCTTTTGATCTCAGGTTGGCAGGGAGCACAAGTTCCCGGAGCATGAGGACTCAGTTCCTTTGACTCATCTCCAAATTGAGCCCAGTGCTAACTCCCACTCCCCCAACACCAACCACTTCCTTTCAGAGGCAAGATTCACTCTCGCCAGAGCTGGGACCTGACCACAAGATGCTATCTCCATCCAGGCCAGACTTCAGGGCCACAATGCAAATGCTTCCTTGGCTTATGGTGAAGAGGAGGGAGGCTGGAGTTCAACCACATCTGCACCTGTCACAGCCAGCCTGAGAGCTCCCAGAGGACAAGAGCCATATCAGCTTCACTATTGTTTCATAGGGTCTGACACTGTGCCTTGAATGCACTAGGTGCTCAATAAATGTCTATTGGAACTAGAAGCCACATCCACTTCGGGTCAGGACCACCCACACTCCTTTAACCTGTCAGGTTCAGTTAGTCATGAAGTTTGTCCTTTCTTTTTTTTTTTTTTTCTGTCTTTACTTTTCTTTTCTCTTTTCTCTTTCTCTCTTTTTTTCTTTCTATCTTTTCTTTTCTATCTTTTCTTTCTTCTCTTTCTTTCTTTCTTTGGTGCTGAGATTGAACCCAGAGCCTCACGTGTGCTAGGCAAGGGCTCTACCACTGAGCTACATCCCCAGCCCTCATTATGAAATTCCTTTAAGAAAAATTCTGGGTTCCTCTGTGTGGCTTCAGTGGCTATGAAGAAGCATCTCTCAGAACCAGGGCAGCTGTCTTGGGGGTCTACACCTGGCTGCCCACCCTGTCCCCGGCTCCAAACTCCTGGTCCTCTAGCTCCTTCCCTGCCCCCTCCATCTGCCTCAGAGGGCAGAGGTAGGAGCAGCCCTCAGGGGCTTCATCAGCATTGCCCAGAGCCCAGCTGCTTCTTTCCCCCACTTCTTTCAGGATCGTGCTGGCAGGTCCCTGGGGAGGGGAGGTGGTTCAGGTCTTTCACAAGAAGAGTCTTTTGGGGGTGGCATCCAACTTGGGCTAAATGTTTCCTTCTCCTGGCTGGGACTGCATTTCTGAGGGAGCAAGAAGAGTCTTGTTTGAGGGAGGCACCCGTGAGAGCAGGGTTTGGATGTGATCATAGCAACTGGCATTTGCCTGAGCCTTGAGAGGCTTTTGCATACCACTGGGGGACATGAGTGGTGTGTTCCACCGCCCCCATGTTTCAGAAGAGGGAACTAAGGCCAAGCATGTTGCTTGAGGTCCCAGAATTGGCAAAAGCAATGAACCTGCGAGTGTAAGCAGGCCTCCTAGTTCTCAAGTTCAGCATCCTTTCCCTGCAACAGAAGTGCCCCCTTTATACAATCTGTAACCTCTGAGACACTTGTTTGGTGATGCCCCTGATATATGGATTCACAGGACTGACTCCGACACAAGGCCCATCCTCCCTCTTTTCCTTCCCCATCCTTCTCTCATTTGCTTCCTTCTTCTCTTCCAATGAATTCTGTACTCCAGGGGTCAGACATTAGACTCAAGGCCAGGAGATCCTGGAAGCAAGAGCCATGCTTTGTCACTTTTGAGAACTGACATCCGCATGGAGCCAGGCAGGGTGCAGCTGGCCAGTAGTGGTGCTGAAGAAAGGGAAGAGCCGGTAAGCCAATGGGCTGGTCCTCCTAGGTCGCTACCAAGGAGGCCTCTGTGGACCTGGCCATGAACTCAGGGTGCTGGGATGATCAGAATGGTGTCTCCTACTCTTCTTCTGCTACATGGTGGTGGTGGTAGAGTAGTATTATAAAGTCCCTTGAGACTTGCACTTACAGAAACCCAGCCCAAAGTAAGGGCAAGGAAGAATCCTCCAGCTCCCTTCCACCCCTATCCTCCCAGTGCCGCCCACTGGGATGACTCATCTGGAAGGAGCTGGCAAGTGAGCTAGATTGATTCAGCCCCACAGGGACTGTCCTTCTCTGCTCACAAGGCAGGACAGAAAATGCATCTGGGAAGTTCAGTTTAAACTGAGAGGAAGCATAAACACTTAGCATCCCCAGGGGCTATCATGGCATCTGACACTCAGTAGGCTCCATACCTGCTGGGAAGTCACATATCTGGCCTCAAACAGGCTGGCACATCCCTAGACATAGGAAATGCTCACTAGGCCTGCTCCTTCCTGTTTTCCAGAATTAATGCTGTCTAATCCAGCAGATGGGCTGGGGTTTAGATCAGTTGGTAGAGTGCTGCACTATACTCTCTGAGGATCCGAGTTCAATCCCCAGCACCACGAAAAGGGAGAAGGGCATGGCAACCCACTCCTGAAGCAATCCCGAAACAATTAGCCATTGAAAACCCTATGAGGGTCGCTATGAATGGGAAACGACTCGATGGCACCTAACAACAACAACAACAATCCAGCAGATGCCTGGGGAGTGTTAGCACTGTGTACAGCATGGTCTAACACAGGACTCAAAGGTAACCAGTGTGGCCCTGGCCTCCAGGAGCCTGCAGTGAGAACAAGTGTTCTAGTGCCTGGGCAGCTGCCCGCCTGTGAGGAAGGTAGGTGGGAGGAGAAGGACAGAGGACATTCTGGGCAGTGCCCTCATTGGGGATCTGGGAGCCATTGCAGAGGAAGGCCAGGTCCCTTAGGGAAAGAAGCATCGGGGACACCTGGGCCCACCCTCACCCAGTGACCCTCTGATAGGTATCCCCATGCCTCCCTCCCCTCTGCCTCCATCACCACCAAATGTCCAAGCCTTGGCATCCCCTAGCACTACTCTGAATCCGCTCCCTCACACTGCTCCACACATCTCCCATCCAACCTGCCCCATCCTTCACAGTTCTCCTGCCTATGATGCTCCTGGTCTGTCATTGGCAAGACCCTTCTTTGTTGTTGGTATTCTCCCTCCTCCATTCACTTCTGCCGCAAACACCCTCACTCCCTGGCAGCCTCCCCTGCCATGTTTTCTACTGGGGCTTGGGGGTGCAGGGCGAGAGTCCTTGCTTCCCATTTATTGTCCCTCTTCTCCCCTTCTTTAAAACCCCACCTCCATGAAACTTATCACTAGAAACTGTGACATTTCTGAAAGCTTCACTTTCAAACACCCACTTCCTGACTACCACCTCATGTCCCTCCACCCTGCAGCTCCGATCCCCTGCAGCCATCTTTCCTCAAGCTTGTTGACACCTCCAAGTCAGGTACCACTTTCTTGCTACCCATCAGTCCTTCCTGACTTCCTCCTTCACGCCCAGCCTAGACTCCAAGGTCCAGCCTTTGCAATCCCTCCACCCACACATCCTGTTTTTCTTTAAATTGTCATAAACCACTTGGCAAAACCCTAACCCAGATCAAGTTTGCCATATACATGTTCAATGTCTGGCTGAAGGAGCTGGGTAGGGCAATAGAGGATCACAGGACAGGCTGGAGTCACCTGGCATTTAGGCTCACAAACCTCAAATAGGCTCAACTCTGCCAGCCATTCTGCTGTTTCTCTGGGAGGCTTGCTTCCAGGACTTCTCATGGTCTCTCATCTTTCCTGGAATCTCCCCCTCCCCTCCTCCTTTGCCTTCATCTCAGCTGATGACCTTATCACATGTTTAACAGAGAAACTATCTGCCATGACCTGTCCAATGCCCATCACGAACCCTAACCCCTTCTGCATCCCCTTCCCTTCTCCTCTCAATGGCCAAAGCGTGTACTTCTGCTCTGTAGCCAACACCCTTGCCTTTCCAAAGACTGCTCCTTACCTACACCCTCTCTCTCCTGAATCTGCATTTCCACCAAATGGATAACTCCCATCAGCCTGCAGACAGGATAGGATCTAGGCTCTCCCCTGGGTGGGGAGACCCCTCTTTTCTCACATCATCCTCCAGCCCCTACCTCATTTTCTTCTCTCTTTCCCCAAAGAATTGTTGACACATTCAATTTCCACTCCCTCACTTCTCATTCTATTTGTCTTTCCACACACTTGCAAAAACACTTAATGACAGGAGGCTTCCCATGGGAGAATGTCAAGTGAAAACAGGCAGGAGAGAAAGCAGTGTATTCAGTTTGATCTTGATTTAGATGTTAAAATGGAAAGAAAGATATCAAAATTCTAACAACAGTCATTTCTGGTGGTTTTTATTTGATATTTTAGTCCAAAATAATTATATAAAAGAAAAGTCCCTTTAGCTAAATGTCTGTTGTGTTTATACCTAAGAAGAACACATGTTTTTTTTAGGCTGCCTAATTACCATAGCTTTGGTCCTCTGTACTTACTCAATACTACAAAGAATTATTTTGATATGTAAGGATTGTGAAATGATTACTCTACATCAAGTGAGCTAACACATTCTGTAGTTATTTTTAGCAGGCAGGGAAGGCACATTTGTCACACTTTAGGTTGGTTTGTTTTTAACCAAGAGTAGGATTCCATTTATACAAAGTTCCATCACTTATTTTTGCCTGCTTTCTTCTTCATACTATATTTCTTTTTTTTTTTTAACTGCATATTCCTGATACAAACTTGATGGGTTTCATTATGACATTTTTATGGATGGACATCATGTACTTTGAACTTATTCATTCCCCCACCCCATCTTTCTTCTTCATTTAACTTTTTAAAATCAAAGATATATTCATACATAGCTGAAGAACTCAGAGTTCCAGGAGGTTGATAAAGGCAAGGAGAAAGCCTCTGCCCTTCACTCTTCTCCCTAATTCCTGCTCCCCAAGGGAAAACACATTCAATTTTCTTTTTCTTTTGAGACAGGGTTTTGTTGTACAGTCCAGGCCCCCCTGAAACTCACTACATAGTCCAGGCTGGCCTTGAACTCAGTATCCCCTGCCTCAGTCTCATGAGTGCAGAGATTATAAGGACAAGCCAACAAGCTCAGATACTTTTGGTTTTTTCGTCTATTGATTTTGATATTTCCTTTCATGTTTGTAAACATGCTATTTGTGCTATTTGTAGAACTTACCACTTTAAATATTTATTCTTTTGCCATTAGAGAAGATGAAGATTTATGTAGCTCATGCACATACACATCCTCTTTCCCTTTCCCTCATCTTAGTACTGTGGCCCTCTCATATTATTATGAGATCATCAAATGCTCACCTTTTACAATGATGAAAACACTACTCACAGCTGAGCCACGTGGTATACTATGGCACTGTCTCATATCCCTTGAAATTAAACTTGTCTCTCTTTTTAAAATTCTTAATTCTTTAGAAAATTTCTTTTAGAACATTTAATGTCTTTAGAAAATTAAGAATTTTCTGTGTACTTATACTAATTAATCCCCACATGCTCTGACAGAAGTTAAAATCTTCTGTTTGTCTTTTCAAATAGCTTTCCCCCCTCACAATGTCCTTCCTGGAGCCTTTCCTCTTTCTGCTCCCATTGGGCTCCATGCTTTCTGGTCTCTGCATGGCTCTCTTCACCAGCATTCTAGTGATCTCTTTTGCTGCTCTCTGCACTTGGATAGCCTACGTTCTGAATCCTATGTCTTTTTCAGTCTTTCTCCCTCCTTGCACTGCAGTTCATCCTTAAGCAGCTTCTTGAGAAATGCATGAGGGACAAAATTTGAGACCTTGGATTCTGAACAAGTGGTGATTCTGGTCTTTCCCTTGATAGGTTGGCTGGGGATGGAATACTAGATAGCAGGTCAGTTTCTTTTAGAATTTGAAAGCATTGCTCCCTTGGACTCTAGGTTCCAAGAAGATATCCAATGCCATCCTGATTCTAGTTCTTTTCTGTCTTGGAGTGTTTATGATCTTACTTTTGTCCTCATTCAGAAATTCCATGATGAATAGTGGGATTCATGTGGGACTTTTCTTATGCTCTACTTGGTGAGATCTTATAATCTGAAACTCATGTCTCTCAGTTAATGATAATGTTTATTTAATTACATCCTCCCTCTCTGATTTCTCCATTCCTACTTTCTGCAGCTCCTATTATTAAGATTGGAATAGATTCTCTAATATATAGATTCTCTAATATAATAGATTTCTCTGCCATTGTCCATCTCTTCATACTTCATACTTTTTGTTCTGTTTTCTGGGAGAAGTTTTATCTTCCAGTCTCTGTATTGAATTTGTAATCTTTAACTTTATCTCAAAATTTTAATCTCCAAGAATACTTTCATGTTTTCAGTAATTCATTCAACAAATATTCATGGAGAATCTACTATATGCCAGGCATTATTCTAGGGACATAGAAGTGAATAAATACACAAACTCCACTGGGCACTGTGGCACACACCTATAATTGCAGCAACCTGGGAGTCTGAGGCAGGAAGACCATGCAATGCAAGGCCAGAGGCAGCCTGTGTAGCTTAGTGAGACCTTGTCTCAAAAGAAAAAAAAATTAAAAGGGGCTGGGGGGTGCAGCTCAGAAGTGAAGCACTTGCCTAGCATGTGTGAGGCCCTGGGTTCAGCCCCTAGTACTGTAAGAAACAACAAACAATAACAACCAAACCAAATCAAAAACAAACCGCACACATGCACACACACAAATCTGTTCTTAGAAGCTTATACTCTCTTTATTGAAGTGTAGTTCATATGCAATAAAATTGATTTAAGTGTCTTAATAAAATTTGACAAATTAATACTCCCATGTAACCATCATTATAATCAAGATAAAGAAAATTCTTGGGGGTGAGGGCGTAGCTCAGTGGTAGAGCACTTGCCTAGCAAGAGCGAAGCCCTGGCTTCCATCCTCAACACTGAAAATAAAAAACCTTGTCACCCCTGAGCATCTTTGCAGTCAATCACACCCTTACCCTTTGCCCCAGGCAACCACTAATCTACTTTCTGACACTATAGATTAGATTTTTCTTCTCTAGAATTTTGTATAAGTATAATCATATAATTTGCACTCATTTGCGTCTGTCTTCTTTCACTCTGATTAATGATTTTGAGATTCACTCATGTTGCTGGTTCTAATTCCCTTTCATCGCTAAATATTATCCCATTGCACACTGCAGATTTCTATGTATTCCTTTTTTTTTTTTTTTTTTTAATAGAGACAGAGTCTTGTTGTGTAGCCCAGGCTGGCCTTGAACTCCTGCTTCAGACTCTCAAGTACTGGGATTACAAGCATTCACCACTAAATTCAGCTTTCTATTGACATCATGACAGACATAAGTTACTTTTTTTTTTTTAGTACTTAGGGGTTGAACCAAGGGTCTCATGGATGCTTTGCAAGTTCTCTATCACTGAGCTGCACCCCCAGCCCATTTTTTATTTTTTATCTTGAGACAGGGTCTTGCTAAATTACACAGACTGTGCAGTAACCTGCAATTCTCCTGCCTAGCCTCCCAAGTTGCTGGGATTACAGGAGTGAGCCACCATGCCTGGCAATGTGAGTTACTTCTACTTTGGAGTTATTATAAAGAAAACTCATATGAACAATTGTGTACAAGTCTTTGTGTAGATAATACGTTTTTATTTTTTGATAAATATCTTGGAATCAAATTGCTGAGCTGTATGATAAATATATATTTAACTTCATAAGAAGCTCCCAAACAGTTTCCAAGTGGTTGAACCATTTTATATATAAATATATATAAATAAATATAATATAAATATAAATAAAAATAAATATAAATATATAAGTATACATTTAGATATAGATTATATTAATATAATATATTAATATATATTAAATATATATTTATATCATATATTCATTTTATATATGCTCTACATGCCCACCAGCATTTGGTATCATCAGTTTTTTCCATTTAAATCATCTTAGTGAATCCATAGTAGTATCTCATGGCTCCATGCTGCATTCTTAATGATTAATAATGCTGAGTATTATGTCAGTCAGCTTTCTGTTACTGTGACAAATATCTGAAATACTCTTAAAGAGAAAAGGGTTATTTTGGCTCACGGTTTTGGAGGTTTCAGTCCATTATCAGTTGGTCTCATTGCTTTTGGGCCTGTGACAAAGCAGCAGAGGCCCAAAAGCAATGAGCATTTAAGGGAAAAAAAGAGAGAGAGAGAGAGAGAGAGAGAGAGGAGGAGCAAAGGGTCCCTAATAACCTGAAGACTTCCCACCCCACTAGGTCCCACTTCATAAATGTTCCACCACCTCCTAATAAGCGCCATTCTGGCAAACAAGCCTTTCACACATAGGCCTTTGGGAGACATTTCAGATCCAAACTACAGCAAGCATCTTCTCATGTTTGTTGGCCATTCCTACATTTTCTTTGATTAGGTATCTTTTGCCATTTTCTTCATTTCTTTCTTTTTTTTCTTTCTCTCTCTTTCTTTTTTCTTTTTCTTTTTCTCTCTTTTTTTTTAGTAGGATCTTACTATGTAGCTCAGGCTGCCTAGAACTCTTAATCCTCCTGCCTCAGTGTCCTAAATGCTGGGATTACAGTCATCTGCCACCATGCCCAGCACAAATCTTCTGGTTAGTTGTTTTTAAAAACTGAGTGTGTATTTTTCTGATTGAGTCATAAGAGTTCTTTACATATACTAGATACGATTCCTCTGTCATATAAACATATTATTGATATCTTTCCATTTACTTGGTCTTCTTTAATTTCTCTTAGCAATGTATATAGTTTTCATTATACAAAGATAAATAATCTATCCCTCAATATTTCATGGTTTTGGTGCTATCATAAATAGCCCCTAGAATATTTATGATAAATATTCTTTCTGAATTTAAATTTCCAGACGTGTACTGCTGATTTTGTATATTGACCCTATGTTCTGAATCCTTTCTAAACTCACTAGTTCTAATATTCTTTTCAAAATCAATCTTTAGGATTTTCTATATATGTAATCATGGCATCTGTCAATAAAAACAATTTTACTCCATCTCTTCCAAATTGCATGCCATCTATTTCTTTTTCTTGACTGTTTTGGCCATTATACTGGCTAGGACCTCCAGGACCATAATGAATGGAAGTTATAAAAGTGGGCATCTTTGCCTTGTTCTTCATTTTAGGGAAAACATTGCCTGCTTCCTTCCTTCCTTCCTACCTTCCTTCCTTCCTTCATCTTTCCTTCCTTCTTTCCTTTTTCTTTCTTTTCTTCCTTTCTTCTTTTTTTTCAGTACTGGTGATTGAGACCTGGGCCTTGCACATGTTAGGTAAGTGCTCCACCACTGTGCTGCACCCCAGTCACTTTTTAATTTTTTATTTTGAGATAGGGTCTCACTAATTTGTACAGGTTGTCTCTGGTCTTAAACTTGTGATCCTCCTGCGTCACCCTTCTGAGTCACTGGGGTTTACAGGAGTGTGCTACAGCACCTGGCTCCTCTTTTCTTAATAGCTTCTTGTTCCTAGTTTCATGGATGGTGCTATCTTTCTCTTTATCTGAAAATATCAACTATAGGGTTTGCTGGTTGAGATTTTCTATGCTTCTTCCAAGTGTTTTGTTTGTTTTGATTTTGTTTTATTGTACTTAGTTTATTTTTATTTGTTTTGTTTTTCTTTCATGTCATGGCTTTTCTCAAATGGACTTATGTCACTTATTTGATTGTTTATATATAAGAGGGAAGTACTGCAAATAACTGGTTAGTCCCCAAATCTTCTCTTCCTGTGTATTTAGCTATCCATCTAGAAACTACATTTCCAATTCTGCTTTGTGACAACTCAGTCACATAACTGAGTTTTTAATCAATAAAATGGGGCAGAAAATACACGTGCTGGTTATGCCTTGCTTGCCTAAATCAAAATTGCTGCTCTCAATTTCCTCTGTTTTCCCCTTTTCTGCAAGCAAGAACACAAATGTCCCAGGGTTAGATGAAGACAATCACTCAAGGGAAGGAAATTGATTCTGTAAATGACCTGTGGAGCAAAAAGAAATTAACTTTTAACTAGGCATAGTGGTGTGCACCTGTAATTCCAGCACTCAAGCGACTGAGGCAGGAGGACTTCAAGTTCAATGTCAGCCTGGGCTACATAGTAAAAACTTGTTTCACCAAAAAAACTTTTTTTTTTTTTTTTTTTTTTTTTAAGAGCCATCGCAACAAGGTGATCTGCCTGGATTCTTTCATTGGGGAATTCCAACTGTCGATATCTATTAAAAAATTTTTTGCCGGGCACAGTGGTGCATGCCTGTAATCCCAACAGCTTGGGAGGCGGAGGCAGGAGGATCGTAAGTTCGAGACCAGATGCAGTCTGTGTAATTTAGCGAGACCCTGCCTCAAAAGGTAAAAAAAAAAAAAAAAAAAAAGAGGGGGGGCACAGCTCAGTGGTCCAGCACTTGTAGAGCATGAAGGTGCAAGGCCCTGGGTTCAACCCCTAGTGCCGCAAAACAAAACAAAACAAAACAAACAAAAAAAAGTTTTTGAGACAAGCTGTCACTGTGCAGCTCAAGCTGGCTGGAATTCTGGATCCTCCAGTCTCTGCCTCCCAAGTGCCAGGATTATAGGTGTGTGCCACTACTTCTAGCCTGGATTTTTCTCTTGGGTTGGTTGTGTTCTCTGCAAGGCAATCATGCATTCTCCTGCTTTAAAACTTTCAGGGGGTCAGGCCTCGTAGTGCATGCCTGTAATCCCAGCTACTTGGGAGGCTGAGGGAGGAGGATCAAAGGTTCAAGGCCAGAGGCAGCCTGTGCAATTTGCAAGACCCTGTCTCAAAAAAAAAAAAAAAAAAGAATTAAAAGGGGGCTGGGGTTGCAGCTCAGTGGTGGAGTACTTGCCTAGCATACAGGAAGCCCTGGGTTCAACCTCCAATACTGGAAAAAAATAAAATAAAATAAAAACTTTCAGGAACTTCCCACTCCACTTAAAATAAAACAAAGCTTCTCAGCAAAGCCCACCTACACATTCTAAGACCATCATCATAATCATATGGACCTCTCCCATTCACTCACCATGCTTCAGCTACATGTCATCCTCACTCAATGCCTTCAGTGGACCAAGCTCCAAACTGCCTCAGCTTCCCTGCACTGTAGGGAAATGGCTTCATCACAGCGACCCAGTAACCTTACTTGTCTCCACACAGTCCACAAGTACAACTGGAAAGAACCTTGGTTGAATGTGAGTCTTAGCAGAATGCCTTATGATCCTTCTGGAACTCAAGGATTTTGAGGAGTTGCTACTAGGCCTTTTCTCTCTTGCTTGCTCATGTCCCAGAACTATTGTCATAAAACAGCTTCTCATGGGCTCCCAGGTTCTGATGTGGCCTCAGGCTGTGTCACCCCTCTATGCTCATAGCTGCAGCATGACATCAGTGCCACAGCAACAGGGTGTGTGGCAGTCATCTGGCCCCTTTTGTGTCAGTGTTTCCCTGAACAAGAGCCCCAAGGAGCTGGTACCTTTGGCTACTCTTCCTCTTCAGGTCTATGTAAGTACTATCTGCATCTAAAAAGCACTCATTGTCCTTTCACCAGCCATAGCTCTTTGTTAGGATCTGCCTCATGCCTGCCATACACACACTGATCCCTCTGCCTGAATGCTCTCGCCCTATCCCACCCAATCCATTCCACATCTCACCTCTTTAGATCTTGCCTGAAATATCCTCTCCTCGTGGAGGTCTTCTTGACGAGCTTGTCAAAAATAGACCCTTACCACAGACATTGTTGGCTGCAATTCTAACATCCAATCTCCTTTCCATCTTTCTTCTTCCTTGCTAACAAGAAACCCCATTTTGATTTGTTAGTGTATTAGGTAATCATGAGGATTAAGAGAAGTCAGGCCTCTGGCTAGCTCCAGAGCTTGCCTCTTGATTCATTGTGTCCCAATATGGCAATGCCATTCTTTTGCCAGTTACTGGTGTGGAAGTGGGCAGGTGACACAATTCTGCCCAGTAACACATGAGCGAACGTCCGGTGGGCACTTCTGGGAACTTATTTTACTCTTGTAAAGGGACCCCAAAATGTGACATGCCCTTTTCCTGCCTTCTGGCCTTTGGTTACTATATGAAAACATTAAGCTTGGACCTTCTTTAGCCATCTTGTGACCTTAAGGGGACAAGCATGAGGACAAAAATCAACAGTGGGAGGGCAGCAGAGCAAGTGAATTAACCACCCCAGAACTGCCCACTCTGAGACTTGATATATGCTATAACATGTGCCTTTATTGCTTAGGCCAGTTGACTTCACTTTTCTGTTGTTAGTTGCAGCCCAAACCTTTCAGGCTGGTTCACACATCACACCCTCCCACTGTGTTCTTGTTTCCTGTATGAAGTCAGTCAAAACTTCATATAATTTACTTCTTTGTTTACTTGGTTTTTGTCTATGCTTCAACCATTCCCCACTCAGAATATAAACTCTGTGAGGATAGGGACTCCCTCTTCTCCATCACCATACCCCAAAGTCCAGCATGTCTGGGACATGACATATTTTATATATAATGTCCCACGTGTCTCTCGGCTTGTCATGCTGTCAGGGCTTGTGTGCTGCTGTGATGCTGAAAGCTATGCCACCAGTATCATAGATATCAGAAGGGCCACCCATGATGGACAGGTTTCAACTGAGCTTCCAGACTAAGACAGACTAGGGAGAAGGACCTGGCAGCCTACTCCCGTAACAATTAGCCATTGAAAATCCTATGAATAGCAGAAAAGCACTGTCAAATATAGTGCCAGAAAATGAGCCCCCTCAGGTTGGAAGGAATTCAAAAGACAACTGGGAAAGAGTTGCCTTCTTAAAGTAGAGTCAACTTTAAGATAGGAATAGAGTAAAGCCCCATGGACCTCCATTTGCTGATGTGGCACGATTCAAAATGAGAAGAAACATAGTGGCTGCAACAATGGGCTCAAACAAAAAAGATCTTGTGTATGGCACTGTGTGGGGTAGTATTTCATTCTTTTACACATGTAGTTGCTATGAGTCACACCTGACTCAATTGCACCTAACAATATCAACAACATATAGACACACACATATAGACACACACACATATATATATGTGTTGTTGTTGTTAGGTGCCGTCGAGTCGGTATCCGACTCATAGCGACCTTCATAGGGTTTTCAATGGCTGAGTGCTTCGGGATTGCCTTGCCAGGCCCTTCTCCCATTTTTGCGGTGCTGGGAATTGAACTCTGGACCTCAGAGACTGCAGCGCAGTGCTCTACTCACTGAGCTAAATCCCAGCCCCACATATATGTATATGTATGCATATATATATATATATATATATATATATATGTATGTATGTATGTATGTATGTTAACACATGTGTTGAATGAAGAAAAAGAGACATTCTATAATTGCTTACTCTAATTACTATTTTTCCTGTGCTGGCATTGAGCTAGAGAATGGGATAAAACTTTGTTAAGATATTATTTGCAGCTAGGCATGGTGGAGCACTTCTATAATTCTAGCACTCAGGAGGCTGAGGCAGGAGGGTCACAAGTTCAAGGATAGCCTGAGGTACATAGTAAGATACCATCTCAAAAAAAACAAAACAAAAAAATTGCTTCTCATAGCTTAGAAAATCACAGGCTGTGGTATCAGACATATCTGGCACTTATCAGCTCTGTGACTATAAGCAAGTTACTTGGCTTCTCTGAATCTCCATTTTGTCATCTCTAAAATGGAGATATGAAAATGAGCTACATGAGATTATGTATTCATGAAGATACAGGCCTGCAGTAGTTGTTCAACATATATTTGTTCTTTTCCCCAACCTGCATGCACAGCTGGGGAGAAGGGCAAAAGGGAACATGCTCTATGCAGGTATAAATTGGCTCCAATCCTAAAGCTGATGCACCATTGCACTCGGTTCCTAATCTTCGCCTCATCACAGTTAATTTATTCCCACATACCTTCCTCATAGGGGCTGGGGTTTAGCTCAGTTGGTAGAGCACTGCTCCCCATTCTCTGAGGACCCAGGTTCGATCCCCAGCACTGCAAAAATGGGAGAAGGATGTGGCAATCTACTCCCGAAACAATCCTGAAAAACAATTAGCCATTGAAAACCCTATGAGGGTGGTTATGAGTCAGACCCGACTCGAGGGCACCTAACAACAACTATCCTCGGTTACCTTCATCCTCCACATCTCTCTACCTACAACTAACCCAAATCCACATAAAGGCCTCATGCCACCAGGATTTACCTTTGCTTCTCAGGACACAATGTGGGAAAGAAAGAATGCAGGAGTTAGACCTAGAAGACCTTCGTCCTGGTCCAGTCTGGTTCGGAGTATGTGAGTGACCATAAGTAAGTCATGTAACCTCTGGATCTCAATTTCATTACCGATAAAATATGGCTAATGGGTTTTAATGATGCACACATGGAATGCTACAGAAAGACTTAATTATAAAACAGTATACAAAAAATGGTTATTTTAATATTTCCAGCTTTTTTTTTTTTTTTTTTTTTTTTTGAGGTAGAGTCTCCCTATGCAGGCCAGGCTGGCCTCAAGCTTACCTCAGATTCCCAAGTGCTGGGATTACTGGCAATTACTGGAGTGTGCTACCATACCCAACATTTCAGTATCTTTTATGTAGAGATTGAATTAGAGGCAAACAATTCTAAGGCTATTCTTGCAGGATGCTTGAGCAGATTGTCTTGAGTTTTCTGGCTATAGCCTCCGTATCAGCCACTTCAATGTCATTCATCATTGGTTTATTCAACCAATATGTGATGAGGGTCTACTATGCATGGAGCACTATTGCATGTACTAAGAACAGAACACTGAAGACATCAGACTGCTGGTCATGTAATCCCAGCACTCAGGAATCTGAGGTGAGAGGATCAATGAGAGTTTGAGGCCAGCCTGCTCTATAGAGGGAGTTCCAGGCCAGCCTGGGCTTTGCAAGAGAGACCCTGTCTCAACACAAAGAAAGAAAGAAAGAAAGAAAGAAAGAAAGAAAGAAAGAAAGAAAGAACGAACGAACGAACAGAACACATCAGACTAAACTTGCAGTTGTCATAGACTCTACAGGTCTGAAGAAAAAGCTGTGGTTGGTTAGGCCAAACCTATACCACCTAAAGAGTACTGCATGGGTGTCTTTGCCCATTTGGTTTTGTTAAGGAGAGATAAGAAGGGCAATGGAGAGAATAGAAATGTGGGAAAACTTAAAAGAATCCAATCCTGGTAGAATCCAGAAACGGACTTGGTTTTGTTAAAATAAAATGTTCATGCATCATTTATTTAGTATCCTAGCTAAGAATGTAAAACTTGTATCAAATCATGAGGAAACATTTGAAAATCCAAAATAAGAAACATACTTTTTATTTTAAAGAAAAAAATGTAATAAAAGGCAAAGGGAGGCTGAGGAAAATTTTTGGGTTAGTGGAAACTGATCTGTAATACCGGTGGCATAGCTTTCAGCATCACAACAACACACATAGTATGGCAAATTGACAAACAAGTGGGGGTGTGGCAACTCAACATCAAGAAAATAAAAATCCTTGCAACTGTGTCAGTAAGCAACTTTATAATAAGTGGAGAAAAGATTAAGATTCTTCAAGATTTTGTTTTACTTGGTTCTACAATCAACACCCACCGAAGCTGCAGTCAAGAAATCAAAAGATGCATTGCACTGGGAAAAGCTGTTGCAAAAGACCTCTTTAAAGTGTTGAGAAGTAAAGATGCCACATTGAAAATGGAAGTGCACCCAACGCATTCCACGATATTTTCAGTTGCATCATATGCTTGTGAAAGCTGAACAGTGAATAAGGGAGACAGGAGAAAAATTGGTGCTTTTGAACTATGGTGATGGAGACAAATATTGAATATACCATGGACTTCCAAAAGAATCAATAGATCTGTTCAAGTGCAACCAGAGTGATCCTTGGAAGCAAGCATTGCTAGACTGAGTCTTACATATTGTGGACATGTTGTCAGGAACGACTAACCCCTGGAGATGGAAATCATGTTTGGGAGAGTGGTTGTTGTTGTTGTTAGGAAATCATGTCTGGGAGAGTGGTTGTTGTTGTTGTTAGGTGCCGTCGAGTCGGTATCCAACTCATAGTGACCCACTGTACAACAGGGGAAACACTATTGTCAGTGCTTCTTTGCTGCTCATTGGGTTTTCAATGGCAGATTGATTTTTGGGAGGGGGTTCCCAGGTCCTTCTCCCATGCCTACAGCTTCTGGTGTTCCCAGGCGGTCTCCCATCCAGGTACTAACCAGGCCCAACCCTGCTTAGCTTCTGGGATCTGACGGGATCGGATGCCACAGGGCTACAGCTGCAGGCTGGGAGAGTGGTAGGTCAATGAAAAAAAGGAAGACTAGGTAGATTGTCAACTAGCTGGATTGACACAGTGACTGCAACAATGAGCTTAAATATAAAAACGATCACGTGCATGGCACAGTGTTGGGGAGTGTTTCTTTCTGTTGTAAATACGGTCACTATGAGTTGGACCCGACTCAGAGGCACCTAACAACAACGGACACTGAAGAGATACAGAAAATAAAGACAGTACTTTTTTTAGACTGCATCCTATATCGGAGAAGAGTGCTATAAAGTTCATTATTGGATGGGTTGCCTACATTGGAATGCAGAGGGTAGGTTATATTTACTCAAGTAAGAATATCCTTGTTGTTAGGTGCTGTGGAGTTGGGCCGACTTATAGCAGAAACCTCCCCTCCTCTGTGCCATGTCCAATACTATGTTAGGGTTTCTCTGTTATTCATAGGGTTTTCAGTGGCTGATTGTTACGGGATTGGGCTGTCAGGTATTGGGGATCGAACCCAGGGCCTCAGAGAGCACAAAGCAGCACTCTACCAACTGAGCTGAACCCCAGCCCAATGTCCTTATTCCTTTCACCAGGGAGTGGAAGGAGGGGGAAGGAAGTTGGAGAACACACAAACTGTTAACAATAGGAGAATTTGAGAAAGGATACATGTGTTCGTACTATTCTTGCAACTTTTCCAACCGCAAAGCTGTTTTTTTGTTTTTGTTTTTGTTTTTTCATTGTGTCCAGGAGACCTAGACTCTAAGCCAAGCTCCTTTGCTCATCTGGTGTATGCCTCTGAATGAACCCCTTCCTCTCCGTTGGTCTGTTTTCTGCTCCAGATGATTTCTATGGTTCTCTGGCTCTGGCAATCAAAATCTCACAACTCCAAGGACGGCTCTATACATGGCTTCGGAAAGGAGAGGATCCTTAGCTTCCCTCAAGGTCTCAGTTCCCCCAGTTATTTCATCACAACCTTTTCCAAAGTGCCCACCCGTCCTCGCTCACCAGCCATCAATCTTCTCCTGTCAGCTCTGCAGTCAGCCGAAACCCCAGCCCTTCCCAGTACCCTGGGGTTCCTCTTCTAGCAGCGTCCAGCCAGTATACAGCATAGGCACGTGCATTTATCTCCAGGGAACTACAGCCCCCATAAGGCTCTTAGGCTAACATTCCCCTATGCCACCAAAGAGAAAACGGTTTTCTGCGCAGACCCGCCGCTGCGTAGCCTTCTGGATGTTGTAGTTTACTTGGGGGAGCCGCAGAGCAAACCACCCTCCCAGAGCTCACTGCGCTCCGCTCCACCAATCGGAGACATGGGTCTTGGAGGAAGGGCAGGAGAAGGGGCGGAGCTACCTGGAGCATGCGCAGTGTGAGCGGCTGGGGAATTCATGTGGAGGTCAGAGTGGAAGCAGGTGAGAATGGTGGGGGGCGGCCCTGGCTTGTGTTGGGGTGTCGCTGAAGTCCTCTTTTACCCACCCACACGCAGTTTGGGCGAGTGGGGTGCGTGCGTGGGTCCGCCTTGCTAGGGAGGGGAAAGGGCTGAGTCCAGGACGGGCCAGGGGCTGCGCAGGATAAAGGAGATGTGTATGGGGGCAGAGTGAGGAAAAATCCAGAAACTATTAGAAATGGAAAGGACTGAATGTTCTGGTCTCCTGGAAGGAAAATGAATGCGCAGAGAGAAATCCAGGTAGTCTCGGAGTTGAGGTCTGGGACGGAGGGGGGCAAGATTTTGAGTCTGGAGTGGCGACATCGTTGGGGCCTGGCATTAAAAAGGTAAAGGTTATGAGAATGTAGGTTAGTGGCAGAGTGTTTGCCTAGCATGCTCGGGGCCCTGGATCTGAGCCCGAGCGCTGCCAAAAAAAAGTTGAAAATTAGTTAGCTACACGCTGCTGCCCACCCAGCCACGGCCACCTCTGAGTTGATCAGAGCTCTACTTCGCTGCTCCCTACCTAGAGCATTTCTGCCCAGTGGATTCTTTTGTTGTCTTGGTCCCAGAATGTCATCGAGTTCCTGCTTTCATAATTACAGGCTATTCTTAATATGGAACGTCGAAAAGCAGTATGGTGAGAAGTGCATCCACGCTTTCTAGGATTAGACCTCTGGGTTCTAATCGTGGTTCTGCCACCTAATAGTGGTGTAATCCTGGCCTGCTCGTGTAACTGTTCTGTGTGCCTCAGTTTCCTCATCTGTAAAAACCATCGTAGAGTCATTATGAGGATTAAATAAACTGCTGTTAGAAGATTGCCTGATGTAAATGTTAGCTGTTACTGTTATTTTTGTTGTTCGCATTGCTATTGTAGCACATTCTTTGAGTTATTTTTCCAAACCAAAATCGCATAGAACCAACCACACAGCCTCTTTCAGGGCCTATTTGTCCAGGAAAGGGGAGTGTGGTTTAGTATGGTACTAAGTTCTCCATGGATATGAAGTCTATGTCCCATTCCCATTATTGAGCCAAGCGTTCCAGAGTCCTTTAAGTGGTTGAAAAGAAAAAGAGAAACTACAAAAGCAAAAAAATGGAGGAATTGATGCTACACTTTGCAAGTTGTAGAGTGTTATTTATTAGGTGTCCTTCACCGAGAAATTTAGAACTCTCTGGAATAGAGAAATAAATATTCAGCTTGAGAAGTGAATGTTGTGCCTCAGACCAAGCTTTCTCTGAGGATTTGGGGTCAAGTTGTTTTGTTTGGTTTTTACTCCCTTAGGTGTGAGTGGGTGCAACAGAAGGAAACATGGCTGCCAAAGTGTTTGAGTCCATTGGCAAGTTCGGCCTGGCCTTAGCTGTCACAGGAGGCGTGGTAAACTCTGCCTTATATAATGGTGAGGCACTTGGGGGGAAATGGCTCTGGAAGATTTCTGTTGATTTGCATAATCCATTTGAAATGCTTGATGGTAGCTGCTGTCTGAGAATGTGTTTGTTGCCAAGAGGGCTCACCTTCTGCCACCTGACACCATGTTATTATGTAATTGTTATGATATATATACGTTATTATATGTAATATATTATTATATTATTGTTGTTATTGTTGTTATATTATTATGTATTATATTATTATTAGAGCCCCTGTCTTCTTAGCCATAGGTCCTCTTAGTAACTTTGTTTAAGAAGAGCTAACTAGCCTAGTTGCTGGTTGGATGTTTCCAGCTACTTTTGTCTATTTGAAGTGATGCTGCATCACCCAAATGCCACTGCAGACTTTCAGGATTTCAATGGCTACCTGAAATGGACATTTCATCTTATCTATTCTGACTATGGACAAAATAACTCCACAAAGGCTCTAGACCAGTTTGAGCCACTTTGTCCAGAGCAGGAGCTTTTGCTCTGCTGGTTTCAGAGAAAAGCATCTTTGACCTGCATTGCCCAGCTTTTAACAGTGTGGCAGTGGTTTAAACTGGCTTTTCTTCCACTTTATTATGTGGCCTTAGGCAAGTCACTGCCATCTTTGTAGGCCTCAGTTTCCTCATTGGTTAAGCAGTGGAGTGGAACTAGTTTGTCTGTAAGACCCCCTCCAACTCTGACATTCTATAACTTTCTATAACTTTCACCATCCAAAGCAGCAGTAGATTGACCTACCTGGTGTGTGGCTTTTTGACAAGAGGAGGATTATTTTCATAGAGAAGCTGTTTGGACCAACCTTAAAGTCCAGAGAGGAAAAGATAGAAAACAGCTGATTAGAAAAGCCTCCTTGGTTTATATGGTGCTTCTTGATAGTGTAATGCTTTTGGGTGATCCATATAACTAGACAATAGTCGTCATCACAGAATTTCTCTCTGAATCAACAAGACATCTCTGTATCCCCTAAAACTTTAGAGAAACTGAACTATTAGAAAGATGTTGGATGTGATGGTGCTCACCTGTAATCCCAGCACTTGGGCGACTGAAGCAGGAGGATCTAGTGAGACCTTGTCTCAAAAAGAAAGGAAGGAAGGGAGGAAGGGGCCTTCTAAGTTTTAGGGTTCCCATATTGAGGACACTTGCTTTTGGGAGCATGGGTTAAATTGGAGCCAAGAAGATGCCTGCAAGTTGTAGAAATTTTGGGAGGTGATTCCTAGAATTGTGGAGGGAGTTTAGGAATAGAATGTTTAATCAGAAAATCAACAGCTAATTTTTTTTAAAGGAGAAAGGGTGCTAAGGAATAGACCCTGTTACCAAAGGGGAGACACATAAGACAAGAAGTGATAGCTTTTTAGAAGCCTCTAGAGGCTGAAAGTTTGGGAAGACAGAACAAGAGAGGGCAAACTTAATGAATGAATAGAAGTAGCAGGGATCTTTCAAAAACATGATCCTTCTGGCTAAAGAATGAATTTTTCTGACCTATTATTATTCTTCCTTCCTAGTGGATGCTGGGCACAGAGCTGTCATCTTTGACCGATTCCGTGGAGTACAGGACGTTGTGGTAGGGGAAGGGACTCACTTTCTCATCCCTTGGGTACAGAAACCAATTATCTTTGATTGCCGTTCTCGACCACGTAATGTGCCAGTCATCACTGGTAGCAAAGGTGAGTCTTGCCTGTGTTAGGTAAAGCAGGGAGTGTGGAGGGGTGCTCTTCTCTGCTGTGGGCTCCAGAAGCATCTGGAATCCAAAAGAGGTTGAACTTTACATCGTTAAGAATTTCTAGTATGTTTGCCCTTGATAGCTTTATATGGGTTTCTAGTCAGAAATACATACTTAAGGTAAACACACAGACAACAGGACTGATTTAGAGAAACATTCAAAGATTTATCTCTTTTTTTTTTCTTTTTTTTCAGTGTTGGGTCATTGAACCCAGGGCCTAGCACATGCTAGACAAGTGCTATATCACTTAGCTATATCCCTAACCCCTTTTTTATTTTTTTTTTTGAGACAGGGGCTTGCTAAGTTACATAGCCTGCCTCTGGCCTCAAACTCTGGGTCCTCCTGGCTTAGCCTCCCAAGCACCCTGCTATAAATGTTTACCTTAAGAGTAACTTCGTCATCTAATTTTTAAGAAACCTAGGTATGCCTTTTGCCCCCTTGGTTGACCTGTCCCATCCATTCTTGCTCCCCAAGGTGCCTATCTAAATCAGTCTTTGGCAGACTGTTTGCCCTTGTAGCTGACTTGCCCTTTGCCTTGCTTTCCATGGCCTCTACTTCAGTAGTAAAGACAAATTACAATCTCGCAGGCTGAGGTCCACATCCGGATGTCTGAGACATTCCATTGGATTTCCAGTTGGAGCCTGACTTGAATGTCCATCACTGTTCTCCTCCCTCACCCGTAGATGTGTGCAAGCAGATGTGTAGAATTGCAGATGTGGTTCAGCAATGAGATTTCTGCACATAAAGAGGGGAGGCCCATATGGGCATTTGTTACTTGATAACACTCAATGCTATTCCTCAGCAGATGTTTGCTTCCTGCAGTTGTGCCAGTCTTAGGGCTGAGTTGGAGGGTGGAATGATTTAAAGATGACTAAAACAAGAGCCATTAAGGGCCTCAGTCTACCCAGGAAGTCAGACATGTAAACAGGCAATTATAGTAGAGTGTTTGGAGGTCCAGAGCCAGGGTCATGTGAGGTATAGGGGAACACAGAGGAGAGCCACCAGATTCCACAGGTACTGGTAAGGCTCCTGCCAGGAACTGACTTCCGAATGAGACCTGAAGAGTGAGAAGTGGGAAGGGCAGAAAAAGGAGGAAGGTGAAATGGGAAATCTGTCTGTAGCTCCTGGCCTTGGAGAAGCGGCGGCCTCCTATGAGGAGGCTGGCTCGCCTGCTAAAGAGAGAAAATAAAAGATGAGGTAGGAATAATGAAGAAGTTTAACTTAGAAGCTTACTTCTGAGCTTTCTACCTCTATAGGATTTCTTTCTGTACTGTATTGCGGTTCTAAGGATGCATTATGTACCTGTTTGTAAAACAATGAGAAGAACCTCCAGAAATCAGGAGCTTGTATTTATTCATACAGTTGGCCACCTCCTTTATTGGCCAGGTCAGGATTCCAGTTCATGGGCACTTGGTCCATATTTTTGACAACTGCAAGTAAGCTGTCGCAGTGCTTTAGCTTTGCCCAAGCCTGAATGGTCCAGGGGAAGGGCTGATTCCCTGAGTGGATCCTAGGAAGGTCTGTGGATAATCAGGCTTTTAAGCCCTAACCCTCCCAATGATTTATCTGCCTTCTCTTTAAACCCTTTACCAGAAACTCTCATACATTGTGAACACCATATTTTGTGTTGCACCTTCTCTCAGGTAATGAGAAGCAGACTGGATGGTTATGATAACCCTTTACTACTGTTACACATGTGACAGTGCTTTTATATCTATTTTCTCCGTTAGATTTCCCTAGCATTCCTGGATCATCTCCATTCTCCCAGGCAAGGAAATAAGCTCAGGTTGGCTGAGGTTTCATCAGACCAGTCTAACCAGCAGAATGAGACTTTTGGCCCAGGTCTGTGGAAGGCTAATCAGTGCTCTTTCCACCAGGTCTTGAAAAGGCCTGACTTTAGAATTCTTGGCATTGGCTTGTCTGTTGTCTTAAAATGTTGAGTGTTCTAAACATTGCCTACCACCCAGTAGACATACCATCTGAATTGCTCATATCAGAAGATGGTTAGGATATTCTGAAAAGCTGGTATCATCACTGAATCCTTTAAGCCATTCCTAACTCTGTGATGCTCTCCTGGGTTTTCTGCCAGGGAAAATAATCGTTCCTGCTCCTTTCCATCTAGGGTCTCACTGAAAACCAATTTGGTTATAAATTGTAGCAAATTCAGGGTAGGAGAGGTCATTACAAAAAGCCACTTGTTTCCCCTTTGATTCTATTTTAACTCCAGTGCTTGTCCCCACCCTCAGATCTGCAGAATGTCAACATCACACTGCGCATCCTCTTCCGGCCTGTTGCTAGCCAGCTTCCTCGCATCTTCACCAGCATCGGAGAGGACTATGATGAGCGTGTGCTGCCATCCATCACTACAGAGATCCTCAAGTCGGTGGTGGTGAGTGGACAGGACCCTCAGTCTCAAGCTTAGAGTACAGCCCTAGAGATTGCTAGGGGTCAGGAAGAGCCTGATCATGGGTGGGTAGGGTTGTGGCTGTTAGTTCTTTTCTGCTTCCTTACTAACTGATCTGCTTTCTGCTCATCTCTCTGGGACTAGGCTCGCTTTGACGCCGGAGAACTGATCACTCAGAGAGAGCTGGTCTCCAGGCAGGTGAGCGATGACCTTACGGAGCGAGCAGCAACCTTTGGGCTCATCCTGGATGATGTGTCCCTGGTAAGAACCTTTGGGAGGCTGAGGGATAGGGACTGCAGTTTATGCTTCGGTGCGTGGCTCCATTTCTAGGCAGATATGGTCCTACCTCTCAGTCTTCTAGATGTGAGTCTACAGAACATGGAAACTTCTTGATAGTCTGCGGCAGTCTCCTTGGGTCTGTTTTCCTTTGAGAGGTCTTTACCTCTCATCTGCCACACACATTTTCCTTATAACCTCTGGTTTTTCCTAGATGAACGCTAAACACCAAACTGAGTGCTCCCAAAGCTCTTCAGAAAACGATGTCTTGTTAACCCTGTATGGCACAGGGAGAAACTGCCTGAGACCAGAGAAGAACTTAGTAGTCTTTCTCCATAGCACAGATCTCCCAGCCTAACCTCTGGGAATTTCCCAACACTTAGGGTCTGAAGCTCAGTGAAGTGAGTTCTGGGAGCCCCCAGTGAAAGGTGATAGAATGCAAATGAATAGTTTTATTCCCCAAGGCCTAGTAGGGGGGGCAGGGGACAGCTCTGAGGTGTAAGCTAGCCTCTTGAGACATTATAGTCTGTGTATTTATGTGACTTTGAGTGTCATAACTCACACAGAAAGCAGGATAGCATTTCAGATCCAGAAGGTGAGGGAAAGGGGTCGTATTTCTAGATTCCCTGGGAAAAGTCATTTGGAGTGATTTGTCTGGGTAGAGAGGTAGAATGTTTCCTGTTCAGTTCTCCCGTGCATCGCCCGGGAAAGGCCTGACTTCCCCATAGCATCTGTGCAGCTGTTTAAACAGTGATCCCCTGAAGACCCCTTGTTCACTCCCAGTGTGCTACACCACCTTGCTTCTATTGCTCCAAGGGGGAGGGCCTGTGGCTCCCTCTACTGGCAGCATGCCAGGTTGCAGCCTTTGGCTCCTCTGTGGAGAGCTGGCCTCAGACTGTCCCCACTTAACTGTTAACCTGAGAGCACCTTGGCTGTGAGAGCATGCTAAGTAAAAACCTAAGAAAAAAACTTGGTATTTTACTAGATTCTGACCACATACTCCATTCTGGGGAACTGTGGGCTGACCACAAGAAACCATATCTAAGAGGTGTGAGAAGAAAATTAGATTTCTTGGGGAATTTGCTTCCCAAAGCAGGCCCTTTTAGAAAGAAATTTTATTCATTAATTACTCACTGCATTTTTCATTTCTTGGGACTGAGAAACTTACCCAAACTTTGAGCAAGAGTCCAGCAGTGGATCAGGCAGAGTAGAAGACCTGCAGTTTAAGAGTAAAGAGTGTAGTGTTCAAACCTGAGAAGGCAGTGGGGCTCCTCCTCAGAAGTTTGGGCTGCTTCTGTGTTTAAGAAGCAGAGATTAGGAGGGCGGAGGAAGAAATGAAACAACTACTATTTGATAGCAAAACCAATGCTCTTCTGCTGTTTGTTTCTTTTTCAATAGAAAGTTGGATGAAGAAGTAAATTGGCCTACACTAAGCATTAGAAGCTCTGAGATCTGTTCCTGTTGCCTGTACTATCTTTAGAGACCATCCCTTCAGCCAAGTCTCCGTTATTTATGTGATTAGGCAAGGCCTATGGATAATCAGACTTAAACCCTCACCCGACCAATGGCTTTACCAGAAGCACTTGCATGTTGGGAATACTGTGATTTGTGTTCCACCTTCTCTGTTTTTCTGTTTAGTGGTGGAGGTGCTGTGAGAAAAAAGTGGACTGGTTAATCCATAAGCAGAGTGCATCAGACTCTTGAATCCCTGGAAACTGGCTGTATCCCCTGTTCGCAATGGCAGTTTTCCTTCTGCCCTCCCTTGGGTCTTTGAGCAGGGCATCAAAGGACCTTAGAAAAGCACTAGTCAGTGGTGGCAGTCCTGGAATCCACAGGCCTCCTCTAGGAAGGTTATCAATTGAGTAGATACCTTCTGGTACCTGTGGACTCCATCAGTAGCCCCAGGTGACCGACTGTGGTGGCACACACCTATAATCCCAGCAATTTAGGAGGCTGAGGCAGAATGATTGCAAATTCAAGGCCAGAGGTAGCCTGCACAACTTAGCACGACCATGTCTCAAAATAAAAAAATGTTTACAAAGGGGTGGGGGCCAGGGATGGAGCTCAGTGGTAGCATGCTTGCCTGGCATAGGGAGGTGCAAGGCTCCAGGTTCAGTGCCCAGCACTAGGGGAAAAAAGAGAAAAGAAGAAAGCAAGACCTGGGTGCCATTTTCTACATGGGATGGGCACATCAAAGGTGATAGAGTGATGTGCAGGTGTGATATGGGCAGCCAAGGATCCTGCCATGTAAACTCGGTGTGGACAAGGATTGAGGTAGAAGGGGATCTCACAATGCCTCCAGGTGCTAGAGCCATGCCTGGCCTCTTCCTTCCAGCAGCTGGGGAGGCCTCCCAGTGATGCTGTCTAAGCAATTACACTGCCTCAGCTTGTCTTACTCTCTCCCCTTAGACACATCTGACCTTTGGGAAGGAGTTCACAGAAGCGGTGGAAGCCAAACAGGTGGCTCAGCAGGAAGCAGAGAGGGCCAGATTTGTGGTAGAAAAGGTGAGTGTTCGACCAGATGGTAGGAGCTCTCTTCCCCTTTCTCCTTTGCTTAGCTTCCCTGTTTGCTGGGTGGCCTGGAAATTCATCATCTGTCATCTCTTCTTCTGGGATAATCGGAAGGGGATTGAAGGAACCTTACTCTTGCAATTGGTTCCAGAGTCTTTCGGGACTAGTCAGGATATGTGAAGTTATGTTTCTAAATCACGGAAGGGTAATTTTTTTTTCTACTTGCCCAAGATCAAAAACTCACTCCTACAAATAAAAATGTTACTCCTGGAATCTTTTCAGCTTCACTGAGAAGTCATTTTTAACCATGGTTATATAGTGAAAGCTGACAGCAAAAAAGATCAAACGTTGCACCAGATGTGCTATCAGCACTGGATTTTTTTCCATCGCTAAATCCATCCAGATGTGTTAGAGAGTCGTGGAGTACAACGTATTTGCAAAGCAGCCTAGTCTTCCTGGTTCTTGTAAAAGTTATTGATTTGCTGTCCCTTTCTCCCCATCACCACCAGTATTTCTAATTTAAGACCTTTTAGACCTTAGGATCAGGGAGAAGAGGGTTAGATTTAGTTTTAGAGAATGTAAAGCTCTGTATGGTCAGGGACTTGTCTGGCTTTATGTCCGCAGTGTCTCCAGAGCCTGTAACAAGTATAGCACTGCCTGATGATACTAGGTACACGATAAACATTTGTTGAGCAGACAAACAGCAATTTCAAGATTGTGTGTTGGGCAAGGGGAGTAGCTCACTGATAGGGTGCTTGTCTACTATGTGTAAGGCCCTGGGCTCAAGCCCCAGCACCACAAAAAAAGAGAGAACTGCATGTTGATTTCAGAAAGGCTCAATATAGTATTCTTCCACACTCTGAAGGTCGTATGTCCCAGATAGATGTCATCGTATTGGTACGGGTAGGGCAAGCCAAGATTTCATTTGGATGAGTAAAAACTGGTCAGGAGCTAGGCTAATTCACAGGGACAGTCACAGATGTTCAAGGGCAGTGACAGACGCATGCTGCTTTTCCTCGGCTCTACTGGGCTTTTTGTTTGTGGTGCCAGGGATCAAACCCAGAGCCTCACTTGAGCAAAACAAGTGCTCTGCCACTGAGGCACACTTCCAGCCCAACTATACTGGTTTTGATGAAAGTCGTTTTGACTTGGGACTGGAGGGAAAGGTGAGCCTGAGGATTGATTTCCACCTTTCTTTTTCTCCATTTTCCATGGCCTTAGATCCCCCTGGCTCAGAGTGGCCTGGATCTCAATGCTAGTGACAATGAGAACTGAAATAAGTCAGATATCTGTACAGCCCACAGAAGCGTATCCCTACAATGATGAGAAGTGGGCATTAAGAGGAGGAGAATCAGGTGGATGGTGCTTGTTGACTCTGTCCCAAGGGGAGGAAGCTGAGAGGACCTTCAGAACCTGTTGAGGATGCCTGCAGTGCCGTGCCCTGAGGTGTGATCATGGTCTTTCTCCCTCCTTTCCTTTAGGCTGAGCAGCAGAAGAAGGCAGCCATTATCTCTGCTGAGGGCGACTCCAAGGCTGCTGAGCTGATTGCCAACTCTCTGGCCACGGCAGGTGATGGCCTGATTGAGCTGCGCAAGCTGGAAGCCGCTGAAGACATTGCATACCAGCTCTCACGCTCTCGGAACATCACCTACCTGCCGGCGGGGCAGTCTGTGCTCCTCCAGCTGCCCCAGTAAGGGTGGCCCTGCCTGCACCTCCTTGGGCCAACTAGGCCACAGCCCTGATAATTCTGAGCACCGCCTTCCTCTGCCCCCATCCCAGAAATCACTGTGAAAATTCATGATTGGCTTAAAGTGAAGGAAATAAAAGTAAAATCACTTCAGATCTCTAATTATCAAATGAAGCTATTTCATTCTTCTCACGTCCATCTACTTTTTTATCCACCTCCCTACCAGAAATTGCGAAGTGCCTACGCAGACTGGCTTTGGGTCATTTAGGGCCCACTGGCACTCCAGCCTAGGCTCTGGCAGTTGGCAGGAGGAGGGCAGGACAATGTGTGTGATGGACAGGGAGCACAGCTAGTAGCCCTTTAGTCTCCATCCTGTCATTTGTGGACAATTTGAGGACCATGGCATGTGCTGCTGAACCAAGAAGGCAACCCTCAGTTTTCCCGGCCATCCTGCACAGATGCACCTGGGGAGGGTCAGAGAGGAAGTGGTCTGTCTCTCACCATAAGGCCGATTCCCTCTTACTGTGACCAGCGGAAGCAGGTGTGCGCAAACAGGGCACGGAGCGAAGAATGTGCCCCTGTTGAGGTGGGTGGGCCTGATTTTGCTGCCCCCCAGGGTCCTAGAACTGGGATGGACTTGGATAGTGAGAGAGTCCTGGACTGAGATGTGAGTCCTGTTGAAGACTTCCTCTCCGCCCCCCACCTTGGTCTCTCTCAAATACCCAATGGAATTCCAGCTTGAAGGATTGCATCCTGCCTGAGCCGAGCGGGCCTGCCAAAGACTGTGCGTCCTGCGTTCCTGCTCTCTCACTCAGACTGCCTTTCCCGAGGATTGGGTGCCGGTGCTCCGAAGGAAATGATCATGGGGAGAAACAAATGTGTGTAAACTGCTGTCAATAAATGACACCCAGACCTTCCAGCTGTCTTGGGGGGTTGGTTTTTATTTGTGAGAGCCATGAGATCAATCAGAACAGAGTGTTGTAGCATTTCCTGTGTGTGCTTATTTGTATCACTAGCTGGGACAGAATATCCAGCAAGGCAGAAATGCTTTGGTTTCAGAAAATGTTTTGTGCTGTGTTCTGTATCCCACCCCAGCTTCAAGTGAACCTCAGTGATATCAAACCTTGGATGATGTTTTGTTATGAGGTGGGCTAGTAGGGGGGGAGGGTGCGAGAGGGGAGGTAAACTTTTCTCAGTATTGTGATAACCACTGCTAACCAGGTTGGCCTGTCTACCATGTGTCAGGCACATTCCCTGATGGGACAGAAGCTCTTAGTGTAAGATACACAGGTCAGTAGCCCTCCCTTCCCTGTTTGGATTTTTATACACACTATGTAGCTTGTGTGTTCTGCAGTAGACGGTTCTGCTTTGCTTTGACTGATGTGGGAATCGGAAATGTCTTGGCATTTGAAGGGGACCAAATTCAGGTATTTTGGATAGTGGAGAGAGAGCAGACCTTGACTGAGAAATGAACCACCCACCTGAAATGCTCTTACAAACAAAGAAACAATGTGTAGCGAGCAAGTGTACACCTAGTCTGCACTTTCACCTCTGCTCTCGATTTAATCCTGGGGTCCACCACCTGGCCTCACAGGGGCCCTTACGAAGGCTCCACCCTGCTCTCTAAGCTGGCTTCTACATTCTGTCTCCCAGGGCCAGCTGTCGGCTGGGAAGGAGAGGGTGAAACTGAAGACTGAGTTCTCCCAATGTTGTATCCCCCTCCCAGGGCCTCAGCCAGATCTGGTCCCTTCCAACCTCCCCAGGAGCAGGCAACAGTGTGATGGGCTCCTGTCCCTCGGCTGAACTTCAGCTGCCACCAGAGCCTCCCATCCAACCACCTCCCCCACCCAACAGTCTACCTCAGGCCTTGATTCTCTTCCCACTGTGTGTAGCTGCAAGAATGAGGCAGGCTGGGAACAGCGAGGCGCCTAGCTGAAGCATGTTAAAGACTGCAGCAGGAAGAGTGTGGCTCCTAAATAACTTCCAGACTGGCTTCCACTCTGCAGCCTTCCTCCTTTCCTGCTGTTTATTGCTTTGGACATCCTTGGGGGTGGGAGGGCAGGAGCCTTGTCTCTCTCCCCTAAGCCCTTTTTTAAAGAGCCCTGTGTTTCCTGCATTTGGTGGGAGATTGGGTTTCATCCTCCAAGTGTTGGGGAGCTGAAAAGCTTCCTGCACAACACCCGGGTTCCCTCTGCCTCAGGTCAGCCCTTAGGGTGGCAGGCAGGCCAGTCCCCTGCTGGCTTTAGCCTCTCATGGATGGCCGAGGTACATCCCACTGGCAACCCTGGGGCCTCTTTCTTCCTTGATTTCTGCCAAGTAATTCTTTTTGCAAATGTTCAAGAGCTATTAACTTGCTTCTTAGCCCAGGAGCCCCCTGTTGGCCTCTGGGTTTCTCATAGGCTGCCACAATAGGCCTTTATCAGTTATAATTCTCTGGGTGTTAGATCCTAAGCCAGGTCCTGTCCTGGCCAGGGAAGGGACACAGCAGGAAGTGTCTTCCTCCCTCTCTCCTTCAGCCAGACTGAATAGTTCTCTTGTTCAGGCTTGGAAGGGTCTCATGCTAAGAAGGCAGTGGACCCTGCACAGGAAAGAGAGAGAAAAACCCTCATAGGCTTGGCACGTTTGAAACGTGTGCACCAGTGGGGGAGGGTTGTGGTCGTCCCCAGGTGGGTTTATTTGAAAAATGGGAAAGAAAATGGATTATTAGTCAAATCCTGACTTAGCAATTGCTGTTCTAATAGGACCTTCCAGCAGTCAGCAGGGGGCTGTGCAGTTAGAAGCGCTCCTTGACCTTTGCCATCGGCCACCTGATGGGAATTACCCGGCTGATAAGGTCCCAGGTGACTGTAACTGACTCCCTGGCCTTTCCTAGGTCTCCCGGTCACCTGCATGCTGCTTTAACTTTATTTTTCTAAAGCAGACCACAGCCTCTCCCTCCTGGGGAGCCTTCAGTGGACAATGTGGCCTACTAAAGTGCAGTAGCTTGTCCTGGCATTCAAGGCTGTCGTGGTCTGGGGCCCCTTTCTAGCCCAGTTTACCTCACAACACCTGCCCAGTGGTTCTCAGGGTGGGGAGTGTTGTTTGGCAATGTGAGTGCAGAGGGGCAGCAGCTCCTGGCTTTCGGTGGGAGGGAAACGAGGTGGCAGGAAGGCTACTAGGCCCACTTTGCCAATGCCACTCCCACTGAAAATGCACACTGAACCGAATGCCTTGCCCTTTCTGTGCCCCCACACTTGCGCTGCACCCCCTCTGCTCATAGTCGCTTCATCCTGGTCTGCCTTTCCCCTGTGCCCCCCAGGTCCAAATGTCCTCTGTCCTTTGAGCCCTAGCTCAGAGTCCTCCCCCACAGCACTTCTGCCAATGGCACCTTCTCCCTCAGCCCCAGTGCCTCTCCATCAATATTCCTACCAACATTCCTACAGGGCATTCAGCTCCCTCTTCATTGGATTGCATATGCGTGCACGCGTTCTCTCTTCTACTCTAAAATTAGGGAGGCCAGGACACCCTTTCTTTTCTTTCCCCCTGATCTTTTCCCAGGCCAAACATGCCAGGCTCTTGCGGGAATTACTGAATGTTTGTTGAATGAATGGAAGAAGGAACAGAGTGCATGAGGCTGGGTTAGAAATGAGGAGTCCAGGCTCCAGAGACCATGCCATTACATCTCATTTCTTCAAGCGGCTCTGAATCGGAGTTCTCTAGGTCTAGCAGGCTGACCATCCACTAATGCCATGCCCCCCTCGATTCTTCAGAATCATCCCTCTCTCTCTGTTCATATGGCACCTATGTGGTGACTCTCCCCTTGCTGTCACCTGCCTGAAGCCCCTCTCTTCTCCTTCTATATGAAACATGTCTGCACCCTCTTCCCCCTCCCTTAATCCTTAACCCTTCCTTGACTCAAGCCTTGCTAAAATCCCCCTTTCCCTCACCTCTGGCTGACCCTGTCCCAGCTTTGCTTGTATATAAAGTCTCCCTTTATAAAGGAGACATCGGCTCTGGGACTCTGGCAAGACTGGAATTCAGAATTGAACAAAAAAGGAGTGATGAGGCCTGTCCCAGCTGGTCGGCACTGAGGTGCCTTGGCAGAGCCCAGACACATAGCTGGAAGAGAGAATGGCTGGAAATGTACTGGGCCTGGGGAAACCAGTTTGTGGCTGGAAGAGAACACCCTTACCTATGACACTGGGTGGATGGAAGGAGGAGTTTCTCTCCAGCACCCTCGAATCCAGCTACTGAGGAACAAGGGAGGCTGAAAGGGCAAGGCTACTTCTGGGGAGCTAAAAGTTGTCATCCCCCTTGGAAGCTAGGACAAACCACCTGGATTAGCCTGGAAAGCTATCATCAGTGGAAAACGCTTGCAGCAGTCTAGGCTTGGCTGCAAGAACTGCAAGCACTTTGGAGTTGGCAAAGTATAGCCTACAGGCCAGCAACAGCCCACTACTTGTTAGTTGTTGTTGTTTGTTCATTTGTTTGTTTTTATAGTATTGGGAGGTTGAACCCAGAGCCTGGGGTGTGCTAGGCAAATGCTCCACCAATGGGCTGTACCCTCAGCCTTTTTTTTATTTTTTGAGCCAAGATCTCACTAAGGTACAAAGGCTGCCTTTGGCCTCAAGCTCTCGATCCTTTTGCCTCAGCCTCCCAAGTTACTGGAATTACAGATGTGTGTCATAGCACCAAGCTCCACTATTTGTTTTTGTATAGCTCATGACCTAGGAATGGTTCTACACTTTTAAGTGGTTAGGGAAAAAAATCCAAAGGATAATATTTTTTTGTGACACATGAAAATGATATGAAATTCCAACTTCAATGACCATAGTAGAATTTTGTTGGGACATAGTTATCTATGCGCCACCATACCCCCGTGGTGTCCAATCCCATCAGATCTTAAAAGTTAAGCAGAGGCCGGGTGGGCGCACACACCTGTAATGCCAGCGGCTTGGGAGGCGGAGGCAGGAGGATTGCAAGTTTGAGACCAGAGGCAGTCTATGTAACTTAGCGAGACCCTGTCTCAAAAAAAAAAAACAGTAAATAAAAAAGGGGGGGCTGGGGTGCAGCTCAGTGGTCCAGCACTTGCAAAGCATGCAAGTGCAAGATCCTGGATTCAATCCCCAGTACCAAAAAAAAAAAAAAAAAAAAAAAAAAGTTAAGGGAGACCACCTGGGAACACCGGCGCAGTAAACTTGGGAGAAGGACCCAGCAACCCACTCCCAATAAATCATCTACCATTGAAACCCCTATGAATAACAGAGAAGCACTGACAATAGTGTTTTACCTGTTGTATGTAGGGTCACTATGAATTGGACACCGACTTGATGGCACCTAACAACAACAAGTTATCTATGCTCCTGTATGCTACAACAGTAGCGTGGAGTAATTGTTACAGAGCCTAACACAGTATCTGTCCCTTTACAGAAGAAGTTTGCTGACTCCAGACTTAGCGAATGCAATATGCCAGAAAGGGAAGAATCTTGGAATCTGGAGGCCTCAGGCACAAGGAGGGGTGGAGGGCTTTAAGTTAGGTACCAAGGTAGGTGTCACCAGTGTTCTTGATTGTGTCCAAAGCTATGGTGATCTGAGAAGCAAAGTCACACTGGGTCCCTAGCGTGCAGATTTATACACCTGCTGTTCTCTCTGGCTTGCATGCATTTCTGGATTGGTGAAATGAGAATACAGGTAGCAAATGGATAGGAATTAGGAAGGAGGGAGAACCCTAAGATCTCCCATAGGTCTGCGGATCTCTAGGTCTGGGGTCAAAACACTTCTCTTCCAAATCTCTGCCCTCTGAGAAGTGTTTGCTGCTGGACTCTCCTTTCAAAGCAAGGAGAGGCCACAGCCAAGGAAGTGAGCCCAGTGCAGCAATGAGCCCCAGAAACTGGGGCCTCTGGAAGCTTTAGCCTCTAGCTGGAGGAGTCTCTTGGCTAAGATCATGTCTATCCTGGACATCCAAAAACCTCCAAAAAACCTACAGGTGCTCTTTGTGGTGGATGTTGCCAAACCTGATGTTTAATCATTCGAGAGCAGATGAGCTTTCTGTCTCTGGCTAGCAATCACTTGTTTCCTTTGTGCCTGGGCCAGGCTTTCATTGTGAAATGCCATTTTCCTCTTCCAGCCCCTCTACACACATACACCCTGCCCTCCTCAAGGTCCTTTTTAGCATTTAGCTTCCTTCAGGACTCCTTTCCTGTGTAACTGCACCCCATTGGAATCCCAATAGCATGGAACTGCAAAGGAAGCTTTCAGCTCCTCAGGAACATCCCTTCCTTTGGGTGAGAAGGGCCAGGATGCTTGTCCAATGGCCTGCTGGGTGTAGGTGTCAGAGTAAGTCGCGCAGCTCTGTTCTCCAGACGCTCTCTCTAGTGCTGTTCCTAACCCCTCTCTCAGCTCCCAAAGGCTCCAACGTTTGAGTCCACTTTACATGTCAAGCCTCCCTCTACACTCACAGAGGGTTTGCTGCCATGGACTCTTCACTCCTGTCATGAGCACATTTTTATCCCCAGCTAGATTGGAACAGGTGAGAGGTGCAGACAGTGTCTTCTCTTTTGGAAGCCCCTTTGTGCCTATGAACTGCAGCAGCACATACTACCACCATGAAACTCTCAGTGGGGCTGAGGTTCCCAGATTTCTCACTCTACAAGGCAATTTAGTCTAGTGGAAAGGTTCCAGAACTGGAAAGACCTGCAAAGATTTGGTTTTGGATTCTGACTTTTGGGTCAATATTGGGTTGATTGCAAAAATTTGCTGTTGTTGTTGTTGTTAGGCGCCATCCAGGCAAGTCCGACTCACAGCCACCCTCATAGGATTTTCAATGGCTGATATAAGCAACTTTTATTTTCACCTTGAAACAAAACAAAATACTAAGAGGCTAGAGGTATAGCTTAGTAGTAAAGTGGCTAAAAAAAAAAAAAGAAAAAACACAACATCAACAACAACAACTATAAAACCAAAAACCAACTAAGATTTGGATATGAAATGTCCCTTGAAGGCTCATGTGTTGAGAGCTTGGTTCTTGATGCAATGTTCAGAGGTGGGGCTTTGGGGGAAGTGATTGGATCATGAGCCTGACCTAGTCAATGGATTGATGGATTCAAAATTTGATGGTGTTATTTGGAGACTGTGGAAACTAAGAGGTAGAGCCTTGTTGGAGGAAGTAAGTCACTGAAGGCATATCCTTGGCCGCTGGCCCCCACCCTGCTCCCTTCCTGACCATGAGGTAAGCAGCCTCCTCCACAACACGCTCCTCCTCCTGTGATGTTTCTGCCTTGTGACAGGCCTAAAAGCAATGCAGCCAGCTGACTATGGACTGAAACCTTTAGAACCATATTCTAAAATAAATCTTTCTTTCTTTTAGTAGATTTTCTTTGGAATTTTGTCATGGTGA
This sequence comes from Pedetes capensis, assembly GCA_007922755.1. Taxonomy (NCBI): domain Eukaryota; kingdom Metazoa; phylum Chordata; class Mammalia; order Rodentia; family Pedetidae; genus Pedetes; species Pedetes capensis. The sequence continues at coordinate 49,088 of VMDO01000793.1, read as the reverse complement.
CCAAAAGCTGACTAACACATCCACATCACAGTGTTTTTCGAGAGTGAGATAATTGACATGAAAATGCCTACCCGCAGAGCGGCACTGAGTTCATCAGTCTTCTAGGAGGACCTGAGACACTGCTGTGGTTTGAAGGGTTTTGTGGCTGAGAAGCCTTGAAATCCCCTATCTTAGCTCCTTGCAGAAGTTCCTCTCCTCTCTCCAGACTGTTTCAAGCCACAAGCCAGGGGATGCTGTGGTCTCTCTTCTCCACCAGATGGCAGCAGCCTGACTGCTACTGCAGGTGCCAGGCTAGGCGACAGGAACAAGATTGTTCAGAAAAATATCCTAAGGATTGTTGTTGTTGTTAGGTGCCACCGAGTAGGTATGCGACTCATAGTGACCCTACGTACAATAGGCAAAACACTATTGTCGGTGCTTCTCTGCTGTTCATAGGGCTTTCAATGGCAGATTGATTTTTGGGAGTGGGTTGCTGGGTCCGTCTCCCAACCCTACAGCACCTGGTGTTGCCAGGTGGTCTCCCTTCCAAGTACTAACCAGGCCTGACCCTGCTTAGCTTGCAAGATCTGCCGGGGTTGGATGCCACAGGGCTACAGCTGGGGAAACTGTTCTAACCATCACTGAGGAGAAGTAAATAGGCTAAGGTGAACTTTTGCAGATGACTTCCTGAGATAGAACCCCTGGGCATCTGTGGCTGTAAATATACCAATTATCCTGCCCAAACACAAGCCAGCCAGCTGTGCTTTCACTCTTTCTTAAACCAGCAAGGCTCCCAGGATGAGGTCGGTGGAAGCATATCTAGTTGTTAAAAAAATGAACAGAACACAGAGGGGACATCAGCTTCTCTTTCTGAGGCCCCAAGAGTTTCCTTCCAGTTTCCCAAATCACTTGGGAGGAGGACCACAACTAAACCTGATACATTAAGTGTTTAAGGAAGCCTGAGCATCTAGCTTGTGGGTGCTTTTATGAAAGAGCAGATCAGAAAAGGGCAAATGGGTTTTTTTATTGGAAATTTTTAATGTACACCTTAATGTGATTCATTCTGACATGCTTTTCATTGTGACATTTCCATATATGCATTTTGTTGTACATTATACATATAAGTTCCCCCTTACCCTCTTGTGCGCTTCCCCGCCGCGTGCCAATCCCCCCACCACCACCAAAGACTTCTCTTCCATTTGCTTGTCTTTTTATGGTAATATTTTTCTATATATCCTTGGGTTCCAGTTCTCTTTAAGATAGAAACTTTTTCTGCAGTGAACTTTCTTTTTACCTTGTCAGAACTATTACATGAATTTTCTAGACCATCTATAATAATACCATTCTTAGCTTTTTTTAAAATTTTGTTCCGACCTCTGCATAGGATTTTTTCCTTTTTATAATTTTAATTCAGCTCCCACATATGAGTGAGAACATGTGGTATTTCTCTTTCTGAGCTTGTGTTCGTTCACTTAAAATAATTTTCTCCAATTCCATCCATTTTGCTGCAAATGGCATTCTTTTTTTTTTTTTTTTGATTGCTGAGTAGTATTCAATTGTGTATATGTACCATAGTTTTTTTGTCCATTCTTCTGTTGATGGGCACTTTGGTTGATTCCATATCCTTGCTATTGTGAAAAGTGCTACATTGCACATGGAGATGCAAGTGTCTCCGTGGTATGATGACACATCTCCCTTTGGGTAAATTCCCAATAGTGTTGTAGCTGTGTCATACGGTAGATCAATTTTTAGTTTTTTAAGACACCTCCGTATTGATTTCCACAGTGGTTGGACCAATTTATAGCTCCACCAGCAATGTAAGAGTGTTAAAAGGGCAAATGTTGTGTACACATGTTGGTTTATTCATCCAGCCAGCAGGTATTATGAGTACCTTCTTGTGTGCAGTCCTGGACTAGATGTTTCAAGAGATTACAAGGTGGATAGATACAGGTCCTTTTAAAAGAGACTTAGTCAAAATGGAAGGTGATTTAGTTCTGTGCATTGAAGTGCTTTACATTGTTGGTTTTCTTCTTCCTTCAGATTTCTGTTTCTTATTATCTGGTTCAAGTCAAAAGTTAAATGATGAGACCGTGAAATGGGGAAGAAACAGGAAAAGTGTGGTTGGAAGGAAACCAGAGACTGTTCAAATGTCTTCCATAAGGAATCCACAAAGCAAAGTGTAGAACTGGCTACACTGTTACTGATACATAACAAGCAAAGCATTTCTCCCATCTTCTCCCTTGCACTTTCCTGGAGAATTATTGAACATAGTTCCACCCTGCTTCATCTTGTAAATGCACACTGCTTGATTCTTTTTTGGTGTTTTAACATTTTGATATATTTTTGGTTTTTTATTTAATTTTTTTAAATGTTAGTTTTCCCTTTTCTTTTTTGTTAATTAGTATTTTTTTTATGGTACTTGAGGGTTTAATCCAGTGTCTCACTCATACTTTGCAAGTGCTTTACCACTGGACTGCACCCCTAGACCATTCTTACTAAATTACACAGGCTGACCCTGGCCTCAAACCTGTGATCCTCTTGCCTCTATCTCACAAGTCATTGGGATTACAGGGCTCAGTTTATTATTTGGTATTTTAATTGTACATATTTATAGGGTACAGAGTGATAATTCAGTTCATATATACAATGTGAAATTATCAAATCAGGATTATTAACACTTCCATCTCCTTAAACATATACAAACACATTTTGATTAACATGTAATGATAACTGTACACATTTATGAGGTATAGCATGATTTTTTAAAGTTGAATATAGTATAGTAAGATTCATTATGGGATTTTCATAAAATTGCATACAATATTTTTCACTTGTTCAATCTCTCTTTACCCCCCATTTGCTCCCCTTCCCCATCCTGATTTTCCTATCTTTCTCCCTCTTCTACTAGTCTCCTCCCCTCTCCATGGATCCCCTTATATTTTCCAATTTTAGATGTATACAATTGTGTGTGTTTATATATATATATATATATATATATATATATATATATATATATATATTTTTTTTTTTTTTTCCTTTAAGGTAGAGCTCACTCCCACATATAAGTGAAAATATGTGGTATGTTTCTTTTTGAGTCTAGGTTATTTTGCTTAAAATGACAATCTCTAGTTTCATCCATTTTGCTGCAAATGACATAATTTCATTCTTTTTTTACTGCTGAATAATATTCCATTGTGTATATGTACCACATTTTTAATCCAGTCATTACAATGAAAACTTCAAACATGAAAGAAAGAAATTAAAGAAGACACTAGTAGACGGAGAGAGATCTCACTTGCTCATGGATCGGAAGAATTAATATTGTGAAATGGCTGTACTACCAAAAGTAATCTACAGATTTAACACGATACCATCAAAATTCCTATGATATACTCCACAGAAATAGAAAAAACAATCCTAAAATTCATACAGAAACACAAAAGACTCCACAGAGTCCAAATAATCCTAAATAGCAAAAGCAGTCTTTGATCTTTAAATTGTCTTAAAAAGAATATTTATTGTTTAATACTTTTAATTAACAGAGAAGTGTAAGGAATAAAACAGAATGAGCTGGGTGTGATATTACACACCTATAATCCCAGCACTTGGGAGGTGGAGGCAGGAAATTTCGAGTTTGAAGCCATCCTGGGATACATAGTAAGACCCTGTCTCCAAAAGGAAAAAACAAACAAAAAACTCCAACAACTAACCAACCAACCACCACCACCACCAACAACAACCTAGAGTGAGCCATAATCCCATTGCCCACAGGTAATATTTTACACACACAAGCATATATACACAAACATACGTCATTGTAACGCAAAAGTACGGATAATGAAAAGTGCAAGTCTTCCTATCACTTTTCTCTTATGATTCCTTTCACCCAAAATAACCACTATTAGGTTGCTGAAATTTCCTTCCAGAAAAAAAGCCATGAATCTAGCAGCACATATAACTCTAATCCTATGTGTACCTGTTCTCTTCTTGCAATTATTTGAACAAAAGGCAATCATACTGTACTCATAGTTCTGCACCTGGATGTTTTCATTGATTGAACTATCTTGGACATCTTGTCACTGTAGCACATACTAATCTTCCTCATCCTTTTTAATGTCCACATTGTTTTCCCTCATGTGGATCCATGATGTTTCGTTGCAAACAAAACCAGATACTTGCTGTCTGGTTCTTCAAAGGACCCAGAGATCTCCACACATTTTTCCCACGGACAACAATATTGTGCCTAGGGTCCTCAAAATAACCTTTAGAGTGAAGGGGAAAGCAAAGCTTGGGTTCCTGGAGCTGCCCAGTGGCTTTATACCATGAATGTGTGGGTGTGACTTCTTTGGAGAAGTTGCTGCACCTCTTCCTCCTGTTCCTGATGACCTGGCTTGGCAGCTACCAGGCTGGCGCTTCCCCCACCCACCCACCCCGGGCTGTCCTGCTGAAGAATCCTGTGTGCTGGGTCCCTAGAGCTCTTGGCTCTAGCCAGGTTGCTTTGCTTGGTTGGTGCTCATGGCAATGTGGTGCGGCTCTGAGATTCACAAACAAACAGGAAGCCAGTCCACTTCCTCCTTGTTGGAGCTGGTCCCCTGTCATTATCAGCGGGTTGGCCAAGAGAGGAAGAAGCAGCCCAGGATTCAGAAGCCTACTTCCGGGTAGAAGTGAGGGCGAATTCTGTCCCACTGTCAGGTGGGGTTCCTTCCTCTGTGCAACTGCTTACCCAGCTAGGGCAGCCTCACTAGCAAACTTAGGTCCAAATCCCCCCCTTTGGGAAGCTTTTTCTGATAAACCCCATCCTGCTTGGTTCCCCTTTACCTCTTTGGTTCTGAGATGAGTTGTTTGTTTTTCTGTTTGTTCAGGGGGTGATGCTTTGTTTTTGATCTGGTTTGGTTTCATTTTGAGACAGGGTCTTGCTATGTAGCTCAGGCTGGCCTTGAACTTGAGATCCGTCTGCCTTACCTTCCCAAAGTGCTAGGAACACAGGTGTGCACCACTATACCAAGCTTGAAGTTCTTTGGAACCTGAGGTAAGTGGCTGTCTAGGTAATGGTGGTATGAGAGTGTTTTCTCCTTGCAGGCAGCACTGACATCTTTTCTTCTGCTTTACCCAGTATCAAACCAGCACAGTTCTCTCTGTTTATGGAGGATGCTCAATAAATGTTTGTAGACTAAATGACCAACTCCAAAAGGGGTGCCAAACAGGGTTGCAGCATTTGCTCACAATGGGGCCAGAAAACATTGCTACATGGGACCATGGGGCAGCTGAACAGGAGGGAGTGGTGGGGACAGTTATAAGAGAGAGAAACAGGTGTGGACGGGGTGGAGACTGGAGATGGAAGAAGCAGATATTTGGTGCAGTCAACAAGTCCTTCATGCTGTCAGATCACGTGGAAAATTGGTTCTCTAAATGAAAAGTCGCTGCAGAAGTCTGACAAGGGGTGCCTATTTTAAAGGTATTCAGACTTTAAGAATACAATCAAACATAAAAACAATGCTAAACATATCTAATCCTTTGCAGTGTGACTCAGAGCTTGCAGGGTGCCTCAGATACCATGGGGCCTCAGGCAATCATGACTATCAATTACTTTTGAGAACCTTAGATGCAGGCCTGGCAGACTGGGGTGAGTCACTGTCAGCTGCCTTTAAAAAAACCTCTCATATTGACCTGTTTAGTTGCTACTGTTTTCTTTTTTAAGAAAACTTGGTGCAGAAACCAAACTGAAAAACAAATACTGAATCCAACACCCTAAACACCCAATTATCTTTCCTTTGCAGTTGTTTGGGCTTCAAAAAAGTTACTCTATTAAGCACCTGGGAGCAAGGAGGTATGAGACAGGTAGTGGGCGAGTGGAGACCCCATGCAGATGAGGATGGAGTGCAGAATGAGGAGTGGGCCAGGCTGGCAGCTGAGATAAGGAAATGTTGTAACAGAGACCTTCAGAGGTGTCTAAGGAAGATCAGGAGGCAGCTCAGACCTCTCTGAGCTGCGTCTCAAAAGATTGGTGCTTAGCCAGATGATGGTGGTGCATGCCTGTAATCACAGAGACTTACGAGGCTGAGGCAGGAGGATCGCAAGTTTGAGGCCAGGGGCAGCCTGCAAGACCTTATTTCAAAACAAAAATTACAAAAGGGCCGAGGATGTAGCTCAGTGGTAGAGTGTTTGCCTGGTATGCTTGAAGTCCTGGGTTCAATAAGTAAGAGTGAGAGTAAGAAAAAAGAAGGGAAGGAGAAGAAAGGAAAGAAAGAAAACAGAGGAAAAGAAAAGAAGAGAAAGAAGACGAGGGAAGACCATGAAACAACAGCTCTGAAAGTCCTCAAAGGGCACCACACTCATAATGGGGATCAGGAAAGTGGAACGAGACATGTCCCTGGTGGCTGTTCCAGGGATGTATGAGGTTCAAGGTACTCCTTGATCTTCACCTTGCTCCATAAACAGTCTTCATAACATTGCCCAGTGGAAGGAAGCTCTTTAGGTGCCCTTAGCAGTTTCCAGAGCTTCACCCTAGGGCCATGAAGGGCGTTTACTCCAAAAGCCAAGAAAGGAGAGTGCCACAAGAAAGAGCAGGGTTAAGGCTGGGCCCATCGGTGACAGACACAAACCACAGCCTCCCAGGCTGGCCAAATACTCCTAGCCTGCCGGTCAGGCCAGCCCCCTCACCCAGCCCAGTCCCCATCGGACACGAAGAGATGAGTGGAAACCTCAGGTTAAAAATACTCAGGCTTGTTGTAAAGAGAAATAAGCACAGGAAGGAAGTGTGGGGAGGTAAGGCAGACCAGAGAAGTAGCCCCAGAGAAGGAGATGTCACTAATGGCTGGAAGCTGATCAGGGAGGGTGGCTTGGAAATGTGCTCAGCTGTTGGTGAGGTTGGTGGGCAGGGGATTGGGCATGATGTGCTCCCCCTTCATGGGCATGGTTCAGGCAGTTCCTTGCAGAGAAATGATCTTGACCTCTACACACTGGGATTCAGATCCCCTTGAAGAGTCTTGACCCAGGCTTGGAGTGGACAAGTAGCGGGCCTCAGAGGACAGTGGAGGTAATGCCTGTCATTCTTTCTGGGAATAAAGAGCCACCTAAACTACTAGCCCCTCAGTGTTGGGCAGAGTGAGAGGGTTGTTTGGCTGGCCTTGGGAATAACAGCCACTTTTGTCAGGGAAGGGAGATGGCTGAGAGAGATAGCATAGCATTGCCAGTATCACAGAGGTTGAGATCAGGGCTCTGGATCTAGGAAGCGTAACTCTTGTCACATACTAGCTGCATGACCTTGGACCAACATGTAATTTTCCTGTGCTTCAGTTTCCTTTTTAAAAAAAAAAGGGAATGACAACAGGTGGCCTCGTAGAGTTGCAGAAAGAGTTAAGTGAGCTAAGATACCCATGGCTGCTAGGACAGTATCTGGTCCCTAGTAATTGCTTTTTAAATGTTGGTTTTGGGCAGTGGGTGGGGGGGAAGGCAGTCCAGGTGACAGATGGGAAAGAAGTTCCTAACACTAATGTCACGGGAAGGCCCTTCCCTGAGAACCTCCTAACATACCTGGCCAGGAGGAAGAAGTGGAAAGGAGGGTTAGAGATAAATAAGGCATACACTGAAACATCCAGGAACCAGAATCTTATAGAGGACCTGAACAAAGCAACAGATTTCAGTGTAATACAAGAGCATTCTGCACCAAGTGCTGGGGGACAGAGACAGAAACTTTCTGTGCTTTCAGTGTTTGGAAGGGGCCAGGCAAGCTGGTCTTGGCAAGAAGAGGAGACAGGCAAAGACAGTCCAAGTAAGAGGGAATATGGTACCCAAGGTGGCAGCTCTGGGGTAGTTAGTTTAAGACTCAGGAACAGGAAGGGAGGCTGGAGGTGGCCAGTTTGGGAAGGGCAGAAGAGAAAGGCTTATAGTGCTCTGTCAAGAATATGTAGCCAAGGAAAGCATTGTGACACACACCTGTAATCCTGGCTACTGGGGAGGCTGAGGCAGGAGGATTGGAGTTCTGAGGCCAGAGGAAGCCTGTGAAACTGAACAACACTGTCTCAAAAAAAAAAAAAAAAAAAAAAAAAAAAAAAAAAAAAAAAATATATATATATATAACAGGGCTGGGGGAGTGGCTCAGTGGTGGAATGCTTGCCTAGCATGTGTGAAGCCCCGAGTTCAAACCTCACTACAGAAAGAAAGAAAGAAAGAAAGAGAAAGAAAGAAAGAAAAGAAAAAAAGAGTATGCCACCAGGTATTGTGACACACACTTGTAATTTCAGTACTCAGGAGACTGAGGCAGAAGGATCTTGAGTTTGAGGCCAGTATTGGCTACATTTTGAGACACTTTCAAAATAACAACAACATAGTTTGTGGAACTGGGGGATGTAGTTCAGTGGTAGAGCACTTGCGCAGCATGTGGAAGGCACCACAGTAAATTAAATAAATAAATAAATAAATAAATAAATTTTTAAAATTAAATTTAAAAACTGCTTGTACTTTAGGGGGTGGGGTATACCTCAGAGGTAGAGTGGTTGCCTGTCATGCATAAAGTCCTAGGTTTGATCCACCAGCACTGAAAAAAATAAAAAGAGTTTGCACTTTATACTGTAGGCATGAGGCAAATGGCAAGGGTAGGAACGGGGGTGGGGGGCAGGATGGGGGGAAACCTGAATCCTATCTGCGTATTTGAACGATTTCTCTGGCAGAAATGCAACAGGTAAGTGAGAGTGAAGGAGAACAATGGGAGAGAGGCCAGCTGGTTAAGAGGTCCCAGCAGTGGTCAGGCGAGAGACAATGAACAGAATGCTCTTAGAGAGTGGATTCATTTGGAAAGATGACAAGAAAGAAGGAGTGGAGCCTTCCTCTGTGATTTGTAGTCCAGCACCTGGGCATTTAGTGGTATCCTTACTGGAGACAGAGAATAAAAGGAGAGAAGGGAGTTATAAAGAAGGTTGTAGAAAGGTGAGCTTCAGGTGGCTGATATGGCCAGGAGGGAGCTGGAGAGGACAGAAGTGGTATTTACAGCAGTGGGAATGAGGGGGGCTGGTGGAAGACTCCCTTCAGACAGTGAGGCAAGCTTCACTGTTATTATTTGTTATTTTTATTGTTTTATGGTGCTGGGGATCAAACCTTGGGCCTCTTGCATGCTAGACAAGCGCTCTACCACCAAGCTACACCCCCAGCCCCTACTATTATTTTAATGCATGGGTTGACACGGAATTACAGGTTTTGGGTGGCATATGAGGTCTCCTGAAGGGGGCTGGGAGGTATACCAGAGTAGCCGACAGGGCTCGCTCCCACTTTAGTTCATAGCCAGAAAAATTGCAAAGCATCACAGGTTATATTGCCTGCTTAAATGGCATTGTTATTGTTGTTAAGTGCTGTTGAGTCTTGTCTGACTCATAGTGACCCTCATAGGGTTTTAAATGGCTGATTGTTTCGAGATTGCCTCTGGAGTGGATTGCCACATCATTCTCCCATGTTTTGTGGTGCTGGGAATCCAACCAGGAACCTCAGAGACTACAGAGCAGCACTCTACCAACTGAGCTAAATCCCAGCCCCTTCCTAAATGACATTAGGGATTATATTATTTAACTTGAGCTAAATGAACCTTTACAAAATGGCCAAGAGGCCATAAAAAGATTCCTGCCAAGAGACTGCAAATCAAGGCCATCCTAATTCAGCCAACACTAGCACACAAGAAAATAGCAAATCTGGCCCTTCTTACGTGAGCTCTGTCAACCCCACCCTGAAGTTAAAACAGCGACAGTCTAATGAGGTCCAACAGGAAGACAGCCAGAATTTTTTCTTTCTTTTTGTAATTTGTCATTTATTTATTTATTTATTTACTTACTTACTTATTTACTTACTTACTTAAAGACAAGGACTATGTAGCCCAGGCTGGTCTTGAATTCACAATTATCCTGCCTCAGACTCCCAAGTACTAGATTATAGGCATCTGCTACCATGCCTAGCTTGTGTGTGTGCTGGTGACTTAACCCAGGGCCTTGAGCTTGCTAGGCAAATGCTCTACCACTAAGCTAAATCCCCAGCCCCGGTAATTTGTCATTATCAAGGCAAATATTCCAAGCAGACTCCTCTGCTTGCCATTACTAAAAAATGAGCCTCACTCCAAATATATACATTGTATCTTGACGTATTTGATAGCAGGTTGTGTATACAACTTAGAAATAATTGAACATATATTAAGGGCACATATTCACACTTTATTACTGATGAGATGTAACACCTTGGTTTGTAGATTATCATCTCACAAAGGATTTAATGTCAACAAAAGTTCTTAAGTCATGGGTTTTGGGTCCCAGGGAATGAACTGTTTTCCTACTTTATCAGCTTTCCACATCTGAAATACTATGTATTGTATTTACCTTGAAGAACAAAGGATACTTGTATTCTGGAGCGTGGCTGCAATGGCTCACTTGTCTTTCATTACCTTGGTCCTTCTTTTCCTTCTGGAGATGAAAGAAAGATTAGTTGAGCTCCCTGGAGAAAAGCATTAAGTAAATACAAAGTGTTGCCCAAGTTATTGTTACTATTATTATCAACACTAATAGGCAGCAGGGGTGTATGCCACTCCAAGGGATGTGAATGAGCATCCAGGCCAGGTGTCACTTCCAACCACTCATCTCTTAACACCATGGGGAGCCAGGGGTCTCCCTGGTATATGAATCCCAATGGGCTTGGAACGTGCTGGGGCTTAGAAAAATGGAAGCCTGGAAAAGGTGGGATTGTCATTCTCTGAGGAGTGAAGAGCCTTCCTCTACTAAACAGAATCCAAGAGTGGTCCAGAGAGTGCCCACTACAGAGTAAAGCATTTCATAACATCAGCCTTGGAGCCAAAGCCAGGGAGGGGATGCCTTCACTGAGACCTAGGATGCCTATATCCCACCTGCAGAGGAAGCTGGGCTGGGACTACCCCTGACTTTTGTGAGTGCCTGTTCTCTCTCTCTCCCCCTCTCTCCCCCGCCCTCTCTCTCCAAGAACATAATATTTTTATATTAAGGTAATTATTTCTTCTTTTTCAAAGCACATTTGTGCGGGAGAAGTTAACAGGGTAGATGATTATTCTCCATAATTTATGTCTAACATGTATTTATTGAGCGCATGCCTGTATGGAAGGTGCTATACTAAGCACCGGAGACACAAACAGGAAGGCAACATCAGGATGAGGACAATCCAGTAGGCGGAATAAGATATGCACATAACCACAGTACAAGGTGCGCAGGGGGTTGAGTGGTTCAGCTGAAGAGGAACCAGAATTGCAAGGTGGAATGAGGGTCAGGCATAGTCATGAAGAAGAGGGTTGTGGTCTGTCCAGAAGGCTCAGGGGGTCTGGCCAAGTGGAGATGGAGGGGCTGACATTCCCAAAAAAGGAATAAGACTGCCAAATGGAAAAGTATGTGACCAATGTGAGTCATTACTTCCACCTGGTCCCTAGATGGTGGAGGAGAAGAGTAGGGCTGGAAAGGTGTATTGGAATCAGCTATATGCCAGACATCAGGTGTATTGAAGCAGCTATATGCCAGACCATGAGATCCAAAGTTGATCACCCTTGAGCAGTGGAGAGTCCTGGAAAGCTTTTGGCTGAGTGGGGCAGCGAACAGAAAGAAGTTAAAAACAAAATAAAACATGTTCAAGGTGCTATCTTGAGTTTGGTTTTGGCCTAGCCAATACTTGAATACAGACCCTAAATGATCCAGACAAAGCTCATGGCCCTCATGCTGACCAGACACAGATGGGTCTGTGGGAAAGTGCTTCAGGGCAGGAGCGGGCAGACTGCTTCTCTGGGAAACCCCAGAGCCCAAGTTTCCAAGTAGCTGGGCGTCCTTCCCTGCTGTTGCCTTGGGTCTTGTTGAGCTGAATCTTCCCATGGAACCTGGGTGGTGGACCAGGAGGTGGCTGGCCTGCAGCTCTTGGGAACCCAAATGGGTTGGGCTGGGAATGGCAGAGTGTGGGATTGCTGCAATAAAATGAAGGGAAAGGAGTCCTTGCAGTGTCCTGGGGTGTGAGGCACAGGGTGTGGGGCCCTGCATTCCTGGATGGTTAAGATGCTGCAGCTGATGATTATCATTATTATTCTTGCTCTGACTTCTCAGAGCTTTCATCCTGCAGGACCCTGCCTTGCTAGGCTGGCGTCTCCAACTAGCAAGGGGTGGGGCGGGTGACGTCTGGCTGCAAGGGAACATCACATGATGAGCTTCTCCTGCAGACCTGAGCTTCTTTCTACCCTTGGATGCATGGGCAGAATTTCTCAAGGGGAAATGGAGACACAGAAGCAGGGAATGTTTTGGTCAAGATCCTGTGGCAGAGACCCCTCCCTCCTCTGCCATGCCCTCTTCACTAAGCCATGTTTATCTACCCTGAGTTGGGACAGATCTTGTCAGTCAGGAGGGGAGCCAGAGAAGGTGTGGATTCTAGAAGAGAGAGCTGGGTTGGGGCCAGGATGTCAGAGCTGGTACCCTCTGTGCTAGGTGCTGCAGGCATCATGAGGTCAGGCTCTTGGTTTCGCGTCTCTCTGGAAGGTTCTGCCATATGGGTGGATCTTCCCCAACCCCCTGAGGGAGGACAATGGGATAGACGTGCAAAATGCCCAGCTCTTTCCCATCAGAGGCCAGACACAGCGTCCTGGGACAGGAAGAGCCTGCATCTCATAAAGATGGGCTAGGCCCAGGGACAGAAGGCCACACAATGGCTCACAGACAGCAAAATGTGTGTGTGTGTATGTGTTGTGTGCACATTTGCTAACACCAGCTTCCTGTGGTGACATGTTCCTGCTTGCTGAGACGAGATGACAGGGAGAAAGACTGGAAGGGAATGTGAATGGCAATCAGATGAGTAGGTGAGGGTTTGGGTGGAATCCCACAAAACGCATGGATCCTATCTGACTGGGCATCAAGAGAAGGAAGGGAGTGGTCCAGCCAGCTGCCTGCTGAGACACGGTCTCCTTTCTCAGTATCTGCAGTCCACTTGGAGAGTAGCTATCCCTGGGACTATCTCCTGACTTAGAGGAGAGGTGGGATGACACACAGAGCAGGCTGAGTAAGCTGGAGGAGAGAAGACAATAAACATGCCTTCAGTGGGCTCCACAATCTCTTACAGTATCCATGTCTTCCAGCCATCAGCCAACCATTTATGTGGCAAGCATTTATTAAGCAGCTACTACACGCAAGGTGCCTGCAGCTGTACCACTGTGGTATCCGATCCTGTCAGGTCTCGGAAGCTAAGCAGGGTCAGACCTGGTTAGTATTTGGATGGGAGACAGCCTGGGAACACCAGGTGCTACAGGCTTGGGAGAAGGACTCAGCAACCCACTCCAAAAAACAATCTGCCATTGAAAACCCTACGAATAGCAGAGAAGCACAACAATAGTGTTTCGCCTGTTGTACATAAGGTTGCTATGAGTTGGACACTGACTCAATGGTACCTGACAACAACAAACAGGCAAGGTACTCTGCTTGGAGCTGTAGTGTAGATGCCTGCGATGTCCTCCAAATCTTCCTTTTCAGTGTTACTCCTCCCCTCCACACAGCAACACTGGAATCCTAGGCTGAATCTAAGACATCTTCCTCCCAGGCCTCAACTGCACTGGCTCTGCCTCTGCCATCAGACCTCCTCTCCGAGGACAGAGGAAAAAGGCTCACCAGAATCTTGCTGGTTTCTTGACACCCATCTAAGCAAAGCATCTAGCCCTCAGCCACAAAAGTCATTTCTTGAGCTTGCCAGTGTGATTAGGGCACTCCAACACTCACTGTCCTGTGACCTTAACATTTTACAGATCAAATACACATTTCAGCCTGTAAGGCCTCCGCCCTCTTGATTTCTCTATTGGTGACCCAAAGAACCTGCTGCAGCTCCCTGATGCTTATCAGATACAATGTGAACCTTTGGAGCCATTTTCCAAGGTCTTCCCACAATTTCTCAGTCTCATGGCCCAATAGTGTCCCTTCCCATCTGCAGCGCAGGAGTGTTTACAACAGAACAACAGCAAAGATCTTTTCAAAGGAATCATTTCCGCATTGGTAGCTGATTTATTTGATGAATATTTACAGAATAGCTGCTATATGCCAAGAACTGTGACAGGTACTCAGACAGCTCCTTTGGCGATAGGGATAGACAGGCCTCCTGTTCTGGGGAAGCCCATGATCTATCAGGGAGGACAGAAACTAATGATGGGAATAGAATATAGTAAGGAGTCAGACGAGACAATGATCATGGGGTCCCTGAGAATCCTGCTCAGTTGCATTTCCACTGAGGCTTCATCGATCTGTCTTACTTCCTACATAGGTTCATCACATTGCAGAGAGTCCTTGCTGGGGAGGAATGAAGCATGCTCCAACAGGATGTCCACATGGCAAGACCCAGAAGGCACCGCCCCAAGCTGTTCTCCCCGCTGTGGGTGAGGTCTCTCCTTCCTGAATTCAGTGGCCTCTGGAAATATCACAGGAAACAGAGACAGGATTTATTTATTTATTTACTTACTTACTTACTTACTTACTTAGCAGTGCTGGGGTGTGGAACCCAGGGCCTTGTACATACTATTCAAACGCTTCACCACTGAGACCCACCCCTATCCTCCCCCTTTTTGAACTGTTTATCTTGAGACAGGGTCTTGCTAAGTTGAGCAGGCTGCCTCTGGCCTCAAACTTGTTATCCCTCTGCCTCTGCCTCCTGAGTCACTGGGATTATAGGTGTGTGCCACCATGCCTGGCCAAAGACAGAATTTAAAGTCTAAGAATTCCACATGGAAACACTCTTTGGACAATAAAATTGGGAGAGGCTGCAAAAGGCCCTCACAATTTCACCCAGTTAGGAAATACCAGCTTCTAGACCTGCCCTGACAGCAGCCATTTGTAGGGAGTGCAATCCATTTTCCTCTGCTCTAGCTAAACCACCATGACAGGTGGTGCTCCTACAGGCTTGGAACTTGTTCCTGAAGGAAGGCTCTAATGCCTCATACAGTTGTTTGATGCAGAGTCGGTGTTTAACCACTATAATTGGCAGAAAAGTCTTCCAACTGTCTAACCAAGATAAGACATCGCAAATTCTACCCTCTTGCTGGTCTGCCGCCTCTGTGGAACAGAGACAGGCAAATTATGAAGCATTCTCTACTCTGAATGCTTCATAAAACTCCTGTAAATCTGACATGAGTAAAAAGTCTTTGGATCTGATGACCTGCGTTTTCTCAAGTGTCAGAATCCCATATAGACATTTTTGTTTATTATTTTTATTACTTATTTTATTTTATTATTTTGTTTATTATTTTTTAATGTTACTATGGACAGTTTTAGAGGATATGAAAGTGGAGAAGAGCAAACTCAGGGCTCACACATGCTTTAACACAAACTACCTGGTGATCTCCTAGGGCCCTTTCCTGAATGGGGCTTTCACCTCTTAGGTGAATTCTCTGTACCTCGGGCACATTGGCCTGGGGGTAACATTCCTGGTAGAACTGGGATGAGTCCCAAGAAAACTGGGAAAGAGAAGTTGTATACAGGAAGCCCAGCAGCAAGGTGGGCCTTTTTAGGTGTGCCTGGCAATAGTGAAAGCAGCTGGAGCCTCACAGTGAGAAAGGCAAGAGAGAAATAGCATCATCAAAGCCTGCTGCCCTACGAGTGTGGGAGTTTCCCAAATCAAAGGGCAAATCACTACAAGAGGTAGGGGAGCCCTTCCTTCCTTCCTTCTGTCTTCCCTCCCTGTCTGTCTTCCTTCTTTCCTTTATGCTCCCCTGTAGGATGTGAAACAGTGAGCCCCTTCAGAAGGGTGACTTTGGGTTTGCTGTAGTCCATAGCCTGCAATGCCCTTCTCCTTTACTCTTCTAGTCTCAATCTGCCACCCTGTCAGCTAAAATCTAAATAATAATAATAATAATAATAATAATGATAATGATAAGAAGAAGAAGAAGAAGAAGAAGAAGAAGAAGAAGAGGAGGAGGAGGAGGAGGAGGAGGAGGAGGAGGAGGAAGAAGAAGAAGAAGAAGAAGAAGAAGAAGAAGAAGAAGGAGAAGTAGTAGTAGTAGTAGTAGTAGTGTAATGTCAGCCAGGCACACTGGGAGGCAGAGGCAGGAGGATCATGAGTTTGAGACCAGACGCAGCCTGTGTAACTTAGTGAAACTTTGACTCAAAGTAAAAAATAAAAATTGGGTTTGGGGGTGTGACCCAGTGATAGAACACTTACAAAGTATGTCTGAGACCCTGGCTTTGACTTCCATATATTGGGGGGAAAAGTCTACTGTCTTGTATACTGCCTTTTTCATTAAGTGAGGGTCTGGCTGAACTCCCCTTTCTATGAATTCACACTTAATTCCATTAAACTGTATAGCTTAACATGGTTGATTGAAGCCAGGCGTGGTGGCGCACACCTGTAATCCCAGCAACTTGGGAGGCGGAGGCAGGACGATCGCAAGTTTGAGACCAGAGGTAGTCTGTGTAATTTAGCAAGACCCTGTCTCAAAAAGTAAAAAAAAAAAAAAAAAAAATGGGCTGAGGGTGCAGCTCAGTGGTCCAGCTGCAAGTGTAAAGCCCTGGGTTCAACCCTCAGTACCTCAAAAACAAAACAAAACAAAGCAAAAACAAAAAACATGGTTGACTGCACCATGTCTCATGTTCTCCAGCTGTGTAACATGCCTGGGTCTTGTCCCCCCAGCCAGTTGGTAAACAAGTAAAGGGAAAAGACCATGCCTTACATTTTGGAGTCCCTCTGAACACTGCACATAGGGATGGGCACATAACAGGCCTATATCGAAACCTTCATTTGCCTTCTGCTTCTCATTAAACATCAGAGAATTGGTACTTGGAGAAAGCATCTATAGGTATGATAAAGGTCCATAAGCCTTAGTTTGAGTGGAACAACCATTTTATACAACAGCAGAGGATTCCTGCTGAACAGAAACCCTGCCTCTGGATGTGCCACGGAGATCCCTCAGGGGAGTCTTGGAGACCTGGAGACCACTTGACCCACCACTAGGGAACTCAATTACCTGCACGCAGTGACTGTGGTGAAACCTTTGCTCCAAATAATACCAAACATCAATATGCACTTTAGAGAGAAGCTATCAATTAAAAGAATGAGGGAAAGCCTCCTGCAGGATCTTCGCCAACACCAGAGAATTCGCCTAAGAGTAAAGCTCAGTCTAGAAGCTGCAGGGCACTGAGGACCAAAGGAGACACGGCTCCTCCTCCTGAAGGTTGTCCCTACACCCATTTTCCAGTCCTGGGATTGAGACTTGGAGGGTAAGGGTTATATATGGTTGATAAGTACCTTGTACTTCTTTGAAACTGAGGCACTATGTGGTATCTTTTTGTCCTTATGTTTCACTAGAGAAGGAAGGATGGTTCACCCAGGGAATGCTACTGATGGGAGAAATGGGCCCAAAAGGGCCCCACTGCTGATCTTGAGCACTCTGGCAGTCAGGCCAAGAGGTCTAGTCCCTGTGGACCTTCATTTGGTGCACTGGGGACCATGCTGAGTGCTAAGGGAGACCAAAGAGGAAAAGAGAGATTCTATCCCCTCAAGTACCATATAGTCCAGTGAGGGATTTAAAGTTCAAGCACTGCTTTAATGGGAGTGAATATAAAATGCAGCAGGGGCACAGGGAAAGCAGGGCTAAGGCCCTCTCGGGGAAGTAGGAAAGGCTTCCCAGGGGAGATAGGTTTGAGCTGAGATGCAAAGGATGAGGAGTTTGCCAGATAAACAAGTACGGACTGAGTTCCAAGGAGAAGAAACAAAGAAGAAAGGGTGCGGCCTACTGAGGATGCTGGAGACATTCACCATGCAAAGTATAGGGCAGCCAGAGGGATATGAGGCCAGCCGGGCAGGTAGGCAAGGGCCAGATTCCATAAGGCTCTAAATGCCTTACAAAGCAGTTCAGATTTCCCTCTAAGCAATGAAGAACTGTATTTGTTTCCTACTACTGCCACAACAAATTATCACATATTGAGTGGCTTAAAACAACACAAATGAACCGGGCACAGAGGTGCATGCCTGTAATCCCAGCAACTCAGGAGGTGGAGGCAGGAGGATTGCAAGTTCAAGACCAGAGGCAGCCTGCATAATTCAGTGAGACCCTGTCTCAAAATACAAAGTGAAAATGGGCTGGGGGGTGCAGCTCAAGGGTCAAGTGCTTGCAAAAAGCATTCATGAGGCCCTGGGTTCAACTCCCCAGTACCACACACACACACACACACACACACACACACACACACACACACACAAAACAAATGTGTTATCTTACAGTTCTGGAGATCAGAAGTCTCTGCTAAAAGGAGATGTGGGCAGGATGTGTTCTTTCTGGAGGCAATTGGGGAAATTTGGTTCTTTGTTTATTCCTGCTTCTAGAGATGGTCGAAATTCCTTGGCTCACATTCTTCTCCATCTTCAAAGCCAGCAATCAGATCACTCCAAAACCTGCTTCTATAGTCACATCTCATTTCTCTGACTCCAACACTCCTATCTCCCTCTCCTAAAGACTCTTGTGATTACAGTGGGCCCACTAGATAACCCACTATCATCTCTGCACCTCATAACTTAATCACATTGCAAAGTCCCTTTTGCCATATAGTAACATATTTGCAGCCTCCAGAGCTTTGGATGTGGGCATCTTTGGGGGCATTACTCTACTTACCACAGGAGTCATTGAAGAATTCTGAGTGAAGCATGGTGGGACAGAATTAGGGTGCTGGATAGTATAGCAGTGTGGTTAAAAGAGCTGGTGTAGGAATCTGACCTTAGTTCAATCCTGACTCTGCCACTTAAGAGTCATGTGACCTTGAATCATTTCCTACTTAACTTCTCTGTGCTTGTTTTCCTCATCTGTAAAACAGGGATACCTATGTTATTCCTAGTTATACGGCTTATATATCAGAGGTGATACTAGGACAGTAGGACCCATTCAATAAATTAGGAACATCCTGGTGCTGAATTAATGCTAAGAATAGTAACCTGGTCAGAAAAAAACCCATTCAGAGTCAATGCCACATAGAGCAGAACCTTGCTTGCTTAGTATAAGGAAGGAGATACCCAAGTACGAGGGATTCTCTACAACAAAGGAAATACGCAGTGTCTCTGAATCGCAGCACACTGCCCCTGTTCACATAAAGAAACAAGGGCTAGAAGCTATCCCCATCTGCCTTCATTTTATGGTGAGATTCTTTCTGGGTGTTAAAGAGTAGATGATGTTTTATTTTAAACTTTCTTTCCTGAGACCTCTGAAATAACTGCTTAATTTGACAGGGGGTCAGTTAAAGGCTTGGCAACCTATCATCCAGGCACCCAGTGTGATGACGAGTGTGCTTTTCAGAGTGGGTGGGCAACCTGGCTCAGGGTCCAGAGCCCCTTGTTTCCTTAATTTATGTTCAACCATCTTCTCTGTCCCCATGTCCTTCGAAGTACCAGTGAACCTGAAACTTCCTTGTCCTGTTGATATTTTTCTTCTCTGGAGAACTCCTAGGAGTAGACATGGATCACCTAACAGTTTGTCTTTAAGCAGGGTTGTCAGATAAAATGGAGAACACCCAGTGAAATTTGAATTTCAGATAAACAGCAAATAATTTTCATGTAATCATATCCCAAATAATACTGTATGTTAATGAGATTATTTGATTGACCAGAACATCCCATTCCCCAACTTCACCAAATCAGACTTTACTCCTGTGTGTTCTCTGATACAATCTACAAGGTACTTGTATATTGACATTCAAATCATGAAAGTTCTGGTACCTTCTTCCAGGTGACATTCTTTGTAGTAACACAGGGAACAAAATGAAAGCTGTGGTTCTAGAGGGATAGTGAGGGTCCTGGGCTAAGGAGAGTGGAGATTGTTCCCTCCTATTTCATGATGTAGGTCCCTTTGTATATTTTGGTAATTAAGGGTTGAACCCAGGGCCTTCCACATACTTTGCAAGTGCTCTATCTCTGGGCTGCACCCCCAGCCCACATTATCTATCTATCTTTCTCTCTCTCTCTCTCTCTCTCTCTCTCTTAAGACAGAGTCTTGCTAAATTGCATAAGCTGCCTCTAGACTTGAACCTGTGATCCTCCTGCCTCTGCTTCCCAAACTGCTGGGATTACACGCGTGAGCCACCATGCCTCGCATGACGTAGATTCTTTTGCTGAGTAATTCTGTTTCATAACACTGATTTAAACAAGCTCGGCTACTGCTCTGGATCTCACCTACTTCTTCATTAATGGTAAGCATCATCCTTGCTCACCATGATCTAAAGGCCACCAGGATACTCATTGTGTTGAGGTATCTTGAGATTTGTTTTGTTTTGTTCTTATTAAAAAAAGTATGAAGACCTGGCATAGAGTTGCACACCTGTAATCCCAGCACTTGGGACGCTGAGGCCAGAAGGTCTCAAGTTCAAGGCCTGCCTTGGCTAAAAATTAAGGCCCTGTCTCAACAATAACAGCAATAAAACCACACACAAAAATAGGTGCTATCCAACACATGCTCTATATTGCTGTCTTTGATACTTGACTAACGATTAGGACTCTTATCCCCCTATGTTGTTGTTGTTAGGTGCCATCAAGCCAGTATCTGACTCGTAGTAACCCTACATACACCAGGGGAAACACTGTTGTCAGTGCTTCTCTGCTTTTATAGGGTTTTCAATGGCAGATTGATATTTGGGAGTAGGTTGCCGGGTCCATCTCCCAAGCCTACAGCACCTGGTATTCCTAGGTGGTCTCCCATCCAAGTACTAACCAGGCCCAGCCCTGCTTAGCCTCCAAGGTCTGATGGGATTGGATGCCACAGGGCTATGGCTGCAGGCTTTACCCCCTATAGCACGTGTTTAAAAGTCCACCTTTGGATTGGGTGCATATAATTTGTGGTAACTACTGTTCTGGTTGAATCTGCAAGGTTACCCTCTATTGGCAAGAAGGGTTTGCTCAGAGGATTTGTGCTGAGGCTCTGTCCAACATGAATCCTCCAACCTAGAAAAATCCTCCTCTTTTTACTTCCTTCAACTCCTCATTCTAAATTTCTTTCCATGATCAGTGGGACTGAATGCCTGAATTCCTCTTTGTTATCCTTGTTGAAGGCTGAGGTTCAGTTCTGTGCTGGTCAGGCCTATTCCTACAGCTCAGTGGGGTGTTCCCCCCAACCCCAGCTCTCCACTCAGTTTATTGTTCAGCCTGGTGCTGTCAGGTGAACTTGAATTTTCACATCCAAATTGTTCAGGCATCTTGTGATGGTTATTTCTCCATTTCTGTACTCCATCTGAGCATCTTTTCAAAGACTCTAAATAATGCAAAGGAGCATAACAGTTTATGAAGTCCTAAAGGAACCCTGGGCTGGGGTTTAGCTCACTTGGTAGAGCACTGCTCTGCACTCTTTAAAGACCAAGATTCGATCCCTAGCATCACAAAAATGAGAGAAGGATGTGCAATCCACTCCTGAAACAGTCCTGAAACAATCAGCCAAGGAAAACTCTATGAGGGTCTCTATGGGTTGGATTCAACTTGATGAAGAAGAACGTGGCATCAAGATTGGAGGAAGACTCATTAACAACCTGCATTATGTAGATAATACAACTCTGCTTGCTGAAAATGAAGAAGACTTGAAACATTTATTGATGAAGATCAAAGAACACAGCCTTCAGTACGGATTGTGACTCAACATCAACAAAACAAAAATCCTTACAACTGGGGCAGTATGCGACTTCACAATGAATGGAGAAAAAATTGAGGTTGTCCACAATTTTGCTTTACTTGGTTCTATAATCAACTGTGCTGGCAGCCATAGCCCTGTGGCATCCGATCCCGTCAGATCTCGGAAGCTAAGCAGGGTCAGGCCTGGTTAGTACCTGGATGAGAGATGGCCTGGGAACACCAGAAGCTGTAGGCTTGGGAGAAGGACCTGGCAACCCCCTCCCAAAAATCAATCTGCCATTGAAAACCCTATGAACAGCAGAGAAGCACTGACAATAGTGTTTCCCCTGTTGTACAGAGGGTCGCTATGAGTCGGATACCGACTTGATGGCACCTAACAACATCAAAAAATAATCAACTATGGAAGCAGAAGTCAAAAAGTCAAAAGACGCATTGTTTTGGGCAAAGCTGTGGCAAAAGCTCTTTCAAGTATTGAAAAGTAAAGATGTCACATTGAAGATGAAGGTTCGCCTGACTCATGCCGTGGTATTTTCAGTCACATCATATGGTTGTGAAAGCTGGACACTGAGCAAGGGAGACAGGAGAATTGGTGCTTTTGAATTATGATGCTGGAGACGAATACTGAATATACCATGGACTGCCGAAATAATCAACAGATCTGTCCTAGAAGAAGTGCAACCAGAGTGCTCCTTGGAACCAAGGATAGCTAGACTGCGTCTTATGTGTTTTGGACATGTAGTCAGGAGGGACCAGTCCCTGGAGAAGGACATCATGTTTGGGAGAGTGGCAGGTCAACAAAAAAAAGGAAACCCTCCACCAAATTGGATTGACACAGTATCTGCAACAATGTGCTTAAACATAAATAAGATCATGTGCCTGGCATAGAATTGGGGAGTGTTTTGTTCTGCTGTACATAGGGTCACTATGAGTTGACTCCAACTCAGCGGCACCTAACAACAACAACAACAACAACAACAACAACAACGAGTTGGATCCAACTTGATGGCACCTAAAAACAACAAAGGAACCCTGGATTTCATCTCTGTGAAAATGAACAAAGCTGCTCAGCTGAGGGCAGCAGGTCTCAGGGACTGGCCCTGGAGTGCCAGATGGGTCCTCAGGTGCACAAGGATCATCTGTGTCTTCTTTTGCTCCCATTTACTTTTTAGGAAAAGGTAGCCCTGAGGGGCCAGGGAAATTAATGACTTAATGCTGACAATCTCTAGGAACAACTTGCTCTAGATAAGGTCTCATTATCGTTGATTGTTATTATTGTTATTATTGTTATTAACCCAACTCCTATGAAAAGCTGCCATGGCTCTGTTAACGACCTCAGGTCAGAGGTTTAATTAATACTGCCTCTGAATGTGGAGCCCTCAGGCATCACTTTGCCACCCCCACACCCTGCTCCTCCTCCTCACCTAACTCCACCCACAGAGCCCAGCCCCTCCCTGACTGGCTCCTTCATCCTCACTCTTGCCAACCACCCCTCCTCACCTTCTAGCCCTCTTATTCCCAGTCCCCCAGAATCTCACACACCACCTGTTAGTTTTCCCTTCTTTTAGCAGCTACCTAGTTCTCCTCAAACAGTTCTCGAGAGCCAAGCCTTTCAGGAGTCTGAAAGCTAAAAGAGGGTCCCCTGAGCTCCACCTTTCACTGCTTCCCAGGTCTCCCATCCCACCTCCTAGAGAACTGCAGGGATTGTTCTTCAGGTGGTGTGGCCGGTTGGGTGGGTTGGCTGGTTTAGGGTTACAGAATTTGGCACTAACTCCCAGCCCTGAGCAGCTGCCCTCTTTAATTAATTAATTCCAATTTTTAAAAAACCATCTCAATTGGACCTCAGTGCATGCCTCTGGGGCATATGTCACATCAATTACAGACAACAATTAAGCCTGCTGCCTAAAAGAATCTGTGAGCCTCTTTGAAGACTTGCACACAACGCAGGCTAACGGGCTTGGAGCACTTGCTGTGGACAGGCCCTAAGGCAGAACACCCTAGGAAGGAACTGGGCTGCTCTAACTTCATTTAGAGATAGGAGGATGTTGTTCTCCTGTGGGCATCTGCACTTAGGCCCAGTTCCAGAGTTCTTCACTGTCTCTGCTTAGATATCCAGGAAGCTAAGTTCACTTGGTAGAGTGCTGCTCTGTGCTGAGGCCCTGGGTTCAATTCCCAGCACCACAAAAATGGGAGAAAGACCTGGCAACCCACTCCTGAAACAATCAGCCATTGAAACCTTTATGAATGACAGAGATGCACTGACATAGTGCTCCGCATGGCAGTGTCAGGGAATGTTTCATTCTCTTGTACATAGGGTTACTATGAGTTGGACCTAACTTGACAGCACCTAAAAACAAGCAACTACAGGTGGGTGATGGCCTGCTTTTCTTGAGGATGGGAACAATGTTTCTCAAATTTAAAAGTCTAACTCCCCAAAGTAGCAACTGGCTATCTGGCAAGGGTAAGGATGACTCGCACACCCTCCAATACTAAGATGTGTATTGAGTTGATACATCCTTTTTCCCTTACTGTAGATGATTCATGCTGGGTTAACTGATGCTTTCATCATAATGGTTTGAATTAGGGAAATAGTTGGAGATGCCATTGGAGGGTAGAGATAATTTCTTAATGGCCCTTGATTCCTATTTGTGAGTCCTTATGCCTGGTAGACACTCAGAGAAGGTTTATAGAATGCTAAAGACAAGGAGGGCTGGGATTTAGCTCAGTTGGTGGAGCGCTGCGCTGCAGTCTCTGAGGTCCTGAGTTCAATTCCCAGCACCGCAAAAATGGGAGAAGGGCCTAGCAATCCACTCCCAAGGCAATCCTGAAACAGTCAGCCATTGAAAACCCTATGAGGGTCGCTATGAGTCAGATACCGACTCGACGGCACCTAACAACAACAACAACAAAGACAAGGAGATGAGTTCACAGTACAGTTACAACTATTTTTCCACATGCACAAGTAAGTAGGCAGAATAGGACTGGGCCAAAACCTTAGTCTTGTTAACATGCTCCTTTCTCCCAAATGGAATGAAAAGAACATCAGTAGAACTGGTAAACATAGTGCCTGTAATCCCGGTGGCTCGGGAGGCGGAGGCAGGAGGATCGCAAGTTTGAGACCAGAGGCAGTCTGTGTAATTTAGCGAGACCCTGTCTCAAAAAAAAAAAAAAGTAAAAAAATGGGCTGAGGGTGCAGCTCAGTGGTCCAGCACTTGCAGAGCATGCAAGCGTGAGGCCCTGGGTTCAACCCCCAGTACTGCAAAAATAAATAATAATAATAAAAAAAGAACTGGTAAACATACCTTTCCTTATCAATTTAACTCATTTTTATTTATTGGCATGTGTGAGCACACTATAAATCACTTTGTTCTTTTATGTTTGCCAGCCTTGTGGCTGTCCATTTGAGTCCAAACTTTCAGAGGGCAGAGACCAGATCTGTTCAATTTACTTTGTATGGTATCCAGCAAAGTGCTGCAGTATAGTATCATAGAGCAGTGCTGGACTTGGACCCTGGAAACCTAGGTTTTGTCTCTGGCTGTGTGACCTTTACAATTGGGGCCTCAAACCAAGTGTGGTGCTGCACCCTATTATCTCAACACTTGGGCAGCTAAGGCAGGAAGATTGAGGTTCAAGCCTGGGCTACACAGTAAGACTCTGTCACACACACAGAAAAATTGGGACTTCATTTTATTGGCTATTAACAAAGGGTGAACATTTTCTGTCCTTTCTACATCCCACGGTTGAGGGAAGCATTAAATGAAGTAATGCAGAAGAAAAACTTGCAGAAATTGTCATATTAACAATGGCTTATTAAAAATTATAAAATGTATTTTGATAAGGGCTCTAGGATATTCAAAACTCAAATTCTGAGCTGTTTCAAAGGGAGAAGACAATGTACAGACACCAAAGCTACAGGCCACAGTCCCAGGCTATACTATAATGACCAGCTGTCAGGAGGTGAGGGGCATATTAGGGTAGAAGCTACAGCTAAAATCCAACTTTACACCTATGTGACAATGGCTATCCCAATAGCCTCCTTATCTCTACAGCTATATTCATATATCTGGCCTTTTAGTGCATCCTTTTTGTTTTTTCTAGGCCATCCTGGCATTTAACTTTTACTAGAATTTAAGTGGGGCTGGTGGAAGGTGAGGGGACACAGTGTGAAGGTGCCTATGACCCAAGAATGGACATATACACACATTATGCATGTGTGCACATACACATAAAAACCCTATGATTAAAAACCCAAGAAAGTCCGGTTTCAGGGAGGTTTCTGAATACAGAGATATGAGACAATGTGAGTAAACTGAGCATGGTGGTGCATGCCTGTAATCTAAGCACTTAGGAGTCAGAGGCAGGAGGATCACTGCAAATTCGAGGCCATCCTGGTCTACCTAGTGAATTCTAGGCCAGCCAGGGCTACAGAGAGAGGCCTTGTTTCAAAAAACAAAACAAAACAAAACAAAAAAAAGAAAAAATTAAAAAAGTAAAGAAGAAAAGAAAAAGCCTGGCCTGGTGGCACACATCTGTAATCCCAGCAACTCGGGAGGCAGAGGCAGGAGGATTGCAAGTTCCAGACCAGAGGCAGTCTGGGTAATTTAGCAAGACCCTGTCTCAAAAAGTGTGTATATGTGTGTGTGTGTGTGTGTGTGTGTGTGTGTGTGTGTGTGTAAAAAAGCTGGAGGTGCAGCTTGTTGGTAAAGCACACTTGCAAAGCATGCAAGCATGAGGCCCTGAGTTCAATCCCCAGTCCCACAAAAAAAAAAAAAAGAAAAGAAAAGAAAAGAGAAAAAAAGAGAAAGAAAGATCAGAGAAGGTGTATGAGGAGAGAGAAAATATACGAGTGAAAAAGAGGAATCTAGGATAGCTTTATCCATTCTGTAAAAAGACAGTTTCCTGTAACAGGGGCTTAAGGATGAGAAATAGTGATTCTTAGGAAAGAATGGAATTGCAATGTGTGAATGAACATAGTCAAGTCTCTAGAGTAGAAACCTAGATATCATATCGAGAAGAGAGTAAGGGCCATATAGCGTAATCTCTTTTAAAGAAGCCTAAAAGGTGAAATGTTTGAGCAAAGGTCAAAAATGAGAACATACGCAATCATTACTGGACTCTTGCTCCAAGTCTGGTGCTATAGGATGGGGTAATATTAGTTGATATGTGAGCAGAGAGCCACGGCCCCTGCCCTAATAAAAATATAGGTAGTAAGAACTATTATCTACCCAGTGTACATCCCTGGAAACTTAGGAGTGAGGAAATCCAGTAAGCAAGGAGCTTATATCAGGCCATCCAAATCGTCTTATTGTTGTTGTTAGGTGCCGTCGAGTCGGTATCCAACTCATAGCGACCCTCATAGGGTTTTCAATGGCTGACTGTTTCGGGATTGCCTTGGGAGTGGATTGCCAGGTCCTTCTCCCATATTTGCGGTGCTGGGAATTGAACTCAGGACCTCAGAGACTGCAGCGCAGCGCTCTACCAACTGAGCCAAATCCCAGCCCAATCGTTTTATAGGAACCGGATATCTCTGTTGCTGTTTAGATTAAATGAGTTCAAGGCCAGTCTGGGCTAAGTAGTGGGACAAAAATGATTTAAAAAATTAAGTGTATGGTGTGTGTGTGTGTGTGTGTGTGTGTGTGTGTGTGTGTGGTGCTTGGGGGTTGAACCCAGGGCCTTGTGCTTGCATGCTTTGCAAGTTCTGTACCACTAAGCTGTATCCCCAGCTCATTTTTCTTTGTTGTTGTTCTTAAATTTTGAGACTGGGTCTTGCTAAATTACACAGACTGTTCCTGGTCTCAAACTTGTGATCCTCCTGCCCCCACCTCCCAGGTTGTTGGAATTATAGGTGTGAGCCACTGTGACTGGCTTGTATGAAGGTTTTAAGGACTCTCAAAGTGCATAAAACTCTGCAGTACAATTTTTTAGTTAACAAGAAAGGTTTGGCTGATTTCTACCCACTATTTTAATGAAAAAGAAAATTAGTGAAGAACTAACCAAGGCCAGGAAACCAGGAAGACAGAAGCTTGATCTTCTAATAAGATCAGATGGGGGTGCAATGTCACCTACATTGACTGCCAAGCTTTGGTGTCAACAGCTAATGAAGGGAGGCCCAGGAACTAGCCATTTTCTTGTGAATTGTTGAATCAGTAACATTGGTTGGCAGACTTCTCCCTGTGGTAGGTGAGTTAAGAGGAAAGAGTTAAGGAAAACAGAGGAGTTGGAATCTCCAGGTAGATCTTACTAGCTAGGCCTGATGCCCAAAGCCTTCCAAAGCACCAGTCACCAAAGCTTTATACAGACGAGTCCCAGGGTCCTAGAGAGAGAAAGAAGTAAAAATAAATAAATAAATAAGATGCAGAAGTAGAGCTAAATATTAGAATTATTCTTTATCACATGTGAATGGCACCTGTTTTCAGTCCACAAGAATATGTGACAGTTTTTCAGAATGGGACTCAAACCCTCTGAAAGACCAGAACATTGGGAAGCAATGAACCTGGGTCCTGGTATGGCTCCATTGTTTACTGGGTTGGATGATTTTGGCCACATCATTAAAACATTCCTTGGCCTGGAGTTTCTTTGTTGAGAATATTTGTCCTGTGTACCTTGCAGACTGGTTGGAAAATTTGATGAGATAATGGACATAACCTCTCCGCAAAAACCATAAAGCACTTTTCAAATGGACAGCCATATTACTACTACTATAACTACTAGGAGCCCTTCAGATGTCTTGTGGAGAGTTGTAACAATTGGAAGGTTCTCTTGTTCTTTAGCCATCACTCTGCACACTCCTCTTCCTAGCAGGATTAGCTCTGCCTGGCCAAGGATGGGGAATGGCTCAAGTGCCCAAAAAAAGACTTCTCAGTCAGACATTCTGACCTCACTAGCCCCTGCGATACTAAGCTCTTTCTTACATTGAATTTTATTATTTATGCTTATTTTTTCTCGTTCTCCCTAAAGATTTTCTACCTGCTGAAATATAATTTATGTTTATCCACTGAAAACACTTTTCAAAAACACGACCCAAAGTTGCTAAAAACTATGCTCCCTGGAGTCTGGAGTCTAAGTATAATAAAAGCCAAGTATCTGTTTTTGGAAGGGGCCATGGGCAGAGTCAGCTCTTGGACCCCTTTATTTTAAAAGTTTCAATCTCTTCCTTAGCTTTGTCCCAGCCTCAGGTCATTTTACACCCTGAAGGATTTTTTTTTTTTTTTTTTTTTTTTTTTTTTTTTTGCAGGGGGGGATAGTGAAGAGCATGCTGTTTGGGGTTGAAGTAACTGCATTTATCTTGAAAATGTTTACGTGCCATTGAGGTCAGCTTTAGTGTAAGAACATTAGTTAAGTGTGCTTTTAATAATGGAAGGGGGTTCCAATTAAGATAAGACTTGGAAAACTTCAAGGAAGCCTGGTTTATAGTGGGAGAGGGTGATCTTGAACTCATGGTTGTTGCTTTGAATCTTTTCCATCCTGGGACTTCACCTTGCCAAGTCATTTCCTCTCCCTGTACTCTAAGCACTTTCAATTATAGACACTTTCTCTTGGCTCTGAACTTGGATAAATGCTACCTTGTTAGCTAATAGTACCATTAATTATATTAATGATTAATAGCTAATTAGTCATAATGCCGTAATACTTACAATGAAGGCTTTCTTTTTTGCAATAGCTCTTGAGTTTCCAGCTCTCACACGCACATCTCCTTCCCTACACCTGGCCACAGCACAAGCGTGGCTCTACATCTGTTTTTCTAAACACCCTGGAAATCTCTATATTGCTCCAGTTTTTATTAGCCGTCTCATTCATCTGGAGAATAACCACTACTACTTATATCTCGCCTCTTTTATTTCTATCCTCTGTCACTCACTGCCCTCCAGTGACAAGGTGACCAGTAGTCAAGATTTTATTTCATAAGCCAAAGGCTCTTACTTCCAAATCGCACTTCGACCCACTTTTCTACTTTCGCCTCCTTTTTAAAATTTTACCTTTCCCTAATCCTAACCCTTGACACACCCCCCCGCCCCCGCAATTCGTGGCATCCCTCATCTCCAGATCCCTTCTACTCTGCGTTTTGGCTTCTTTTCAGCAACCACGCCCCCCGACCCTAGGGGAGCGTGGCGCATGCGCAGCGCACGCCTTTACCTGGGCGCTCGGGAGTAGGCAGTGTGGGCGAAGGCGGGGGTGGAGCGGGGAGTCTGTTGTTATCTGCGCGACTGAGCGCTCACAATGTGGCAGGAGGGAGAAAAGGTGCGCTAGGGCCGGTCCGAGGGCTGCGCATGCGCGCCGCTCCCCGCCAGGATACCGGGGGGCGGGCGGAGGGAGGTGTCGGGATCCCTGCCGGGCGGCGGGGGGAGGGGGGGGGACGCGAGTGCAGGGCCGCGGGCGCGCGCGCGCGCGCTCTCGCCTCCCTCCCTGCCCCCTCGCACACACAACCACACACGTACCCCCCCCTCCCCTGCAGCCCGCCCCGCGGCACCGCTCGCCCTCGCGCGCTCGGAAGGGAGTCGCGAGACGTCGAAGCGGCGGCCACGTAGCGCTGCGGCGGCAGCGGCGGCGACGGCCGAGGCCGGGTCTGAGGAGCGGCCCTGAGCGCAGACGTTGGGCAGGGGGGAGGGGCCGGTCCTGCCGGCAGTGGTTACTCGAGCGCCGCGGCTATAGGCCGCCCGCCGCAGGGATGGACCGCCGAGGCGGCGGTCGAGGCGGCGGAGGCGGAGGCGGCCGGCCCGGGTGAGTAGGGGCCCCTTCCCCGCGCACTCGCCACCGCCGCGGCGGCGCCCCTGGCAGCAGCCCTTCCTCTCCGCCGCCCGCTGCGCCGGGCCGGGCTCACGGGGCAGGCTGAGCCAGCGCCGAAGCAGCTGCGTGCACTAGGCCGGAGCAGCCCCCATCCGGCGGGGAGGCCCCGGGCGCTGCGCTCCTCTGCCACCGAGCTTGGGCCGGGGGTGCCCCGTTCCTGCCCTCTCGCTCCCTCCCTCCCGGACTCGGGCTTGGCTGCAGTTTTTCTGCACGTCCGCTCGCCTCGAGGCCTGAGGGCAGGCTGGGGTGGCGCGGGTTAGCGGGCCGAGAGGAGGTTTGCTCCAGTCCTGCGAGCGTTCTTCTGCCCTGCAGCTGGTGTCTTGCACCCACTGCCTCCTCCGCCCTGCAGTTGCGCCCAAACCTCCAGCCCCCGGGAGTATTCTGCCACAAGAAGATACCGTGCATCTCATGCACACCCGCCACCAGCAGCCCCACACTCACCCCAGAGGTTATCGCGGACCTTTCTCCATCCCCACCACCTCCGCCACAACCAGGCTGTACTGAAGAGTTTCAGGTCGGAGACACCAAAGGTAGTGACACCCGCGGCACACCTCCACTTAACATGTTCATTGTCGAGGGATGTCTCCTGTAGAAATGATAAATGCCCCAGCCTCACCTCGAAGTCAGTCTTCAGGATTTCAGATTCCATATGCTCTTCTTTGAACCAGTTTTTGATTACATCTAGTGCGTCCCTCCCCCCACAACACACACACACACACACACACGCACACGCACACTCTCTCTCTCTCTCTCTCTTTCTCTCACGCACACTTCCTCATTGCCGAGCAGCCCCTGTCATTGCAGATCCATTGTCAGAAATGGCTCGTGCCAATCAAAGGAATGTGCCTTTGGCTTTGGAGGAGGGTGCTTTCCACAACCATGTTACAGGATGTTCCTGCATGAGTCTGCCTTTGATTGCCCCCAGGTTGTCCACATATTCAGATATCATTATCATGGTGTTTTCCTTACATGCTTTTTTGCGGACCCTCAGTAACACCTGAATGATGCTTTTCCTTCAGTTAATTAGTTACATATAACATGCGAGAATTTCATTGGTTTTGTTGTGTTGTTCAGTATTCATGGTCAAGGCATGGTACAGAAATGGGGTAATATTTTGGGAAGAAGGTCTGTGTATTTTTTTCCAGAGGATGGCCAGACCTGTATTGTTCTGAAAATGGCAAGGAACACAACATATGTGTGCTCAGGGAATGAAAGCTGCTTTTGCTGGGATGTGTGGTGTATGTGCCAAAGGCAGGTGATGTTCCTGAGTGGGGCTGTTCTCTGAGTGGTGTACTGCACTGTGATTGTCAGTGCTGGCAGGTAGCTTGGTTATTTGTATCAGCACTGTGCACATGTATTCAGATAGAGACTTCCTTCAGTGTAATTTTGTTTAAAAGATTCACTGCTAAGTTTTCATGATCCTGGACATGTTTCTTTCACTGGCTCCTAACCTTTCATTGGGGCAATGGAAGCCCTTGTGGACCTCGTTTCAGTGAAGTGTTGTGTGCGTTGGAATCAGGCCTGACTCATAGCAGCCCTATGTACAACAGAAGGGAACACTCCCTGACACTGCCATGCATGGCACTATGTCAGTGCTTCTCTGCTATTCATAGGTTTTCAATGGCTGATTCTTTCGAGATTGCTTTGGAAGTGGATTGCCATGTCCTTCTCCCGTTTTTTGCAGTGCTGGGGAATGGAACCCAGGGCCTCAGAGGGCTGCAGAGCAGCACTCTACCAACTGAGCTAAACCCTTGCCCCTTCAGTGAAATAGACATATAATTTCGCAGGCAACTGTAGTAATCGTGTAGTTGGACCTGGGGCCTCAGATTAAGATCTGTATTATGCAAAAGTGAAAGGAACTTGAGTTTTGTGTTTTATTGTTTTTCTTAAGGATTAGTTAATTTGGCCTCGAGCAATAAACAGCAAAAAGTTGCTTGTAATAGGTATCCTTGTGTTTTGTTCTTTGATTATGTTTAGTTAAGCATTTGTAAGATCTCCTTCCCATGTCTTCCTATAAAAAGATGTGAAACTTCCAGAAAAAGTTAAAACTAGAATCAAAATAATTTGTTTAAATTAGACCAATTGATACTTTATCTTACTGGCATATTCTAAATGTAGCAAATTTCAACAGTGAGATCTATTTCATAATGCTGTGTGGAATCCATATGCACTGGTTAAAGTTGAATTGATCTTTTAAAAGAAGACTCTGTCATTCCCCTATTAGAGCCCCAGGTCCATGATGAGGATTTTTTTTTTTCAATTTTGCTAATATGATTTCATGTCTTTACTAAGGGTGATGGTACTATGAAAATCACCCATTTAAAACTTTTATTTTAATGGCAGGATTTTAATCAAAATTAGGTTATTTGTTTTTCATGTTTAGAATCTGGAGCTAAGGATGAACTTTTGCACCATTCTGTCAATAAGTGAGTGATAGAGCCAGGCTTGGTGTTACATGCCTGTAATCTCAGTAACTTGGGAGGCTGGAGCAGAAGAATCACAAGTTTGAGGCCAGAAGCAG
Organism: Pedetes capensis; assembly: GCA_007922755.1. Classification (NCBI taxonomy): domain Eukaryota; kingdom Metazoa; phylum Chordata; class Mammalia; order Rodentia; family Pedetidae; genus Pedetes; species Pedetes capensis. The sequence goes on along the minus strand of VMDO01000793.1, from coordinate 16,213 downwards.
CCTGTGCAACTCAGTGAGACCGTGTCTCAAAATAAAAAAAGGAGAGGGACAGGGGGTGCAGCTCATCCTAGCATGTAGAGGGCCCTGGGTTCAACTTCCTCCAGTACTGAAAAAAAAAGCAGTTGGTAAATGTCAGTTATTTTTGTTTAAATTACTCTACACTCAGCTTTTTTCTTTTGATCATATTTCAATCAAGAGGCATTTGTTCCAGCTTGTGATAGTGTTGTGATGGGCAGTGATATTAAGTAAGCACAATCCCTGGCTCTCTAAAAGCTTACAATTTTGACAGTATTTGTCATATAAGGAATTTATTGAAACAACTTCCACCACCAACTCCTCCTCCTCCTCCCCACCTTCCTCCACTGTCTTAATTTTTTGAAGTTCCGAGAGGCCAAGGAATTCATGGTATTAACCAGCACTTTGGAAAGCCAGGGAGGTTGGAGTCTTGCATAGAACCTGTTCCACACACCTGAAGAATAGCATTTATTCTAATAATTATGCAGTGTACTATATGAAGTTTGAAAGCCTGCTGAGATGGCATAAATTGCATTTTTATTACCTAGTATACATGCTTGAAGTGGCTTATATTACAGGTTATATTTTTTTGCTTATGTTACACCTGAAGTTTTACTATCAGAAATTATTTGCCTATCCTAAACCCAAACCATTTCAAAGTTGCAAATAAGTTACTTTTCTTTGTCAATGTAATATTAAGTACAGACCATTAAAATTTCAGGGGACAGTGGGCTTCCTTGATTTAGTTTTGTGGAACCTCTTCTAACCACTTACCTAATGAAACACCCCCAGAATATAGAGCAGCTGATCATGTATCACATATGGTTATGAGAACAGCATTCTCTCCCTGCCAGATTCAGACCTTGGAAGCTGGAAAACAATTGCATAGCAGTGAGACATTTAAGGAGTAGTGGTGCCAGCAGCTCACCCTCATTAATACCAACAGCTTGCTTCAGTTTCTTCAGCACTCTTCTTCAGACACCCTTCCCTTAGGAGGTTTCAGGCCAGCAACACCTACTTAGGGGAAGCAGCACCTACTCTCTGCAACTGTGGCCTTGAGACGAGATCTGATTTGTGACATCCAGAGCTGTTTCCATTTCTCCTCTAAGTACGGGAAGTAAGCTTGTAATGTGGTAAGAAAATGTTTTGCAAGTCTGTAGGAAAAAAAACTTAGTAATGCTAATGATATAATTTTGTTTTTGAATTTTGTATTTCTCTCAAAGAAGTAAACTGTAATGTGAACTGTTAAAAAAGTCACTTTTGTCAAGAGTCTTGGATCATTTTACGAAAAATATGAATATATGCTTAAGTTTCCTTTCCCTTGTTCTAAAAAGTCAGTTGAGAGAGAGCCAAAAAATAGATAAAAAAGTGGATTGTCTTATATTTTGAACTAGTAGCCTTTGGAACTAGATATTCTAAAGTGGGTAACTGGGTCTCCTTGCTGGCAGCTCATGGGCCTTGTGCTACTGTTTTAGGTATGATGTTTTTCTTGGCTCTTGTCATCATTTCAGACAGTTATCACTTGAATTATAGTAACTTTGGTAGAGGTCAACTGGGGTTGTAGTTACTTTAGCAAAAGGGAGACAGTTCTTTGGAGCCAGGCAAAACTAGGTTTACATCCCAGCTCCACCATTTACTGGCTTTATGACACTGGACAAGTCATCTTGATGTCTCTGGCCTCAATTTCCTCGTCAACAAAATGAGATATGTTAAGAAAATTAGAGATAATCTATGCAAGCTCCTAGCACAGTTGTTAGGTGACATCTAGTTGGTATCTGACTTATAGAGACCCTATGTACAATAAGTGAAACAGTATGGTTACTGCTTCTCTGCTATTCATAGGGTTTTCAGTGGCAGATTGTTTTTTGGGAGGGGGTTGCCAGGTCCTTCTCCCAAGCCTACAAGACCTAGTGTTCCCAGGCAGTCTCCCATCCAAAAACTAATCAGGCCTGACCCTGCTTAGCTTCTGAGATCTGATGGGATTGGACACCACAGTGGTATGGCTGCAGGCCCTAGCACAGTTCCTGGTATATGTTCATTTAGGAACTCAATAAATGGTAGAATATGGGACTTGTCAGAGTGAAACTAGAGTGAAGGTTGTTTTGGCTTATAATAAGATTTAGAGATCTGGTGCTGTTCTTTCATTTGTGCAGATGTGAGATGAAAAAAATTGCAAATATTTGACTTGGAGCATACCTAAGTCTTGTAGGTACAGTGTGCTTATTAGAACTTTGATTCGTTACTCTGTGGCTGGTTGAACTTGATAAAGACAAAAAAACCTAGCTACGGATTCTACAGTATTACCCATAGGCTGTGCTTGTTTTAAACCTATTCAGAGTTTACATGGTGAAAGGGATGTTTTAAGACATTAACATATATCAATGAGTTCTGTATCCAGAGTTGAATCACGTGCAAAACCTTGTGTAAATTTTCATGGTTAATGTAAGCCATAAAGTGCTTAGTAGAATCAGGAAAGGCATCAGTTGCTTATTTTAGATAATCTGTTTCTTTATATAGCAATTATGTTTGATTTTTTTAAATACTTAAGACTTTTTTCTCATATAGAATTCCCATGCTTTTCTGAGGTTTTGATCATAAGCTATTAATAGGGCTATAGGTTTGAATGCCCCTTATGCAGTTTTGCTCTGGGGAAAGGAATGATAGGTAAGATCCCTTTACCTATTAAATTTTATTAACTCTCTGCTTTAGGTCTACAGATTGCATATGTAGCCTTGTTTATTAGCCAAAAAGGCAGATATATGGCAAAATATGACATTAATTTCTTTTTAAAATATAGTTATGAGATTAATTACTTTGAAAAGTAGATTCAATTAAGGCTGTGTACTTGTATACAGTTTTACTCAGTGCATACTTAAAATAGAATTTCTTTGATTACTATAGAATTAAATTATCCTCTCACTTTTGCAGAATAGCATTGTGATAAGTTGGTGAGCCCACAATCATTAACTTTTCAAATAAAGAAGACACATCAGAAATGCATTGGGACTTACCTCAAAGGACTATGCTTATTTTCCTTTATTATTGAGCTACCTAGGGGCTTACCTATCAGTAGAATCAATCCCTAATGTTAGATTGCTGATAAAGGATTGGTGAGTCTTTAACTTGCCTTGGATTTTGCAGTACACATGAAAAAACTTAATCAGAATGTGTACTAATAGCACTTGCACTATGGGAGCCCAGAATAAGAAAACAAACAAAATATTATTGAATTACACATTTTTCTCAACTATAATACATTTTGCTGAGTAAACTTTTTTGGGGGGTGGTTTTTTTCCCCTCCTATTTCACTAAAGTCTGATGGCTTAGCAGATAGCTGGTTGCTTCAGTCAGTTTTTTGACAAACCAATGAGTGTGTAATGACAAGGGATTGTTGGGAGAGAAGAGAACTGGAAAAGAATGGCTCTATAGCCTGATTTCTTAGTCTTTACAGTGCATGTGACTTAAGAGTTAAAAATATGCAGTGTCAGGCAATTCCTCTTGTCCTTAATGCTAGTCTAGAATGTAGTCTTTAATACATTTTATGCTTTTCAGCTATGGAATTTGGATTCCTTTTTTGGGATTCAATAACTTTTTACTTATATTTTGGGACCTACAAACTGAGAAGACTTATAACTAGGCCCTATGAGTGGTTTTCACTCTTTTGAGTGTATTATTTATCATCATAATGTATTTAAAGTAATATAAGTGGCCTATGACCATCAAAACACAGGGTAAAGTTTTTTTTGTTTTTTTTTGTTTTTTTTCCTGGCGGGAACAGTGTTTATGATCCTAATTTTATGGACAAATCTGTATGATTACCTCTTAGAACTGACCAGAATGGCCAGGGACTTTTCCTGAATTAATATACTATTAGAGCTGGAGTTTGAAATTACCTTGCCTGAAAGTTCCTCATTGTAGAGAGCCCCATACTTTTCTTTTTAGCGTACAAGGTCATTTAAATTAAAATCTCAGCAAAAGTTTGGAAAAAACCTAAATGTCCACCTGTATAAAAATAGTTTCATAAATTAACATACAGTGGAATAGATATTATATAGCTACAAAAAACAATGACAGCATTATATATTGCTGTGGAAAAATCTCTACCGTGTAGTATTAAAAAAAAAGGCACAGAACAATATGTAGAATGTGCCACTGTCTGTGGGAAAGTAAATATATTTCAAGATTTTCCTCTGTAAAAACAACTCTAAAAAATTTATTAGTTTCATAAGAAACTAATCTGTTGGGGGTTAAATTGAATGATAGAGAGAGAACCTGAGTCGGAGGCAGATGCTTCACTGTATCCATTTTTTTTTTTAAGTAAAAATATTTTTGTTCGTTTTTTGTTTTTAGCAGTGCTGGGCATTGAACCAAGGGCTTTGTGCATGCTGGGCAAGTGCTTTATCATGGAGCTGCCTCCCCAGCACCGTAAGTAAAATTTTAATCAAAGTACACAAAGAAAAGTAGAGAAATCATAGGTGTATAGTTCGGTGAATTTTTTGTGTAGTTAGTTCAGTGATTTTTTTTCTGTGTAATCAGCTCCTAGAACAAAATGTAGAATTTTTATGAGATCTCACTCTGTAGCCCAGGCTGGTCTCAAACCCCTGGGCTAAAGCAGTTCTCCTTTGAGGCTTTGTCAATAGCTAGGACTACAGGTGTGGGCTATCACACCCAGCTAAGAAATAGATTGTTAAAGTCCCAGAAGCCTGTTAAGTCTTTTGCCTGTTACTGCTTTCCTAAAGGTTTTTACTATCCTGAGTTCTGTCATCATAAAGTAGTTTTGTCTGGTTTTTAGAACTTTGTTTTCTGGTTTTGGTGCTGAGAATTGAGCCTGGCATGTGCTAAGGTTGTTCTCTACCACTAAGCTACACCTCTAGCCTCTCTTGGGACTTTGTATAAGTGGAATATAGTATATACTTGTTTGTGTCTGACTTCATTAGCTCAAAACTGTGTTTCTGAGATTCATCCATACTGCTGAGTATAACAGTAACTTACTCTTATAGAAACAACCAATATTAGTTTCCTGTGAAATTAATAATAATCAATTATATGCATGTGTTATCATTTTTATGTCCATTCTATCATTGGTGGAAATTTGGGTTATTCTAGTTTTCGGTTTATGAATAATTCTACTCTAGCTGGGTGCTGTAATCTCAATTACTCAGGAGGCTGAGACAGGAGGGTTGCATGTTTGATGTCAAAGGCAGCCTGCATAATTTAAGTGAGACCCTGTCCCAAAATAAAAAATAAAGAGGAACCGAGGAAAAGCTCAGTAGTACAGTACTTGCCTAGCATGTATGGGGCCCTGAGTACAACCCCCCAGTACTAAAAAAATGCTGTTCTGTTCACCATGTAGTCTTTTACACTTAAAATTTTGACATATGAACATATGCCTATTAAATATTAAAACTTAAAATGTATCCTCAAAGGTATCCACAGGAAAATTATAATATCCTGTTTTAAATTAAATATTGAAACAATTAGTGATGTAAAAGAAAATCACAGTATCCTGTTTGAAAATATATATTGAAATATTAGTGATGCAAAATAATGTCAAACTATTTTTGTGCATATTCTCAAAGACCTATCTTAGATTTTCAAAATATTAAGAGAATTTGCAAGTCAACCTAAGAGAAAACCCCATATTCTTTTATCCTTTAGTAAAGAGAGCTTAAATATGATGGAAAATGTTTTGAAATAATTACAACACCTGAGCCAGGTGTTGTGGTGTATACTTGTAGTCCCAGGTACTGGGGTAGCTGAGGTAGAAGGGTTGCACAGATGGGGCAACATAGAACTGTTCCCCCTCCCCCCCAAAAAAGAAAGTGCTTCTAAGTTATGTTTTGTTGTTGTTAGGTGCCGTCGAGTCAGGTCTGACTCATAGCAACCCTAAGTACAACAGAGGAAACACTACTCAACACTGCGCCATGCCTGGCACTATGTCATCGCTTCTCTGCTCTTCATAGGGTTTTCAATGGCTGATTGTTTTGGGGGATTGCTTTGTGGGCTGCCAAGTCCTTCTCCCATTTTTTCGGTGCTAGGGATTTAACCCAAGGTCCCAGGGTCCCACCGAGTGCAGAGCAGCACTCTACCAATTGAGCTAAACTCCAGCCCCAGATGTGTTGTAGTAATTGCTAGATATTTCTTCTACTGTCTCATTTTATGATATTGGAATCACAATTTGTCCTGCATCACTAGTTATTAAAAATATTTTTTAATTGTTGTGATTGCCATATATTTAAATTCTTCTTGTAATGCCAAGGTTCTAAATAAATAGCCGTATGAAAAACTAAAAATACAGTTAACCTTGTTTTGAATATTTTAGGGTTTGATGGGCCTATCAACCAATTGGTTGGTAGAATACAATTATGTTGCCATGTACTTTCATAACTGAGGCATCATTTTTCCTACTAAAAACTGTGTTTTCCCAGCGGCTCTGGAGGGGGAGGCAGGAGGATCACCAGTTCGAGACCAGAGGCAGTCTGCGTAATTTAGCGAGACCCTGTCTCAAAAAGTAAAAAAATGGTCTGAGGGTGCAGCTTAGTGGTCCAGCACTTGGCAGAGCATGCAGGCGTGAGGCCATGGGTTCAATCCCCAGTACCACACAAAAAAAAACCAAACCTGTATTTGATCAAATATTTTTTCTTTAATTGCGGTAATGCCATCCCCTGCCTCCTTTTGCCCAAACACAGAAATAATGATTAAAGTATAAATCTATAAAGTACTATTTCTCAATCACAGGCGATTTTGTCTCCAATGGACATTTGGCAATGTCTGGAGAAGTGTTTTGATTATCAGGACCAGGGATGGAAATGTGCAGCTGGCACCAAGCTGGTAGAGGCCCAGGACACTGTTAAACATGAGCAGTGCACAGGATGCTCCCCCACCAAGAACTGTCTGGTCTAAAATATCTGCAGGGTTTTGTAAAACAACTAGTGACTAAGCAGGTAACAATTTTAGCATTAAATCTGTTAGATTTAGTACATAGTTTTTAAATTTATCTAGTTTAGAGAAAAATAAGCTGGGTGATTTGCTAAATAGTAAGTCTTAAAAATGAAGACTTTAGTATGACATTTTGTGGATGAACCATCTTTTTAAAAATATACTATTTATAGTTTCCTCACTGCTTTGACCTCTCTTGAGGTCCTGGGTTCTATCTTCAGCATGGCAAAAAACAGGAGAAGGACCTGGCAACCCATGCCCAAAACAATCAGTCATTGAAAACTCTAGTGAATAGCCGAGAAGCATTGACATAGTGCTGGGCATGGTATGATATCAGGGAGTATTTTGTTCTGTTGTACATAGGGTCATTGTTACTTGACAGCACCTAAGAAGTGGGTAAAGCCAAATTGTTATGGAAAATAGCTTCTATCTAAAAGTTTCTTTGCAAAGAGAAAAATGTCTTTGAATATGTTATACAGGAAAGACAGTTTTTAAAAACTAGATAAACCTTTTGGGATCCTAATGGGAATTTTGCTTTGCTCTAAAAGGAAAATACTTGGCTGTTTTACATAAGAATTTTTTTTTCTTTAAAAATATTTTTTTTCTTAAAAAATTTTCTTTTACTTTAAAAATTTTTGTAAATATTTTTAAATCTTATATAATATGCTGAATTTAAAAATAATGCCATGTGAGAAAATATTAAAATTAAATGTTGGGAGGTATGTGCATAACAAAAATTATCTAATTTTACATGACAATTTCTTTCTGTCTGGTTGTAGTAAAGAAATAAGCACATGTGCATCTATTCCAAATTACTTTAATCAGACACTTTAATCACTATCCAGGAGATGGTTTATTCTGCCTTCCAATCTCTCCTCAGTCCTTCTGTCATTTCCCGTGGAAAGTTAGGGGTGGTTTTTGTTTTTGTTTCTGTTTTTTCATTTCTTTGAAGATGACTTACGTCTCTAAGGCTGGGGACACACTGACTACTATGGGACATATCCACATAAGCCTAGAACTAATGTTTAATTCCCTCTATGAGTATTTCTCAAGCTTTTGGACCATGATCTATAGTGAGCAGTAGGGCTTGTACGCCCACATCCATTCACTCACATTCATATCCACACTCATAACTGAAACAAAAACTACATGCCATGGTGCTTACCTTTACCATCTGTGAGATGTTTGTTAGTTTTTATTCACTTCTGTTTCATTTAAAGAAATTGAGTTGGACAGGCAGTTTGAAAAACCACTGTAATATATAGTGCTTAACAAAAAATATCTTGAAGTAGATGCTAAACAAATGCTTACTGGATTAAAGGGGGTGGAAGGAAGTGATAAAATCATTATATTTAGTTCCTTATTCCAGATGGAGGAGTAATTCTTTAAAAATCTGAAAACCTGGAAATGGTTTTGATTGGATCCTATTTTGCCAAGCATTTGAAGCTGTGGTTTTCTAAGAGATAGTACTACCATTACTTAACACACACACACACATACACACACACACACACACACACACACACACACGCTACTGTTACTATGTTAGGTAAAACTGAGAGGGCTAATGCATGTGTGCAAAGAGATTTTTAAAAACTCCATAGTCATAGCATGCTAGCATTGGATCCTGCCTGATCTCTAAGCAGGGTCAGCCTGGTTAGTCCTTGAATCAGAGACCGCCTGGGAATACCAAGTGCTGCAGGCTAGGGAGAAGGACCTGGCAATCCATTCCTGAAAAAAATCTGCCACTGAAAACTCCATGAAAAGCAGAGAAGCACTGACATAGTGCCAGGCATGGCACAATGTCAGAGAGTGTTTCGTTCTATTGTACATAGGGTCACTATGAGTTTGATCTGACTCATGGCACCTAACAACAACAAGGTAGCTAGATGCTTGTGGCACACAACTGTAATCTCACTGACTCAGGAGGCTGAGGCAAGAGGATCCTGAGTTCAAGGCCAGAGGCAGCCTTCACAATTTAGCAAGAGCCTATCTCAAAATTAAAAATCAAAAAGGGTAATGGAGGTGTGGCTCAGTGAGGGCCTATATTCAACTCCCAGTAGTTTAAAAAAGAAGCAAGTCATGATCAGAACCTGGTCCTTCAGAAGGATGAAATTCCCAAGTTACTTGGTTGGAGTTGGCTTTAATATCTATACCCCAAATTATATATGCTGTATAATTTGTATATGCTTATTTAACTTTTGTATAACATGTACTATTTAATCTTTATAACCTTTTGAAATAGTAGTATTAAAAAGAAAAATTGAGAAAAAATGAGGTTCTGTTAATTTTCCAAGTTGAATGTGTTCTTTTCTTGGCATTGAGATTTTTAAAGAAAAGACCCTTTAAGCTGTTTTACTTTACTAATTGAAAAATAATTATAAAAAAGAATTTAAAATCCATAAGTATTTGTGACTTTTAGAAACCAGAGATTGAGTAAGCAACTTATTTTAATTTTAAAATTAGTGAACAGTAAAATTAGCATCTTGATGTTCATACAGTTCTGTCAATACATGCGTATATTTGTGTAACTACACCATAATCAAGGTACAGAATAGTTCAGTCACCCCAAAAAACTCCTTCCTGTTATTCCTTTGCATTTAGCCCTCCTGTACTCTCAATGCTTATAGTTTTATCTTTAGGAGACAGTTATATAAATGGGATCACACAGTATATAACTTTTAAAGATGAGCTTCTTTCACTCAGAATAATGCATTTGAGATTTATACAAGTTTTTATGAATAAGCAGTGTGTTCCTTTTTATTGCTGGGTAGTATTCCATTGTATAAATGTACCATTAATTGTTTATTGTTCACAATTTGAAGGAAATTTGAATTGGTTCTATCTTTTGGTGATTTTAAACAGAACCACTATAAAACATTCACAGGCAGGTTTTGAGGGGGAAATAGAAGTTTTCATGCTGATGGGTAAATACTTAGGAGTGGGATTGCTCGGTCGTACGGTGTGTATGTTTAACTTTATATCAAACTGTCAAGCTTTTGCCAGTGATGCTGTTTTACATCCCCACCAGAGCCACATGAAAAGGTCTAGGTTTTGGTTTTTTTAAGTTATATTTGGGGATTGAACCCAGGGCCTTGCACATACTTTGCAAGTACTCTACCACTGCACTATACCCCCAGCCCATTTAAAAAAAATTTTAAATTTTGAGACAGGGTCTCGCTAAGTTATTTATGCAGGCTACCTCTAGCCTCAAACCTGTGAACCTCCTGCCTCCTCCTGAAAAGTTCCAATTGAATGCATGTATGGAAATTAATGAGGACCATTAAGTTGTACATTAAAAATTACCAATAAAAATGTTTAAAAAGAAAAGTTCCAGTTGTTCTGCCAGTATCTTTGTCAACACTTGATGTTAATATTTTTTAAATTCAGCCATTTTAATAGGTATATGGAAATAATTCATTATAAGCTTTTTGGTCAGAATCTGGGTACTAGGTGCTGCTCTGCCATCAGCTAGCTGCTGACCTTAGAGGAGCCATTTAACTTTGATGAGCTTCTCATCTTAGGGTTATGTTGGATGCCTTATAATTTCTCTTAGCTACCCAAATCATTAATATGGAAAGACAAATCCTTGGTAAGAGGACGAGAGATTTATGATTACCTGGGGAGTGGGGGGAAATTGGCTGATTTTCTTAGCTAAAGTACAAACATTCTCAACAGTATATATATTTATGAACGGAATCCCTATGGAATAACTTGATATTTATAACTATAGTTTGTCTTTTGGAGCTAAACATAATACTGTGATGATGTGTTTTGTATCTGTTAGCTAAAATTATATAGCTAATGTGTTGCTGTTAACGTTGACAACCTAGAATCTTTTGGCTGATAGTGGATTTTTTCTTTTTTCTTTTTTTTTTTTTTTTTTTTTTTTTTTTTTTACTTTTTGAGACAGGATCTCGCTAAGTTACGCAGACTTCTTCTGGTCTTGAACTTGTGATCCTCCTGCCTCCGCCTCCCAAACCTCTGGGATTACAGGTGTGCGCCTGGCCCTGTGTTGTTTTTTTTTTTTTTTAAACAGGGTTTCACTATGTAGGCCAGACTGGCCTCCATTTTGTGATCCTCCTGCCTTACCCTCCTGAGTGCTGGGATTTATAGGCATATGCTACCACCCCTGGCTTTTCTGATATTTTTATATTTTTTAGCTTTCTGGTGTTATAATTTACAGTAAGTTTAATAACAAATATTTTATCATTTATTGTGAATAGGGATCCCCTTTTAAAAAATTACAGACTTATTTTTCTTTGTCTTAAGTATTTTGTCATTGTTTGTATTTGTTTGTTTGTTTTGTGGTACTAGGGATTGGACACAGGGCCTTTCACGTGTGAGGTATGCTCTCTACCACTGAGCTACATTCTCAGCTAGTTACTATTCTTAATGTCTTAGTTAGGTGTGAAGCAAATTGTTTCTATATTGCATTGAAAAAGAATAGTTTTTTTTTAAAGAATTATACATACTTATTTTAAAACTATTTGAGAAATACAGAAAATATGAAGAAAAAGTAAAAGTATCTTTCTCCACCTTTACTTCAATCCTGAGACATCTTTTAATCTAAATATAGACATACATAAGAATATGTTCACAGTTTTGCATAATGAGATTGCATGATCCATTTTCACATGTTCTGTAATCATTTTTTTCATGTAGTCATATTTCTACATCAGTTAATATATTTATATCTGTATCATAATTCGGGGCTGGGATTTGGCTCAGTTGGTAGAGCGCTGTGCTGCAGTCTCTGAGGTCCCGAGTTCAATTCCCAGCACCACAAAAATGGGAGAAGGGCCTGGCAATCCACTCCCAAGGCAATCCTGAAACAGTCAGCCATTGAAAACCCTATGTGGGTCACTATGAGTTGGATACCGATTCGAGGGCACCTGACAACAACAACAACAACAACAACAACAACATATCATAATTCAGATGGCTTCATAGTATGCATGTGTCTACGTGTACTTTTTTTTTTTTAGCTATAAAGAATCCCCTCACATACACATCTCTTTATACTTCTACTGGTGAATTCTTCCATAGCTGGGGCCAAAAGTCTGCACACCTCACAATTAGGAAAAGTACCGAACTGTTCTTAGGACGTTCCATATTCACATAGTGTCATGAGCCATAGTCAGCCGAGCCAGTTAATGCTAGAAGTCAGTCAGGTCATCTTGGTATTAGTCAGTTTGGGACTTATGCCATAAAACATACTTACACATGTGAGTACGTGCATTCTGGTAAAAAACCAAGCCCATTTGCTAATTGATAGACTTTACCAAGTAAACCTGAGAATGTTTAAACACATTGACACTTTAAGGAAAACACCATTTTTCAAGGCCAAATTGGGCAGCTTAATGAGACTGTGTCTCAAAATAAAAAAGGAATAGGGGTGTAGCTCAGTGATATAGTGCTCATTTAGCAGACATGAGGCCCTGGATTCAATCCCCAGTACTGGGTTTGGGGAACCCGAAAAACAGGATTTTTTAAAAAAATCTTCCTTTTGAGAAGAACGAAGCAGCCTCATAATTTTAGTTCAGAAAAAATCTTTTGAAGAGATTATAAATCAGTTTATACTATTGCTGTAAGTTCTCTTTGAAATGTTTTTGAATAATTTTATATTTATAGAAGAGTTGCAGAGAGTAGTCATCTACCCCTTACCCAGTTTCCCTGTTAATCAAAGTCTTATATAACCAGTGTGTGTTTCTCACAACTGAAAAAACCCAGTATTTAGCTGGGCAGGGTGGTACACACATGTAATCCTAGCAATTCAGGAGGCAGAGGCAGGATAATGGCAAGTTCAAGGCCAGAGGTAACCTGTGTAACTTAAGTGAGACCCTGTCTAAAGACAAAAAAAACAGGCTGGGAGGTCAGCCCAGCAGTAGAACACTTGCAAGTATGTGCCAGCCCCTGGGTTCAACCCTCAAGTGTCACCAACCCCCCCTACAAAAACACAAAACAAAACAACATTGGTATGTTACTATTAACTATACTTCGAGTTAATTCAGATTTCACTAGTTTTTCAACATACATCCTCTTTGTATTTGAAAGCATCTTAAACTTTTAAACTCTATACTTAAACTTGAATATCTATGTATAGATTAATTTTAGTCATAACATATTGTACACATGTATATGCTATACATAATGTGTTTGGATCTCTGTATTTGTTGAAACAAATGTAAGTTGTCTTTGACATTAATCTCTTTGAAAATTATCCTTTGACATTCATCAACAGTTCTGCCCAAGGTTGTTTTAAGGTGGAGCTGAAGAGCTTCCCCCTGCTTTTCTTGTGTTCCTTACAGAAACATGCTTTATAACCATCTGTGAGTGTTGTTCATGCAGAGTGGTACCCTTTTCAGTGTAGTTACAAACACCTATCTCCAGGGGCATGTAGAAGATAGCCCACTTTTGTTTACTAGGAAGTTGACTATAAACTGAGAGTGGTAGTCAAGAGTCTCTTATGCAGGATGGTTTAAGTGTTGGTAGGATGGTTTATGTGTTGGTTGAGAATTTAAATACCTTGTGGGTATTGCTCCCCCACCCCACACCCCGCTTGTGGAGGATTGCAAGCCTGTGAGGTAAGTGATCAACCACTGAACCACATCCCCAGCCCTAACTTGTAATTCTTGAAGGGGATAAAGGTGCTGGCTTTCAGGCAGAATAACATTGTAGATAGGGTAGTACTTGGGTATCTTTCACTCCACACATATGATATGAAGAATCCCTCTTGAGGCAAATCTTGGCATCTGAACGCATTATATGAATTTGAATCATTTCTTTAAACAGTTTGGTTTATGGAGGAAGAACTTGACAATATCAAGTAGATACAGATTTTTAAAAGTCACTTTTTCTTCCAGCTTAAAGACAACTCTTTTAAGTATTTCTTTCATCAGCATACCACTTTATTATCTTTTTAAAAAATCCTCTTAAATATCTAAGAAACAACACAGCAGTAACTTGGCAGTCCCATAAGAAAACACACTAAATCTGAAGTACTCTTTTGCAGAGGCAATGAGGAGGGGGGAAAGGGAAGAACCATGGCATGTCATGTATATCAGTTAAACTAACAAACTAAGTAAAATTGCTGTTAATTTGCATGTATGTCTTGTGAGTGCCTCTGAGCAGAGCATTGCTTTGGGTGTCACAGGGAAGCATAATTTCTTTCCTTTCTCTCAAAGACCTTATAATGGAAGAAATAAAATTCATAGAAAAATAATTGGAGTTCAGGGTGATGTATGTTTGGTGAATAGCTCTATATAAAGGTTTAGTCGAAGAAGAAAGCCATTCTGCCTAGGTGGTCATGAAAAGCATTAAGGAAAAGGTTCACTGGTACTAGATCTTAAAGGATGGTTAGGATTTTGTGATAGTGATGGGGTGGGGAAGACATTCTAGGTAGAAGGAAAGAACAACATACAATTTTAGAGGTGGAAAAGTCAAAGTGTGGCAAGAAATAGCCTGAGGACATTAGGTCGGGAATACGGGGATTTTGGAAACCAAAATTGGACTCAGGGGATGGAGGGCTTTTGAATGCCTTACTAAGGTTGTTGTTGTTAGGTGCTGTCAAGTCATGTCTGACTCATAGTCAGGATTGTCTTGGGAGTGGTTTACCATGTCCTTCTCCCATATTCGTGGTTCTGGGAATCGAACTCAGGACAGAGACTGTAGAGCAGTGCTCTATCAACAGAGCTAAATCCCAGCCCCCACTTACTAAGGAGTTGTAGTTTATTCCAAGGGTGTGTGTAGAAACCACTGAGAGTTTTGTAGCTAGAGAGCTACATGATCCAAATTCTAAAGATCTCTGTGTAGGATGGTTTGAAAGAGGGAGGCAGAAAGACTGTAGTCTGGGTATGAGGTAAAGAGGCCCTGACCTGGAGTGTCATGTTAACATTTGCAACAGAGAACACAAGGCAATTTCAAAAAATAGAGCTTAGTGTGTTGGTTTATTAGTATTGAAGGAAAGGACAGAGAACAGCCAAAATGGAGCCTCAGAGACTGATTGTTTTGGTTCTGCCATAGACGTACCCTAATTAAGAACCTAAAATCAGTAATGTCTTAGAATGTAGGGAAAGTATGTGGCATTCATTTTTTTAGAAATAAGAAATTGGGCAGTTTAAAACTGAGGATGTAGTTATTTGTTGACTCTAGGTAGGGGAATGCCTGCAGCTGTAGCACTGTGGTATCCTATCCTGTCAGATCTCGGAAGCTAAGCAGAGTGGAAGCTAAGCAGGGTGGAAGCTAAGTGGGGTCAGGCCTGGTTAGTACTTGGATGGGAAACTGCCTGGGAACACTAGATACTGTAGGCTTGGGAGAAGGACCTTGCAATGCACTCCCTAAAATCAATCCGCCTTTGAAAACCCTGTGAATAGCAGAGAAGCACTGACGATAGTGTTTCGCCTGTTGTACCTAGGGTCGCTATGATTTAGACACTGACTCAACAGCACTTAACAACAACAACAGGTGGGAGAATAAACCAAGGGAAGAAGAAAGTGTGTTTTCCATTTAACAGACCTGTGTTTTCATTGGATTTTGATTCAGAATAAAATGCTTCAGACCATTGTACTCAGTGATAATAAACAGCACTGGCTAAATAAGAATCCTGCTTAACACATAGAACAGCAAATTTAGAAAACTTTCTAAAAACCATTTGAAACTGTCTTCTGCTTGCCCTTAAGCCTCTTTATGTAAATATTCATGCATATTGTTTGGATAATGGACTCTTCATTGCCAGGGACCTACAGATCCTTTGGTGTGTAGAGATACTGTGTCAATCCATCTGGTTGAGGTTTTCCTTTTTTTGGTTGACCTGCCACTCTCCCAAACATGATATCCTTCTCTAGGGAATGTTCCCTTCTGACTACATGTCCAGAATATGTAAGACACTGTCTAGATTGATTCCAAAGAGCACTCTGATTGCACTTCTTCTAAGACAGATCTGTTGGTTCTTTTGGCAGTCCATGGTATGTTCAGTATTCATCTCCAGCACCATAATTCAGAAGCATCAGTTTTTCTCCTGTCTCCCTTATGTCCAGCTTTCAAAACCATATGATGCAACTGAAAATACCATGCCATGAGTCAGGCACACCTTCATCTTCAATGTGACATCTTTATTTTTCAGCATATCAAACAAGTCTTTTGCCACAGCTTTTCCTAGAGCAATGTGTCTTTTGATTTCTTGACTGCTGCTTCCACGGGTGTTGATTATAGAGCCAAGCAAAGCAAAATCTTGGACAACCTCAATCTTTTCTCCATT
>VMDO01000792.1:163684-256286 GCA_007922755.1 Pedetes capensis | reverse complement strand
CGTTTATTGAATGTTATACAGGAGGTTTTATAGAGAAGAAGAAAGGCTGGGTCTAATGCCCTTAGAGGAACTTGTCTGAAATGTGATTGGGTAAATCATTGTTGAGGGATGTGTTGTAAACATAGTCGGGAATGAAACAATACAGACTAAGGCAGCTGCATACCTTGGCTTGCCAGTAAACGCAAGCATGACCTTTTCCTGTTCTTGTCTAATCACAACCAGCACCGGTACACTTGTTATTCTGATATGCTCTGAATCGCGAGTTTACCTTCTGAATGTTATCTCAACTGCAGGTTACGCCTGCCTGTTGCCTGGGGCTCCTTTGTCCCCAACACATAAGAGCTCTGGGATTCAGGAGGTCAGTGAGCCTCACCCTCTGTGCTTGGCCAGGAGACCTGTCATAGCTCAGTGTGACCTCCCTAGAGGCAGGGGGCGCCTGCCCAGAACCTCCCTGGGCAAGATGGCAGGAGGAGAGGGGCCACGGAGCAACCCAGGGCAGAAAGGGTGTCCTGTGGGAAGAGGCAGCAGCTGTCTCTCGTCTTTGGAGGGCTACAGACACTGCCTCTGTCTGGACCCACACCAGCACACACAGTCCCTCACCCTGCTCATCACAGACACATCCATCAGCTCAGCCAAGATACCATGAAGGGCCAGCCTGCAGAGATTGTGCCCACGGTTGAGATAGGAAGATCAAGGGCCAGAAAGGAGTGAGGTTTGGTTCTCTGGTTGCTGCTGGAGGATTGGTCCCGGGAATCTGTCTGTCCCCTCCCGCTGGCTCTCAACAGACAAGTCAGACAGGGCCCCCAGGAGGGCCACAGCATTTGGCTGGCACAGAAGAGAAGGCAGATTTACAGAGCTCAGGACTCCGTCACGGGCCCTGAAGTTGGAGCCAGCAGCAGTGGAGGACAGGGCCTGTGTAGCTGTTAGAAATGGCACTGGACCCACTGTCACCGAGAGAGGCTGGGCCATTCTTCTCAACCGGAGAGAGGGCTGAGCTGGGCCTTTGGGATTTGTGAGGACCCCCAGCTCCCAGGAACAGACTCAAGGACACGTAGCTTTCACCCAGGTTTCTGGTTTAGGCAGCCGAGTGGCCAGATGGTGATGCCATTTGCTGGTCTGTGCGCAGGTGGATGGAGCACGTGGGGAGAAGGCGAGTGTGACGGGGGGAGGGCGTGTCCAAGGAGAGCTGCTATGTCAGGAGCACAGCTTGTGCCCGAAAGGTGCGTGATTGGGCGGGTCACCATCCCAACTGTCCTGCTTCAAAGTGCACCGCTGCTCACCTCCTGTCTCCATTGCCTGCCTCCTTTTCTCCATGGCACTTCTACCCTGGCAGAACTGTTAACCTCCGGCTCGCCTACCTTGCCCAGGGGCTGCGCTCTGGATATGGACGGCACCTGGTGTGTGTTTGTTTTTCTGCTTGGCCGCCGTGCTTCGAACGTGGCCTACCTGAAGGATACACAACTGAACCAAGGGCCAAGAGCTGAGGGCTGGGCGGAGGGTGCGCTGGCCTGGGGCGGGGGCATTTGGGAGGAGCAGAGAAGAAGGGAGCAGCTGTGGAGGCCCTCTGCACCCCTACACAAGAGGTGCTCCCCAGCCTCGGCTGAGCTCATCTCTAGAAAGGAGGTGGATTGCTTTCCTGGGGCGCTATAACAAAGTACCACAGTCAGGGTGGCTTAAACGACAGAAATGTTTGTCTCACAGTCCTGGGGGCTAGAAATCCCCAAACCAGGTGTCACGGGCAGGCTGGCCCCTTCTGAGGCTGCAGGAGGCATCTGCTCCGGGCCTCTCCCTTAGTTTCTGGTGATTCACTGGCCGCCTTGGTGCTCCCGGGCAGCTTCCTTTCCTCCTCAGGCCCTCCCTGGTGTGTCTGTCTCCAAATCTCCCCTTTTGATAAGGGTGCCAGACGTACTGAGTTAGGATCCACTCTGATCTCATTTAACTCCATCTCCAGATACAGTCGTATTGTGAGGAACTGGGGATTAAGACTTCAACATATGAATTGGGGGGGGCTGCTGAGGGGGATTGAGGAGCAATGGAAATCACTATCCAGGATGTGACCTCCTGTCTCCATTGCCTGCCTCCTGCTGTGACCATGAGAGCCACATTAGGGTCCACTGCAGTGGCTGTACATAGAAGCCCATAAGGAACTTTCATAAGATACCAATGCCTGGGCCCTGCCCCCTGCGATTCTGCTTTAATTGGTCTGCAATGGGCTCTGGCACTGGGATTTTTTATAAAATCCCAGATGACTCTGACGTGCAGGCAGGTACAAAAGGCAGGGTACTGAGTCTTTGCTGCCTCATCAGCAAACCCACGCTTGGTTGGCAAAGCTGCCAGAATCTGCCCCAAATCCAGACTGCTCGAGGTGGGCCCAGGTGCAGGCAAACAAAGAAGCCTTGTCCCTAGCCTCAGCCCCGGGTGGAGCCTGGGGATCTGGGCTGTACCTGGGCAGGGAGGGCCCTTCCCAGGCAGTGGGTCTGGGTGCTGTGGGAATTTCCCAGTCCCGTTTCCCAGTGATTGCACCAGGAAGTCCTTACCTGACAGCTTGTCACAAGGCAGGGATGGAGGGAGGTTCTGAGGTAAAATCTGGAAGAGATCAAAGAACAAGATGGTGGAAAAGGAAGGAGAGGAGGGTAGGGACTCAGAAAAGGAGAGACTGTGAGGCAATGGGGTGTGGTAGTGGCCCCTGTCACACATATTGTTGTTGTTGTTAGTTGTTGTCCAGTCAATATCTGACTCATAGCGACCCTCCTAGGGTTTTCAATGGCTGACTGTTTCCGGATTGAGTCAAATCCCTACCCTGCTGCCTACCAATAGTGTGACCTTAGGCAAGAGGCATAACATCTCTAAACCTCAGCTTCCCCAACTGAGAAATGGGAATTGTAAATACGACACCTGAGTCCCGTGGGGGCTGGGGCGTGGTGGTGGTGTGAGAAGAGTCATCGGAGCTGGACACTATGGCCCTTTATTTCACTTTCCAACTGCTTTCTGCAAGAAGGACTCAGTCTCTCCTTCCAACATCTCCCATAGCCCAGCTGGGCCCACATGGTCCCTCCTACACACAAGCCTGGCCACTTGCAGCTTTGCACCTATTTTCTGTGCCCTAGACAGACGATCTGGAGGGAGGGGCCTGGGTCTTATGCTCTGTTCCCCTGGACCCAAGGTTCACAATCCCCAGCAGGTCCCTTCTGAGAAGCACAGTAGAGCGGAGATAAACATCTCTAAGCGTTCTCAAGAAGTCGCTTGCAGAACCCAGTGGCCTGAAGCATGCTTTGTTCCAACAGGTGCTAGGAAGTGTGTGGCAAAGGGATGGATAGATCTACGAACGCAGCATTTCCTGGTGGGGGTCCACACATACCATCCCCACTGTTCATGGTCAGCATCAACATGTCCTTAGCCACAGAACTCAGTTATTTACCTGCAGTCTTCATTCCCTCCTCACAACAACCTCATGGGGCAGCTGCTGTTATTTATCCCTGTTTTGCAAACAGGGTTAGAAGGAGGGGAGACTTGCTGCAGTGCATCTACACCGCAGGCCACACCCCACCTTCTGCAGAGAGCATGGGGGTGTCAGCTCATCCCTGCAGGTCCAGAGCTGGAACTCCACGTCTGTGCCTGGCTCTGACTTCCCAGACACCAGGCACTCTGGGACGGCAGGCACCAAGTCCCACGCATGTCTGTAGCCCCCACATCTGGCCCAGCACAGAGTGTAGCCTGCAGCAGTGCCACCATGCCACTGTGGCATCTGATCCCTTCAGATTTCAGAAGCTAAGCAAGATAGGGCCTGGTTAGTACTTGGATGAGAGACCACCTGGGAACACCAGGTGCTGTAGACTTGGGAGAAGGACCCGCCAACCCACTCCCCCAAAACAGTCAGCCATTGAAAACCCTGTGAATAGCAGAGAAGCACTAACAATAGTGTTTCCCCTGTTGTGCATAGGCTCGCTATGAGTCGGACACCAACTTGATGGCACCTAACAAGTTGTTCATTAAGTGTATGAGTGAATGAGTGAGCAAGTGAATGAATGAATGGATGAATGAATGAATGGATGGATGAATGAATGAGAGCCAGCCAGGTCACTGCTCCTCAAGCCCCTGTGACCTAGTAGATCAATACACAGCAGTGGCCAGGGAGCAGAAGGCCTTGGAAGCAGCTGGCTCCCTCACGCACACTCACAGGAACACAACCACCACCCAGCCTCCACGCCCAGGTCAGATGAGCAGGTGCTGATGATGGAGAAGGGGCTTTGGACACTGCCAGACAAAAATCTCCAGTGTGGATGGGAAAGAGCAGAGGTCCAAGGGGAGCCCCGAAGAAGATGGCCAAGGCCAAGCAGCTACTTAGTGGCCCCACAGGTTTAGGACCCAGGTCTCCTGGCCCCAAGGCCTCATCATTATGATCACTCTGTAATGATCAATACTCTCCAGCTTCCCCGTAGGAAGTGTCATTGAGAGACGCACCTGTGCCAATCTGGGAACAATGGAGCCTCTCCTGGCTGTGGCCTCCATGACTTGACCTGGGAGTGTGGCCCATGCCCTTTCCTCTCCCAACCCCCAGGCACAGGAGCCCAGCTCCTGGTTTGGAAAGCAGATGCTGAGGCTGAGAGGAAGGGAGTTCACCCACCTGAGGACACATGGCCAAAGAGCAGCCAAGAGTTTGGGATGATGAAAGAATTTGGAAGAGGCGAGTAGCAATGGCGATGCAGCAATGAGAAGTACTTAATGCCACTTCCTGAAATGTACGCTTCAAAAGGGTAACACACAAAACCCCTGGCCAAGCTGGGATTCATCCCGGGGACTGGCGCCCTGAGCTCCGTGTTTTTTGCCGTGTTCTGCACAGTGGAGACATTTTCACCCGCTCAGGGCAGTCTGATCACCCCGCTGCCTTCTGCCCCTTCCTTTCTCACCAAGCCTTTCCCTGGTTCCAGCTCCAGCTGGGCCCTGGCTGGCTGCAGGAGACACAGAGAGGAGGCGGCCAGCCCTGCCCTCCAGGAGCTCAGCAGTTACTCTAGTTTGTTCCAGCTGTGGAGGGGCAGAAGGTTCTGGAAACCATAGCCAGGGAGGGTGATTGGGGAGCTGGGATGCAATGTGCTATCCTGGAGAAGATTCTAGAAGTCCTACGGAATCATTCATTCATTCAAAATTCATTTGTTTGTTCAACAAACTCTCCTGAGCCATCTTCCCAGCTGGGTAACAGGACTCAGAGATGAATCTGACCTGCGCCTGCCTTGGGAAGCTCCCAGAATTGGGAGGCAGAGCTGTGGTGGCCAGGAAGAGCCATCAGCATAACGCTGTGACTGGAGCTTGTGCTGGGGTTGAGGCCCAGACCAAGGAGACAGGGGACAGTTGTAGGGATCAGACAGGAAGCACAGTGATGCCCTTGATTCTGATGGGGCCGCTGGCTCCCCAGGGCCAGCCCCAAGTGATAGGGACAGCAGGAACAGCAGGTGGAGCACTGGGTGAGGCAACAGAAGATCCATTTAGAATTTGTGGGAGGACTTGAGGAGCTGGCCAGTCACTCAGGAGACTTCCAGATCACAGACAGAGCCCCAGTAAAGCATCCCTCAACTTGCTGATGCCCCTGGGCACAGTGAGGGCAGGGAGCCACTGAGGGGCACAGATGGCAACCCCAATGGAGAGGAAGCTCCTCCCCAGGGGAGCCTGGGCTACTTCCGCTCTGCTTGGAGCTGGGTGGTGGATAACAGCTGGCCTGGAGCCTTAGGCACGGGGCCTTCCTGCTCAGGCACTCAGCTCATGAAGGAAATAACTTTATTAGCTGGTGGATGAAAAACAGGAAATGTATGCTCTAACTCCGGCACCGGCCGAGTTTCACTCACATCTAGTTTCTAGGAAACAGATACGTGGCTTCAGACAAGGCCGGGGCTTTCTCAGCCAAGTCTTTCTGGAAATGCCATGCTTTTCTCAGGAAAAACCATGTCCTGGAGGCCCCTCAGACTAGGGGGTAATAGTGACATACATCCCTGCCCTGAGAAGAGGCCTCATTCTCCTGCCCAGACCCCCACCCGCAGCAGGCCTCCCCGAGGTCTGGGGTTGACAATGGCTCATTTCCAGAGTCCCTACTATGTGCTATATGGTAGTAACAGATTGGATATATCAGTTATCACAACAACAAGATGAAGATTATCAAAGTAAGCAAGACAAACAAATAAACTTTAAAAATTCAGAACAGTTCAAAATCAAAGCATGAAACGAGGCACACCAGACAAAGATGAAGTAAAAGAAATGTGGCCTAACTATATTAATATCAGACAAAACAGACTTGAAGGTAGCAATGTTACTAAAAATGTTTATTTTTAACATCTAGTGGGCTATGAAAACTTAATTAACCAGGAAGAAATAAAACTGTAATTCACACTAGACAAATAGTAAGGGCTCTATCAAGATTTGATAGATCAAATAAACAAAAAGTCATCAGTAAGACTTTGTTGTTGTTGGGTACTGTTGAGTCAGGTCTGACTCATAGTGACCCTATGTGCAATGCCCAGCACTGTTGTTAGCGCTTCTCTGCTATTCATGGGGTTTTCAAAGGCTGGTGTTTTGGGGTGGGGTGGGGGGGTACTATGAGGTCCTTCTCCTAAGCCTGCAGTACCTGGTATTCCCAGGCAGTTTTCCATCCAAGGACCATCCAAGGGTGGTATGGCTGCAGGCTTTAGCAATCCCAATAAGAAGTGACCTAACTCAGCTGGGTGAGGTGGCAAACGCCTGTAATCCCAGCGGCTAGGGAGGAGGAGGCAGGAGGATCACAACTTCGAGACTAGAGGCAGTCTGGGTAACTTAGCGAGACCCTGTCTCAAAAAGTAAAAAATTGGGCTGAGAGTGCAGCTCAGTGGTCCAGCACTTGCAAAGCATGCAAGTGCAAGGCCCTGAGTTCAAACCCCAGTACCACACACACACACACACACACACACACACACACACACACAAAGAAGTGACCTAATTCATGGATATAGAACAGAACACATGATGCTGGAGAACACACCTAATTTTAAAGCACACATAGACCTAACAAAGCTATAGAACAAATCTCAACAAACTCCAAAGGCCCAATTTCATATAAACCATGTTGTCTGACCAAAGAATTGGACTTTAGAAAAATCTGTTAATGAATTATTTTTTATTAGCAGACTAAGAAGGAGAGGGAACCATATTTCAAAACACTTACCTTAAAAATTGATAAAATCCCATACCCATCCATGGTTATAAATAAACCTCCTAGCAAATAAGTAATATGAAATAAAGAAACTTCCAAATTTTTATATATAACACCACCCCCACACACACACACAAAAAAAATCCTGTGTCAAACATCCTACTAAATTCTGAAACTCGAAAGTATTCTTTTGTCTGTTCATTTGCTTGAGACTGGATCTGCCTATGTAGCACAATTGGCCTCAAACTTGTAATCTTCCTGCCTCAGCCTCCCAACTGCTGGGATTACAGGTGTGTAGCACCCAAGCCTGACTGAAAATATTCTTTTTAAAATCAGGAATAAGACAAGTATGCCTGTCATTGCCATTTCTAGTCAACACTGTATTAACAGCTCCAGAAAAAAAATTAAGTGAGATAAATAAAAGTATAAGAACTGGAAAGAAAGGAAGCAAACCTGTTGTTTTTCACAGATGATATTATTTTCTACCTAGAAAAACAAAATAATCTATAGTCAAATTATTAGACTTAATAAGAGTCTAATAATTTGATATAAAATCAATATACCAAAGTCAATTGCACTTCTATATACTACCACCTTTTTAGTTTAAAAATGATTTCTAAAAAGAATATAATTTTTACTATCAATAAAAACACACACTGTCTTGGACTAAATCTAACAAAAGATGTCCAAGATTTTGAGGAAAATGCCATTGAAAGATATTAACAAGGTCTTAGACAAATAGAGATTTACGAAATAGGAAGGTTCATGATCTCAAAGCTATCATTTCTCCTTAGACTGACCTATAGAGTCAATGCAATCACAAATGAAATTCCCAATGACCTCATTGGGGGGGAACTAAACGTGGATTTGCTCCCTCAGGATCAGATTCATACAGAAGAGTAAATGTGTAAAATAGGTTCCCACTCGCCAAATATGGGGCAATTCGAACTTCAACAGGAAAAATGGAAAAGATCAACATACACAAAAATTAGTCCGTTCATAATACCACTAAAAAAAAAAAATACTACTGATCATCTTTGGAGAAGGCTAGGAAACTAACTCATCATTATGAAAATCAGTGAGTCAAGGGAAAGACTCATTCATCCTCATTTGTTAGTTAAACTAAACCTCAAGGAAATGAACTAGTATAATTGATGAAAGAAAGTTGTTTTCTTTAGTAAACTCTAGCTAATAAATGAAGAATAATAGAGTATCACCATTTTGCATTTCTTTAGAGAAGGCCTGATTTCAAGATAGGAACAGGAAAAGTACAAAGTTAGCCTGGAACATCTTGTAATGGCAGGAAGTAGGGAGCTGCTCCAAGAAGGATGGGGATTTCTTAAAAGGAGGCAACACGTACTTGAAGGGTCTCCCAATGGCCAAGCTGGGGACGCTTTGAGCATCAAAATAGCAAGAGATTGTAACTCATTGAATCAAACAGTCTATACTACTATGGGGCTGGGATTTAACTCAGTGGGTAGAGCGCTGCGCTGCAGTCTCTGAGGTCCCGAGTTCAATTCCCAGCACCACAAAAATGGGAGAAGGGTCTGGCAATCCACTCCCAAGGCAATCCCGAAACAGTCAGCCATTGAAAACCCTATGAGGGTCGCTATGAGTCAGATACTGACTCGATGGCACCTAACAACAACAACAACAATACTACTATGAACAAATGGATGAATCGAAGCTTTGAGGAGCATAAAATGTTCATATAGTTTCAAAGTATCTCTATAAAATCACAAAGGAAAATAGAATGACTTTGTCATGGAGAAGACTGGTAGATATCACCTTAATCATCAGCAGTAACAAGCCCAATCAAAATAACATACCACTAGATAAGATGAAATGAACAAAAAGCATGAAAACTAAGTCCAGCGCACACATATATATTGGATTGTCTGGCTATAGGAGGCATTATTGGGGTAATTGGCAAGAGTTGAGTAGGGACTGAGGAGCAGATGACCATGATGAGTCCATGTCATTCTCCAGGATTGGATGGTTGTATTGTAGTTAAGAGAAAATAGTCCTTGGTTGTAGGAAGCATTAAAGACTTGGGGGTGGGGTGGGGTGGGAAACCAAGTCCACAGCTTGTTCTTAAAAGGTTTAGGGAAGGAAATTTATTTGTAATGTACTTGCAATTTTCCTTCAAGTTTGTGATTATTTCAATATTTAAAAATATTTTGAGAGATATAATCAATGGCAGTGTCTGGATCTTATTTTGATCTTACTCAAGCAAACAAATTGTTTTTATTTTCTTCATTGACAAATATGTATTTATTTATAGTATGCAACACGTTTCAATCTTTGTATATAGTGTGGAATGGCTAAATGAAGCAATTTAGCATATCCATTTCCTCAAACACTTATTTTTTGAACACTTAAAATCTACCCTCACTATCTTCAAGTAAACAATATACTGTTATTAACTACAATGTATATCATGTGACATGATTCCTCCTATCTAACTGAAATTTGTGATCTTCAAGCAACATCTCTCCAATCCTGTAGAAAAAATTTTTTAAAAAGACAAGGGAAATTTAATAAATTAGATATTTGATTATATTAGAAAAATCATTGTTCAAGGTATGAAAGAGTCTTTATCTTTTAGAGATTTACTGATGTATTTATAGATAAAACTATATGATATCTGATATCTGCTTCAAAATAATTCAGCACTGAGGGTTTAGATGGAACACAATGGCAAACTGACAATTGTTGAAGCGATGAGTACATAGTGAGTGGTTCACTGTACTCTTAAATTTCCAAAAGAAATGTAATAAAAAGTTAATGTAGTGACTATGTGGCAAGTGTGGGTGGTGGCTACACAATGCCTATTGTATTATTTGCTCTATCTTTACTCTATCTGTTCAGTTATTTTCTTAAAAACATCTTCGGTTACCAGGCATGATGGCACATGCCTGAAATCCCAGTGACTCAGGACACAGGAGCAGGAGGATCATAAATTTCAGGCCAGAGGCAATCTGTGTAATTTAGTGAGACTCTGTCTCCAGATAAAAATAAAAAAGGGACTAGGAGTGCAGCTCAGTGGTAGAGTGCTTGCAACGTATTTGTAAATACTCAGAACTGCTAAAAAAATTAAAATAAAACCAACCAAACAAAAAAACTTGTATTGGTTCCCACGTCATATAATACTAGTGTGAGTACAAAAGGGTACAATCTTTTTAGAGGGTAATTTGTTGATGGAAGCAAAATTTATGTTAAAAATGAGCCAGTGGAAACAATACCAAAGTAATTGGCTGACTACATTAGAGTACTTCTCACAAATGGGATAATCTGCAAGTATTGCCCTTACAAATAAGGTAGTATACTAATCATCTGGTATGTCACTGTGACAAACAAACCAACAGAAGCAAACTTATAAGAGGAAATGTTTATTGGGGGCTTATATTTAGAGAATTTTAGTCCATAGAGGCGGAAGGCATGACAGCAGGGTAGGCATGGCAGGGCCATGGCACAGAGCCTCACATCCTGGTGACCAGGAAGCAGAGAGTAACCAGAACTGTGGATGTGAGTAAAGACCTTCGAAGTCCTGCCCCCAGGGACCTGCTCCTGCAACGCCAGGACCTCCCAGGACAGTGCCACCAGCTGGGAAGCAGGCATTCAAACACATAGCTTTGGGAGGACATTTTAGATTCAAACCATGACCGGCAGTTCTATTTTTCTGCCATGAGAGTATATTTAAGACCTATTTGTAAGTGAAGAGGTTAATGTAAAGAATAATTCCATCAAAATTTGCTCATGAATACATGTGTATGTGTTGGCATTTACACTGAAATTTTTTTTATAAGAATATATGCCAAACTATCAAGGTCTCCCTTTTTATGTTTAAATTTTAAAGTAAATCACTCAAATTAATAGTAATACTAGCATTATTTTAAGAGAACTTTTATATAATTAAACTCCTAAGAATTTTCTAGGGCTGGAGGGTGTAGCTCCGTGGTAGAGCATGTGTAAGACCCTGGGTTTGGTCCCCAGCATGGCTGAAAGAAAAAGAAAAGGTAAAGAATTGTTTAAATGATCATTAAAAGATACCAAAAAAAATTACAAACACATTCCAGAAGAGCAAGGTAAATATGGGAGAGTTTTGCTATACTAGCAATCAAGTCTTATAAAAACTAAGCATAGCAAAATAAGTAAAACCCTATCAAGTAAGACTGTGCGGCACCCAGACAAAGTGGTGCATGCCTTTAATCTGAGCATTCAGGAGGCTGAGGCAGGAAGATTTCAAGTTCAAGGCCATTGTGGGCTCATAGAGAGTTTGAATCTAGTCTGGGTTATATAGACCAGGCCTTAAAAACAAACAAACAACAACAACAATAAAAAAAAAAAAAACAAAGAAAAAATGTACCTCATAACCTACACAAAAATCAAGTCCAGATAAAAGACATTTGCAAAAGTGGTAGAGCATAAAGAAAAATGATGGATAAGTTTGACAGCAGTAAAATGAAGACACCATGAAGAATGTGAAAACACAAGCCCCAAACTAGGAAACATATATGCAACATACAGCACAAGTTCATTACTCAGTGGGCCAGTCTAACGCTCTGTATATATTTATGTCTCTACATGCATTTATGAATTCCCAAGAATCAATAAGAATCACCACTTTCTCTACATACCCCCTGGGATGTGGCCCTTGCTCCCTCAGGGGCAGTGCGTCCTCTGAGGAAGACTCTGACCAGAGGAAGTTCTTCCCCTCATGGAGCTGAGGGCTGAGCTCTGCTGCCTGTTTCTCTCCCACCAGTTGCAGCCCTGCCAGCTTCCTGAGGAGGCTAAGGGGCGGCCAGGCAGACCCTAGGCACACGGGCCTCCTAGATGCAGTAGCAAGATACTACAAACCAGATGGCTTAAAACAATACAAATGCATTCTTCCCTCTTCTTGTATGCACAACAGTCCTGTAGGATTAGGACCCACTCGATTACCTTATTTTAACTTGATTATGTATGCAAAGATGTTCTTTCCTAGTAAGATCACATTCAGAGATACCAGAAGTTAAGACTCCAATATGTGGTCTTTGAGGAGGAGCAATCCGACCCACAACTCCAGCCCCATTTCTACCGTGCTGATCAGTCCCAGGGTCTTGGGGGACCACACCCCAAGGGAAGAGTGGTAGCTCTGCGCACAAGTGTCTCCAGGGCTTATTGAACCCACCCACCAGCCTCCATGGGCCTACCAAAGACAGCAGGATGCCACTCATGGCCCTAGAGCCAAGGATGTAAAACGGCGTCCCGGTCACAAAATCCTGAACAGGTCATGCTCATTGCAAACATCAGTTTCTTCGTCTGTAAAGTGGGAAGTGATACCAGATACCTCCAAGGCTTGCGTGCACGTGAAACAGGATGATGCTTGTGAAAGTACCTGGTGTGCGCCAGGCACAACATAGTTGGCTCTTGGTAAACAAGAGTCTTCTCTGCTCTGGTTTCTAAGAGCTCTTTGCCGGGAAGAGGCTTCCCAGGGGTCAGGGAGCCCTGCGAGAAAGAGCCGCGTCATACACTTCCAATTCCCCTGTGTGTTGTCCCTGCAGCTGTCACCAGCGTCATGATGTCTGAGGCGTGTGACCCTAGGAAAGGGCAGACTGACACCAGGAGCAAGGCAGTGGCCCCTGGGAAAGCAGTGGGAGTCTCCATCCTCATGTCAGGAAGCTAACTCTTGACCCCAGAAAGGAACAAAAAGGACAAAAACTGGGCCTCTCAGTGGGTGGCTGGCAATGTGCTGTTCCCTTTCCCCCTCTGTGGAGTCTGGCCCCATGGAGATTTAGGGATATTTATTTTTGCGTGTGCGTGTGTGTGCGCATGCGCTCGTGTGCATGGGAAAACAGAATGGGATAAAAAATTTTCCTTGCGTCAGGAAAGCTATTTTGAGCCGGGCCAGCTGGGCGATGCTCTTGGTGACAGACACTGGCTGACCCAGGCTGGGCCTTTGCCTTCTGGCCTTTGTCCCTCCCAGGACCCAGAGTTCTGACAGCAACCCGGCCTATGAACGTTAGGAATTCAGGGTTCCAATCCCACCCCAGTGACTCATCTGGGGTGGTCTTGGGGCAGCTTTTGATGTTCCTGGGACCTTGTCTCCCAAAGGGGAGACTGAGGATTATGATGTTCCCTCCTGGGGACGGTGACAGGGGAAGTTGGGGGCGTGGCTATGAATGTACGGTCGAGATATTTAGAATGCAGACAGAATTGCCACACAGCCTGCGCAGCCCAAGGTCCAAGAGGTGGAAGGGACCTCCCTGGCGTCCCTATGGCCCCCACCAGGGCCCTCCCTTCCATCTCCACTCAGTGGCTACCCTGTACTTCCGGAAAGCCATTCTGGTTTGATCCCAAACTTGCCTAACCCTCTACCAGCCTTCCGTTGCTTCCAGAAAGCAGTCAAAGTCCTGTCATTGTCTGTAGGCCCCCCCTGAGCTGGACCCCTCAGTCCCGGCCTCCTCCTGTGTGCTGGCTCTGTCCGCAGCTCAAACTGCTTCATCTTATTTCTTCAGTACGATGATGCTCCCGGGCAAGCGCACCTCACAGGGCCGAGGGGTGGCCGGAAGTGATCTTTTCCAATGTGCCCAACACACAATAGGACTTTACTAAATGTTGGTTTCTTCCTTCCTTATGAACACACACCCTCTTTTCTTTATGAAACCCCAGTGGCAAACACATAAATCTCACTCCAGCAGCTGCTAGTGTTGGACGGGTGTGGAGGGAGGGACAGGAAGCAGCGTGAGCCAGGCCCTGGCATGGGAGACCCCGTAGCAGCCTTCTCTCTCGTCCTCCAGAGCTCCCACATCCTCCACAGAGGTGGGCCTCTGTCAACGACTAAAAGTAGGAGTGGGTGGGGCTCCTCAAGGCACGCCCCAGCTGAGAAAGCAGCATCCACAGACTTTCTGATCCTGATGGTGAGGCAGGAGGGAAGAGGAGTCCCAGAGAAGGGAGACCCTGTGCTCCCAGTGAGGAATTTCCGGAACTCTGGGGCAGCCCAGTGGGGGCCGGGATGGAGGAGACAGGCATCTTAGAGTCCTAGCAGAGCACTAACTGCCTCACCTGGAAACCTTCAAGGTTCTTTGAGGCCCTGGTCCTTAAACTATGGTCCAAGGGCAAGCAGCATCAGCACATCCTAGGGCTTGTTGAAAATGCAGAATCTCAGGCTCTGTTCCAGGCCCGCTAAAGCAGATCTGTGTACAAACAAGGTCTCAGGGATTCATAAGCATGGTAAGGTTTGAGAAGCACTGCTCCCAACAATTCCTCCCATTTACAATAAAGGAACCAAGGTCCTGAGAGGAAAATCCTCTGCCCAGTTTCCCACCAAGTCAGGGTAGTGCTAGGCCTGGAGGCTGGGACTCCAGTCCCATTTAGAGGTCTTTGGACTAGGTCAGCCCCATACTGGCATGCCAGGCAGGAAGCCACTCTCCCTCCCTGAGTGTATTCCCTGCAATAGGATGAAGCCGGGATAGAAAGGGCCTGGTCGCCTGGAGTCTAGTCCTGGCTTTATTACCAGCTTGAGGTATAAGCTGCGTTCTTGGAGCCTCAGTTTCTCCTGTTGTTCTTTGAGATGGGCTGAGGTAGGAAATACAACCATGTAGTACAAGCAATCATTTATTTTCTCACAGCTGCCGGGTGAGGCAGGCAGACGAGATATTCTTATTCCACAGATGGGGAAACTGAGGCCTGTTGCACTGGCTTACTGAGGTTGCAGGCCCCAGGTGCCTTGTACTGTTCTGCACTGCCCAGGTGACTCTGAAATTTGCCTCCTCAACTCAGCCTTCCTCTCTAAATGGTCTGTCAGCTCCTGTCAGTTACCAGGGGCCCTGGCTCGGCTGACAGCCAGCAGCTTGTCTGCCACTGGCATTTGGGTGCCCACATTCCTGGGTTGTGACAGGCTGCATACATGGGGCCCAGACTGGGGCACCCAGAGGGGATCCGCTTGGCTGCAAGCCCTGGGGTCTGGCTGTCTGGGGAATGTCGGGAAGCAAAGCCGTCTCTCTCCTCCCTGATCAGGGCAGGAGAGGTGTCTGCAGAGGCTGGCGTGGCCAGGCTGGGTAGAGTGGAGAGCCAGGCAGGCCCTGGGGCCTACAGTGGTGCTGGGCATGGAGTCAGGGGCAAGAGCAAGCTGGGGTGGGTGGCTGACCAGGGAAGAGCCAATGAGCAGCAATACTCAAAGATCTCAGGCCAGAAAGTCACCCTGGCTGGGTTTTTATCCCAGCTCTGTCACGTATTAGCTGTATGGCTGGGGATAAGTCACCACTGTCTCTGACCTCAGTACTCCATGTGGTTTGGGTGTATCCACAGGATGCCTGCAGCGTAACCCTTCTGAGGCCATGGCTATGACACACTGTGCAGTCTAAGCAGGCGCGGTGCACGCACGCCTGTAATCCCAGCGGCTTGGGAGGCAGAGGCAGGAGGATCGCAAATTCGAGACCAGAGGCAGTCTGTGTAACTTAGCAAGACCCTGTCTCAAAAAGTAAAAAATGGGCTGGGGGTACAGCTCAGTGGTCCAGCACTTGCAGAGCATGCAAGTGCTAGGCCCTGGGTCCAACCCCCAGTACCCACTACCTCAAAAAAAAAAAAAAATTGAGTGAGCCCCTGCAACACTCCCAGAACCCACTTCCTCCTCCTCTCCACTTCCCACTCGGTGTCTGGTTTGGCTTCTATCTCCTCTGCACCTGAAAAACTCCAATCTCCTCATCCCTTTCATGTCTTCTCTCCCAGAATCCCTCACCCCAATACTGTATGCTGTGGCCAGCTTGGCCTCTCATCCAGCAATAGTGAAAACACAGGGGAAGCTGCATCGTCCCTCACAGGATTAGCTGGGGAAAGACCACTCTGTTAGTGCCCATGTCGTCCCAGTCACTAGTGTTATTTAAAGGTGTGGTAGGAAAGAACAGATCAGAATGTGAGGATCCCAGATCTTTTTTTAACTCCTGCCCATTAGCAAGATTCTGCCTTTCCCCTCTGGTTTTGTTTGTTTGTTTGTTGTTTGTTGTGTGTTTTTTGTTTTGTTCCCCATTCCTGCCCTTATGGAAGGTCTTGTAATGCCAGATCAGATCTTTCACTTTGGGGACAGAAAATTGAATTTGTGGGTAGGCAGAGAGGAGCCAGATCAATGGGCAGTAGGAAAGAAGAAGGACCTAGGAAAAGTGGCTAAACCTGGTTATTAAGAATACAGCAGAAAGGTTAACTCCTACTCAAGATGTAGAAAGCTAGAAAGAGCATTGTTCTCCTAACAAGAAAAGGCCAGTGCTATGGTTTGCATCTGAAATGTCACCTAAAACCTTGTGTGTTGAAAACTTGGTTCCCAGTTAATGGCACTATTGGAAGGTGGTGGAAACTTTAAGAGGTGGAGTTTAGCTGGAACAAGTAGGTCATTGGGGGTGTGGCCTTGAGGGGTATATTAGGATCCTGGCCTCCATCTTTCCTCACCCTTCCCTGCATGAGAATGAGTTAGGCAGCTTTACTTCACCATGAACCCCCCGCCATGATGTTCTGCCTCACCACAGGGCCCAGATGACAGGGTCAAGAGAACATAGACTGAAACCTCTGAATTGATTAGCCAAAATTAGCCTTTTCTCATTTAAATTGCTCTACTTCAGTTATTTTGTCACAGTGACGGAAAGCTAACTAACATAGTCAGATCAACTGTGAGTCATATCCTTTCTCTCCTTTCCTTTTGTTGGAGATTGGACATTGTACATGCCAAGCACATGCTCTGCCACAGCTCCCTGTGGGGCAGGAGTGTTGGAATGGCAGAATCTCAACAGAGGATCACTGAGAAAACTCAACCACCCTGGTTCCAGTCCTAATCACAGGCAATTCTAGAGGGATTTGAAACCTGTGATTCACTGAGGATGACCATAGTAACAACAAAACCAAAATCCAGCTCCACTTTTAAAGAGATCAACTCCTCACACATACTAATGGTCTGAGAGAAGAAGAGACACACTTATTTACTACATAAATACTACCATATATTCTCAGATCTAATCTGTACCTTTTCAACAGTTTTGTTATTGTTGTTAGGTGCCATTGAATTAGTATCCGACTCATAGCAACCCTATGTACAATAGGCAAAACAGTATTATTACTGCTTCTCTACTATTCATGGGGTTTTCAATGGTAGATTGCTTTTTGGGAATCGGTTGCCGGGTCCTTCTCCCAAGTCTACTGCACCTGGTGTTCCCAGGCTGTCTCCCATCCGAGTACTAACCAGGCCTGACCCTGCTTAGCTTCTGAGATCTGACGGAATCAGATGTCACAGTGTGACGACTGCAGGATTCAACAGTTTTAGAGGGCTAAAAAAAGTAAATGTGGATTAGAATTGCATACAGATTAGATTCTTGGTTGAGAGCTGTTTTTGGGGAAATTATAGAACCCCTGTACATGTTATAAAAACAATACAATACAGTAGTGTGGATTAGATTTGGGTGCAGATTAGATTTGAGGATATATATTTACTTCATTCTCTACTGGTCTGAAGACAGTGTCTAACATCCAATCAAAAATAAAAGACACATAATAAAGAAAAACACTATTGTCCAGCGACAAGATAACCAATAAACTCAGTGTCAGAGATAAACGGCTAAGAGTAGTGTGTTATAGAATCCAATGGGAAAAGATGAAAAATATGTGAGAACAGATTTCAATTTCAACAAGGAGATAGAAACTTGTGAGACTGAGTCAAATTGAAAGCTGAAAAACAAGAGTCACAATACCAGAGATGAAGAATTCTTTTAATTGCTTCTCAGAAGCTTCAAAACATCCAAAGAAGGAATCAGTGGAGTTGAAGAAAGCTCAGTAGAAATTACCAAAACTAAAGCAAAAAGAAAACAGGAGTAAAAACAAAAACAAACAAACAAAAAACAGAAAGAGAATGTAGAACTGTGGTACAATAACAATATCAAAAAGTTTCAATAAGTGTACTTGGAGCCCCAGAAGCAGCAGAGAGAGAATAATAATGGGGCACAAGAATTATTAAAGATATAATGACTAATTTTCCAAAATAATGAAAAATATACAGACATCAAATCACAGATCTAAGAAGTTAACCATAAAATGAATAAATATAAATAAAAAGCAAAACAACCAAAAGTCCTCAATATGTTACATTAAAAAATATATATGAAGACAAAATCTTATAGGTCAACAAAGGAAAAAAAGAAGCTACATTACTGGTAGAGGAGCAAAGATAAGGACTATAGCAGATTCCAATCAAATTTCTTATAACTATACAAACCAGAAGACAATTAAGTGATATCTACAAAGCACTGAAAGAGTAAACAGCAACAAGGACTATTACCCAAAGCCTATAACTAGTAAAAAATATTCCAAAAGTAAAAGCAAAATAAAGACTTTTTCAGACAAACAAAAGCTGAGCAACACTATAGCCCAAAGACCCAAGTTACAAGAACTGTTAGAAGTTCAGACAAAAGGAATATGACACTGCTATAGTTTGGATATGAAATGTCCCCCAAAGACCCATTGGGTAAAGGCTTCGTCTCCAGCATGGAGCTATTGAGAGGTGGTAGAGCCTTTAAAAAGTGGGGCCTAGTGGAAGGTTTTAGGTCATTGGAGTACGCCTTCAAAGATGACTGTAGAACCCCTGTGCCTTCCTTCCCCCCCCCCTTTTGTACCTAGTCATGAGGTGAATGGGTTTCTTCTTCTGCCATGTGCTCCTGCCACAATGTACTGTGCCATCACAAGTACAAAGCTAGAGGCCCAACTGATCATGGACTGGATCCTCCAAAACTGTCAGTCAAAATAGACCTTTCTTCTTTATAAGTTGATTATCTGAGATGTTTCATTATAGTAACAGAACGATGACTAAAACAAATACCAAACAAAATTCAGATGTACACAAACAATGAGTAGCTACAGACATATATTTTAAATGAAGGGAAATATACAGACTTTTTCATACTTCTAATTGCTCTAAAAAGAATTGACTATCTGAAGCAAAGCTGGTAACAATGTATTATGCAGTTTATAATACATATATAAAGGAAAAATGTATGACAATAACACAAAAGATGATTAGGAGGAACTGAAAGTTTATGTTTCAAATTTTTACAACTTATGTGAAGGTATATAATATTATTTGAATGTAGATTGGAACAAACTAAAGATGCATATTTAAAGCCTTTTAGAAACCACTGAACAATTTTTTTTTTTTTTTGTGGTACTGGGGGTTGAACCCAGGACCTCGTACCTGCATGCTCTGCAAGTTCTGGACCACTGAGCTGCACCCCCAGCCCATTTTTTTTTACTTTTTGAGACAGGGTGGCACTAAATTACTCAGACTGCCTCTGCTCTTGAACTTGCGATCCTCTTGCCTCTGCCTCCTGAGCCGCTGGGATTACAGGTGTGCGCAACAGCACTGGGCCACTGAACAAAATTTATAAGTAGGCATAACTAATGAATCAATCGTAGAGTTAAAATGGAATTTAAGAAGCTCAATCCACATGAAGGGAGAAAAATGAAAAGTGAAACAAAAGATGGGACAAACAAAATCTAGCAAGATGGTAGGTTTAAATCCAACCATACCAATAATTGCATTAAATACAATTGGTGTGTTTATACACCAATTAAAACAGATTGTCAGATTGAATAAAAGAGCAAAACCGAACAACATGTCATCTACAAGAAACCAACTTTAAATATAAAGATATATACTAGCAAAAAGTAAAAGAATGGATAAGAATATACATTAATCTAAAGAAAACTCAAGTGGCCATATTAATATCAGATAAATAGACTTCAGATCAAGAAGGTAACCAAAATTGATGGTAGCAACCAGGAATCTCACAAACGTAATGTTGACCAAAAGAAGCTAAGTACAGGGTTGAGAGTATAATTCAGTGGTAGAGCCCTTGCCTTTCATGTGTGAAGCCGTAGGTTTAATTCCTAGTACCACATAAACACACACACACACACACACACACACACACACACACACACACACACACACCTGGGCACGGTGGCACATGTCTGTAATCCCAGCTGCTCAAGAGGCTGAGGTAGGAGGATTGCAAGTTAGAGGCCAGAGGCAGACTGTGTGATTTAGTGACACTGTCTCAAAATAAAAAGTAATTTAAGAAGAAAGGGGAACTGGAGGTGCAGCTTCGTGGTGGAGTCCTTGCCTAGCATATGCGAAGCCCTGAGTTCAATCCACTAGTATACCAAAAAGAAAAAAAGAAAATGAAAGAAAGAGAAGAGAGAAAGAAAAATAAAAAAGAAAAAGAAAAGAAAGAAAGAAAAATTATCCAAAAGAAGCCAGGTACAAGGAAGGACATACTATATAATTCCATTTTCATAAGGTGCCAAAGCAGGAGAAACTACTTCAGGTTGCTGGAAATCAAGTCAATAGTTACCCTTTAGCTGGGGACAGTGATATCTGGAAAGGAGTAGCTTTCTGAGTGTGGAAAATATTCCCTTTCCTGATCTGTCTGCTGGTTACATAGGTATGTGCAGTTTGTGAAAATTCACTGAGTCCACATTTTTTGCTACACGCAGTTTTTTGCATATAAATATACTGCAAAAAAAAAAGTTTCTTCAAAAAGACAACATTCCAATATACAGTAACTGGGAGGCAAAAGCCACATCACAAGAACCTGTCCTCCTCAAAAGAAGCCACACAATTATAGCATGCAAGGTGGGAGGAGAAGATAAATGTGTCCTAAGCTCTTTTTCTTATTCAAAAGGAGGGTAAAGGTATTGACTACATTGAATTTTGGTAAGCTCAAGATGATCTTTTAATTTTTAAAGAGATCACTAAGATGATAAACAAAATACATATCTTTGGACTAGCAGAGGAAAAACTGAATGATACCAAATAATCAGTCCAAATGAAGGTAAGAAAAAGGAGAACGAGAAATAAGACACATGGAATAAATGTTGTTGTTGTTAGGGGCTGTGAGTAGGTACCCGGCTCATAGGGACCCTATATACAACAGGCAAAACACTATTGTCAGTGCTTCTCTGCTGTTCATAGGGTTTTCAATGGCAGATTGATTTTTGGGAATGGGTTGCCGGGTCCCTCTCCCAAGCCTACAGCACTTGGTGTTCCCAGGCGGTCTCCCATCGAAGTACTAACCAGGCCAGACCCTGCTTAGTTTTTGAGATCTGATGGGATTGGATGTCACAGGACTATGGCTGCAGTTTATGGAATAAAGTTGTTGTTGTTAGGTGCCGTCGAGTCAGTGTCCAACTCATAGCGACCCTCGTAGGGTTTTCAATGGCAGACTGTTTCGGAATTGCCTTGGGAGTGGATTGCCAGGCCCTTCTCCCATTTTTGTGGTGCTGGGAATTGAACTCAGGACCTCAGAGACTGCAGTGCAGCGCTCTACCAACTGAGCTAAATCCCAGCCCCATGGAATGAAGAGGAAGTACAAAATAAAAGACAGATATAAATTCAACATATCCATACTTAAATAAAATGTAAATAGAGCAAATACTCTAGTTCAAAGATAGGCTTTCTGCTCATCAAAGGTCATTTAAAAGAGGGAAGAGTGACAGACATCAGGGTGCATGCCTATAATCCCAGTACTCAGGAGGCAGGGACAGAAGGATCTCAAGTTTGAAGCCAGACTCAACTACATAGTGAGTTTGAGGCGAGCCTAGGTGACATAGCAAAATTCTGTCTTAAAAAACAAAACAAAAGAAAACAAAACAGAGCATCAACCAAACAAAAAGAATAAAAAGCAAGCCATGAAGTAAGACAAGCATTTGCAACACACATCAGAAAAGAACATATACCCAGAATCCATAAAGATATTCTAAGAAACAATAAGAAAAAGATAAAAATCAAATGGAAAAATGAATAAAAACTTTAACGGCACTTTATTTAAAAAAAAAAATCAAGTGCCTGATAAGTATATGACAATAAACCAACCCTTAGTGGTAATAATTAGAAAAATTAACAGTAAAATACAATACACTCAGAATTTTTTGTCATTAGGGGAAATGCAAATTGAAACTACAATGATATTCCACTACACACACTGTTGCTAGATGCCATCACGTCAGACCTGACTCATAGTGACCTTATGTATAATAGAACGAAACACTACCCAACATTGTACCATGTGCAGGATCTTTTTATGTTTGAATCCGTTGTTGCAACCACTATGTTTCTTCACATTTTGAGTCTGGCAACATCAGCAAAAAGAGGTCACAGAGGCTTTACGCCATTCTCGTGATTAAAGTTGACTCTACCGTGAGGAGGCAATTCTTCCCCAGTCATTTCTTGAATGCCCTCCATGCTGGGAGAGCTCAGTTTCTAGCACTATATTTGACAGTGCTTCCCTGCTTTTCATAGGGTTTTCAATGGCTAATTGTTTTGGGAGTGGGCTGCCAGGTCCTTCTCACTAGTCTGTCTTGGTATGGAAGCTCAGCTGAAACCTGTAGATCATGAGAGCCCTGCTGGTATCTGAGATATCAATGGCATAGCTTTCAGCATCACAGCAACACGCAAGCCTACACAGCATGACAAGATGACAGACCCATGTGGGACACACTTAAAATGCTGAAATCCAAAACCCTGACAGTAACAAATGCTGATGAGGATGTGGAAGACATTCTGTGCTGGTTGGATTGCAAAATAGTATAGCTACTTTGGAAGACAGTGGGAAGTTTCTTATAAACATACTTACCACACTTCCCAGCAATCACACTCCTAGGTATTTATTCAAGTGAACTGAAAAGTAAACACAAAACCCTGTATATGAATGTTTATCCCTTCCATTTCTTGGACGAAGCCACCCACATTGTAAAGTGATTTAAAGTCAACTGAGTGTGGCTATTAACAACATCTACAAAATATTTTCATAACAACGCTTAAATTAGTGTTTGATTAAATAAATGGACCCATAGCCTGGCCAAGGTGACACATAAAATTAATCATCACACTGTGGTGTAACAGAATACTATTCATTGATTTAAAAAGGGCAAGCCATTAACTCATGGAAAAATTATGAATGAATCTGAAATGTATTTTTCTAAGTGGAGTAAGCTAGAACAAAGAGGCTACATGTTAAATGATTTTATCTATATATGACATTCCAGAAAAAAAAAAGTATGACTGGGATGTAAAGCAGATGAGGGGCTGACAGGCATGGGGAGAAGAATGGACTCTAAAGAGGAAGCACGAAGGCGTTTTTCGCGTGGTTGAACTCCTCTGTATGATTCTGGGGTGGTGCGTACACGATACTACGCAATGGTCAAAATCAATCGAAATTTACAGCACACAAGTGAACTTTAATGCATGCAAATTTTGAAAATCAATCAACCAGAAGATCAAGGGCTGCCAGGATGGAATGCAGACTGTGACAAAATAAGCTAACTGTACAACAAATGTGTGAAATAACATTCAAAGGGAATAGAGAAGGGTGAAGCTGACCCGAGTAACTTTGAAAAACCAGTGTTTTAATACATTGTAAGGCTGAAGACAAACAGAATTATCCACAGACACCGTGTTCTATTTGGCAGCTACTTCTCACAGGGATATAGTGTCACAATTCTGATGCTGTTGTGCATGTATACTGAGGGTGAACAAATAAGAAAGTGGATGGTGGATGATGGAAACTAGATTTCTCACTGTTGAGAAGTGACATATAAGAAAGGGAAGAAGGCTAGAACTAACGGTATAATGCTGGATTAGAGTCAGAGACATCACCATGGGTAACGATGTAATTTAGGTGGAGATGTACATATTATATATACACACAGAAATAATTATACACGTGTGTATGTTCTTGGATTAGTATATGCATACGTACTCCCTAGCACTTTCCACTGGGGGCCCAGAGGCAATGAAATCCCAGCAGCAGTGATCGCAGCCAGCAGTACCAAGAAATGGTATTAGAAATGGTTGGTTCTAAAGCAGGTACAAAAAAAAAATACTAAATGAGCCTGGAAAATATTACAGTACCAGAAAATAAGGAAGTGTTCTAAAAACAAAAGATAGGTTCATGCCAAAAGACAAGAGGGCCAGTCTGAAAATGTCTCTATCAATCAATGTTGAAACAATTATGGTAACAAAATAAATAATGTTGTGTTATTTTATAACCCAAAGTATGAAATAAATACTCACAAGTCATATTGATATAAATAAGTGACCAAAGCCAGGAACAGTGGCATACACCTGTAATCCCAGTGACTTGAGAGACAGAGGCAGGAGGATTGTGAATTAGAGGCCAGAGGCAGTCTGTGTAACTCAGGTAGATCCTGACTCAAAGAAAATGAAAAATGGCCTGGAGGTGCAGCCCAAGTACTGAGAGAAAGAGAGAGAGAGACAGAGAGAGAGAGAGAGAGAGAGAGAGAGAGAGAGAGAGAGAGAGGAAGAGGGAGAGGGAGAGAGAAAATAAATTTAGAAAAAAGGAAAAAGGAATTGAATACTATCATGGCTTGGATCTGAAATGACCCCTAAAGGCTCGTGTGTTGAAGACTTGGTCCCCAGTGCAGCAATGTTCAAAGGTGGGGCTTTTGGGAAGCGATTGAATCATGAGGGCTGACTTCATTAATAGATTAATCCATGGATGGGTTCATAGTTTGATGGGCTATTGGGAGATGACGTAAACTTTAGGAGGTGTGACCTAGTTGGAGGAAGAAGGCTGGGGGCGTGCCCTCAAAAGGTATATCTGGCCCCTGGTGCGCCTGTGTTCATGTTCTCTCCCCCGACAACCCCTCTCTCTTTGTCTCTCTCTTCCCTAGATGCCAAGAGGGGAGCAGCTTTGCTCCAATACCTGCTCCCTGCTGTGATTCGCTGCCTCACCACCGCCCAGAAACAATGCGGCTGGCTGACCACACACTGAAACCTCTGAAACCATGACCTTAAATAAACCTCTTATCTTTTTAAACAGTTTCTCTCAGGTATTTTGTCACAGCAACAGAAAGCTAACTAACACAAATACAATAAAAATAAACAAGGAGAAGAGACAAAAGAATTCCAAATAATTTTTATAAATATTCTACCTCTCCAGAAGTGGAGCATAAGCTTCCCTCACTTTGCATTGAGGTATGCTTAGTAATCTTCTTCTATGGTGTAGAGTATGAGAGGCGCCATCAACATTAATAAGTCACGTTGAAAGTATGTACCTTTCACTTAGTGTGATGAAAAGAGCATTTCATTTCGGTGGTACTCTTTCCCAAAACTCACAATCCAAGACTAACCACAAGAAAAGAGCAGACAACTCAAACTAAGGGATAATCTTCAGAATACCTCCAGGTTTTCATGGTCATGAAAAACCAGGAAATACTGAGAAACTGCCATGGATGAGAGGAGACTAAGGAGACATGATGACTAAGTGGAATGTGGTGTCCTGGATGGGATCCTGGAACAGAAGAAAGACCATTGAGTGTAAAACTTAGCAAAACCTAAATAAAATACACGATTTAGTTAATAGTAATGTATCGAAGTTGGGTTCCCAGTTGTGACAAACACAGCATGGTAATGTCGGATGTTGGCAATAGAGGAAACTTCCTGAGGGGTATGCTGGACTTCTCTGTCAGCTTGGCAACCTTTCTCTAAATGTAAAACTCCTCTAAAAATTAATTCATTTTTGAAAATGTGGATTATCTATCATATTGCAAAAAAAAAAAAAAAAAAAAAGGCAGTATAAAATGGCCCAGATGGGGAACATACATTACAGTAGAGTTATAAATTAATCAACTACATAAGAAAATTATTTGGTATAATCTAGTAAAGCAGAGAGGCTTAAGTGGGGTTTAGCTCATTTGTTAGAGTGCTGCCCTGTAGCCATACCACTGTGGCCTCTGATCCTGTCAGATCTCAGAAGCTAGGCAGGGTCAGGTCTGGTTAATACTTGGATGGGAGACCACCTGGGAACACCAGGTGCTGTAGGCTTGGGAGACAGACCCAGCAACCCACTCCCAAAAATTAATCTGCCATTGAAAAGCCTATGAACAGCAGAGAAGCACTAACAATAGTGTTTCGCCTGTTGTACATTGGGTCACTATGAGTTGGATAGTGACTGGATGGCACCTAACAACAACAACAAGAGCAAAGCAGAATCACCTCACATAAATTCCTGAGTCTGGCCAGGCACTGTGGCACACACCTATAATCCCAGTCACTTGGGAAGCTGAGGCAGAAAGATCGTGAGTTTGAGGCCAGGGAAAACCTGTGTAACAGAAAGACCCTGTCTCAAAACAAAAAGTGGAAAATGGGCTGGGCGTTCTCAGTGATAGAGCACTTGTAAAGCATGTGTGAGGCCCTGGCTTCAACCCCCAAGTACCACAAAAATAAATAATAAATAATCAATAAATTCCTCAGTCTGGAGAAAGCAGCACATGCACAGACGGCACCTAACAACAACAACAACTCAAGGAGACTGGGAAACATATTGTGGCATATCCAGTCGATAGAATACTATATATCCAACAGTGACGATGAACAATCACGTCCATCAACACAGAAGTCTTACAAACACAATGTTGAGTGAGAAGAGCAATCATGGAAGAATACATTCAGTTTAATTCTATTTATATGAAGTTCAAAAGCTGAATAATACGTTATTTAGGCATGCACAAGTAGTTGGCAAAGAATCTTTCTAAATAAACAAGGGCATTATTATAACAAAAATCAGAAGAGTGGTTTTGACTTGAGAAAACAGAAGGCACCTGACCAAGGACAGCCACACAGACTTGCGCATTCACTACTAATGTCCTACTTCTTAACTTGGGTGGTGGTTACAGAGATGTTTGATTTATACTCATTCTTTAAACCTGACATACACTCATCTGCACATATTATAAAATTCTAAACTCAACAAATTGTGAAGAATACAGAAGTATGTATCTGCTCCTACTGCATTAGCCTCTTTCTAGGCACTTTAGTTGCTGATCTTCAGAAATCAGCCATCCCCACCCTCCTCCAGCCTCACTGCTCGTGGAGGCAATGTGGGTTTCACGTAGGCATGACGTTTGCCCATTCCCGCCAGTCTCCCTGCCTCCCTCTCTGGCGCCACTCCACTGTTTCTACCCCCAATGTTTACCTCTAACAATTCTCTGTGGCCTGGGTAGCTCTTTTTTCAGTTAACAACTATGTATTAGGCACTGTCCTCCATGGGTTTTTCAGCTTGGTATGCTGTGGGAGCTTGCATGTTGCTGTGATGCTGAAAGCTATGCCACTGGTATCTCAGATACCAGCAGGGCCACCCATGGTGGATAGGTTTCAGCTGAGCTTCCAGACCAGGATGGGCTAGGGAGAAGGACCTGGCAGTCCACTCCTGAAACAATTAGTCATTGAAAACCCTATGAATAGCAGAAAAGCACTGGCAAATATACTGCCAGAAAATGAACCCTCCATCATGGAAGGCATTCCAGAAACGACTGGAGAAGAATTACCTCCTCAAAGTAGAGTCAACCTTAATGACAGGAATGGAGTAAAGCCTCTGTGACCTCTATTTGCTGATGTGACACAATTTAAAATGAGAAGAAACATAGTGATTGCAACAACTGGCTCAAATATAAAATGATCATGTGCATGGAACAGTGTTGGGTAGTGTTTCATCCTGGTGTACTTACTTACTTAGTGTCCATGAGCTGGATCTGACTTGATGGCACCTAACAATAGGAAGTCAGGCACTGTACTATGAACTGTAGGTATAGGAGAGAATAAGACAAAAAATCTTTTTTTCAACGAGTGCAATGATGATCATGATTGCCAGCCTGGATGAGAAGTTGTATATTATTGTGGTTTGGGGTTGCATTTCCCTGATGGCTAATGATATTAAGAATATTTTCATATGCTTATTGGAGAAATGTCGATTCATACCATTTGGTCATTTTAAAATTAGATTATCTTTTTAGTCTTTACTATAGATTCCTGAGGGGCTGGGATTTAG
This sequence comes from Pedetes capensis, assembly GCA_007922755.1. Classification (NCBI taxonomy): domain Eukaryota; kingdom Metazoa; phylum Chordata; class Mammalia; order Rodentia; family Pedetidae; genus Pedetes; species Pedetes capensis. The sequence continues at coordinate 228,254 of VMDO01000792.1, read as the reverse complement.
CTCAGTTGCTTGAGAGCTGCACTACAGTCTCTGAGGTCCCGAGTTCAATTCCCAGTACCACAAAAATGGGAGAAGGACCTGGCAATCCACTCCCAAAGCAATCACGAAACAGTCAGCCATTGAAAACCCTATGAGGGTCACTATGAGTTGGATACCGACTCGATGGCACCTAAAAAAAAAAAAAAAAAAGATTCCTGAATCTAATCTGTACCCTTTCAACAGTTTTAGAGGGCTACAAAACTAGATACAGCCAGGCGTGGTGGCACACCCCTGTAATCCCAGCGGCCAGGGAGGCAGAGGCAGGAGGATTGCAAGTTTGAGACCAGAGGCAGTCTGAGTAACTTAACGAGACCCTGTCTCAAAAAGTAAAAAAATGGTTTGAGGGTGCAGCTCAGTGGTCCAGCAGTTGCAGAGCATGCAAGCGCGAGGCCCTGGGTTCAATCCCCAGTACCACAAAAAAAAAAAAAAAAAAAAAAATCAGATACAGATTAGAAAAGTGTGGATTGGACTCCACCACAAATTCAATCTAAACTGTTGAGAGGGTTCGGATTAGATTTGAGAATATATGGTAGTTCTAAAAGTTCTTTATATATTTTGGATACTATATCATTATCAAATATTTGGTTTGCAAGTTTTCTCTTCCATTTCATGTTTCTCTTTTCACTTTTTTGATAGTGTCCTTTGATGTGCAAAACTTCTTAGTTTTCATGAAATGAGATTTACTAAAAGATTTCTTTTGGATGGTGTTTTTGGTTTTAGTGCATAATTCAAAGTCACAAAGTTAAATCTATGTTTTCTTTTAAGAGTTTCTTAGTTTTAGCTCATATATATGGACTTTTGATCCATTTGGGTTAATTTTTGTATTTGGGGTGTGGTGGTAGTACAAATTCACTCTTTTGCATATGGACAGCCAGTTATCTTAGCATCATGTGTTGAAAAGACCAATTGATTTTGTACAATTGATAGTGTGTACTATAACCTTGATAAACTTTGTGTAAGTTCTTGTTTGTAGTTTCCAGTAGATTTTCTACATAACTGCTTATGTCATTTGTGACTAACAACATTTCTTCCTTTAAAGTCTGAGTGCATTTATCTCTTTTTCATGCCATATTGCACTGACTAGAATCTCCTGTACAGTGTTGAGTAGAACTAACAAGTATAAACATCCCTCGGTTTGTTCCTGATCTTAAAGGAAAAGTATTCATTCTTAAACTATTAAGTGTGATATTTAGCTGTGGGTTTTTTGGTAGATTTCCTTTATCAGGTATAGGACATCCTTTCTGTTTGTAGTCTGCTCAGAACTTTTATTGGACATGCACATTGGATATTGTCCAAATATTTTCTGTATCTATTCAGATAATTTTTTTTTTAACAGAATCCTACCATGTAGCCCAGGCTGGGTCCAAATTCATGATCCTCCTGTCTCAGCCTTTTGAGTACTGGGATTATAGACATGCCTCTCCATGCCTAGCATGCTTTTTTATTTTTTTAATTTGCAAATTGCATTGATTGGTTTTTAAATGTTTAGCTAACCTTGCATTCTTGGGATAAATTCCACTTGGTCATGATGTATTATCCTTAAAGTTAGATTTGATTTGTTAAAATTTTGTTTAGAATATTTATATCTATGTTTATGAAATATATTACAATGTGTTTTCTTTCCTTCCCTCTTTCTTTTTCCTCTTCCTCCTGTTCCTCCTCCTCCTGCTGCTCCTCCCCTGCTTGCTCCTCTCCTCCTCCTCCTCCTTCTTCTTCCTCCTCTTCTTCTTCTTCTCCTTTTTCTTTTTTTTCTCCACCCCCCCTTCTCTTTCTATTTCTTTCTTCTTCACAAGATCTCACTATGTACCCCAGGCTGCCTAGAATTCATGATCTTCCTGCTTCAGCCTCCTAAGTACTCGGATTACAGGTATGTGCCTCCACACCTGGATAGGTTTTCTTTTTTGCAGTGTTTTTGTCTGGTTTTGGTATAAAAAAAATGGTGTTTCATATATTGAGTTGGGAAGTATTCTACTTTCTAGGAGAGTTTGCATAGAATTTGCTTTATTTCTCTTTCAAATGTTTAATAGGATTCACCACTGACCTCATCTGGGCCTGGAGTAATCTATGTGGGAAGGTTTTTAACTGCAAATTTAATTTGTCTATTTCTCCATGCAGTTCTATTGATTTTCCCTAATATAGTTTAAAATTGTTATTAAGTTCATATGCTTTTAGAATTATGTCCTTTTGATGAATTGACCTTTTCCTACTATGAAATAATATTCTTTATCCCTGATGACATTTTCTGCACTAAGATCTACCTTATCTGACATATAGTGCATTTCAAATTCCTTTATGTTATTGATGGCATGAAGTACATATTAATACTCTTATTTTTAGTCTACTTATGTCCTTTTTAAAATGTGTTTCTTGTAGGCAACATATAGTTGAATCTTGCTTTCAAATTTAATTACTGATCTATGCCTGTTAGTTGATGGTACATCATTTATATTTAATGTGATTATGTAATTAGGTTTAAATCCACAATCTTGCTATTTAATGTAGCTCTTCTTCGTTCCCATGCATACTCATCCAGTTTCCCTTCATGACATCTTATATAGTCTTAGTGTATTATCAAAATCATCTCCTTCAGTTTTGAATGCTATCTTCAGTGAACATAGAATTCTAGTACTTGTTTCTTTCTTTCTTTATTGATGCTTTTCCACTATATTTTTCTTTGTTACTGAAAATAAATTTGTTATCTTCATCTTTGTTCCTTTGTATGTAACATGTCTCTTCTCCAGACACCTTGGTGTTTTTATGATTTTCTCTTCATCATTTGTTGTTGTTGTTAGGTGCCATCGAGTCATATGTGACACATAGTGCCCCTTATAGGATTTTCAATGGCTGATTGTTTTGGGATTGCCTTGGGTTCGAGCCCTAGCACCACAACATTGGGAGAAGGATGTGGCAATCCACTTCATCATTAGTTTTCAGCAATTTGACTATGAAATCTCTTGATATAGTTTCTCTCTTGTTTCATGTGCTTTGGGGTTCACTGAACTTCTTAGATATGAGTTTTTATAGTTTTTGGCAAATTTGGGGAACTTTCAACCATTATTTTCAAATAATTTTTCTGATTCCTATATCCTTTATTTCCTTAGGATACCCAATTACATACATATATATGTGTGTGTGTGTATATATATATATATGTATATGTATATATGTGTGTGTATATATATATATGTATATATATATAACTGCTTGAAATTTTCTCTCAGTTCACTGATGCTCTATTTGTTTCAAAAATTATTCTTCCTACTGTCTGTGTCTCATTTTGGATAGTTTTTATTGTTATGTCATTAAGTTTACTAGACTTCCTTCTGAAGTGCCTAATCTAATGTTAATTCACACACACACACACACACACACACACACACACACACACACATATATATGTAGATCAGACATTATAGTTTCCATCTCTAGATGTTTGGTATTGGCCTTTTTATATTTTCCATGTCTCTATTTAACTTCGAACATATCTAATGCAGCTATAACAACTATTTCAATGTTCTTGCCTGCCAGTTTTCACATCTGTGTCAATCCTGGGTCAGTTTTGTTTGATTTTTCTCATTGTGGGTTGCATCTTCCTGCTTCTCCATAAAGCTGATAATTTTTTTCTCAGTAATATTATTTTCCTAGTAATTTTTAACACAAAACCTAATGGGTTGAATTATGACATTCCCACACATGCACATCGTTATACATTGCTAATGTTCACCCCTCCATTAACTTCTTATGACTCCCCTCCCCATCCCTTCTTTCCCCTTCTCTTGCAAAATATGTCATATTTCTTTTCCTTTCCCCAATTACCCTTTCTTCTTCTCCCTTCTCCTTTCTTTTCAGTGTTATCTTTCCCTACAATAATTTTTATTTAATGCTAACAATTGTGAATATTATCTTGTTGAGTGTTGGGTATTTTTGTACTTATGTAAATATTCTTGAACCATATTCTTGAACTTTGTTCTGGGATACAGTTAAGATCCTTGGAAACAATTCGATCCTTTTGGGATTTATTTTAAGATTTGTTAGGGAGGACTCCAGCAGTTTTTAGTCTAGTTGCTCCCCACCACTGAGGAAAATTCCTGCTGAGTACTCTTCCCTCCAGACTGACTGGAGGGAACAAGCACTATTCCTGGTGAGATACTGTTTCCTCTGATCCTTTCTGGTACTTCTCTCCGTAGCCTTGGGTAGTTCCTTCAGATGCAGGCACAGATCTCTGCTGAATACTTGAGGATTGCCTCTGTATTCTCTTTTATTGATGGTACTTTGCCCTGCACATGCTTGTTACCTTGGTCTCTCTGGATTCAGTTATCTGCTCAATTAATGGAGTCCACCAGAATTTGCCTCAGTTCTGCTCCCCAGGCTGTGGCCTCAAAATTCTCCTGTGCTAGGGCAACTATATGCTTCTCCTTACTTTTTTCCTTTCTTACAAGAATTCTAGGTTTTGTTGCTTGACGCCAGTGTCTTGAAAGCCGTTGTATCATATGTTGTCATTGATTCAGGCAGAAGAGAAAAATCCAGTGTTACTACATAATTAGCCAGAATCAAAAGACATGGCCTGAGGGGTCATATTGAGGCATTTTTCCAAGTTAGGATGATCTAGGAGAAAGAGGCAGAGGAAAAAGGATAGAAAGAGAGAAAGAGAAAGGAAGAGAAAGGAGAAGGAGAAGAAAGGGAAACAAGAACAGAAGGAAGAGGAGAGGAAGATGATACTACATAAAAAGGGACAATTTCAGGAGGAAACTACTTAAGAAAGCTGGAGGGATACAATCCAGATTCTTGGTAGATCTTACGGAAAAACTGGAACACTTCCCATTGTGACTAACATCAGGTATGTGGGTTCCACTGTAAGTAGGTCAGTAGGAATAATGGAATGGTTGGGAGAAGCATCTTAATCTGGTTCCCCCAGCAGACTTCAAGACAAGTGACTGAATGTAAGTTATTAATTTAGGAAGAGATTTCAGGAAATAGCATCATGAGGGTAAGGAAGGTAAGCAGGTGAGAGGGGACAGCAAATGAAAGAAATATCAAAGAAGTTACCACTGTGAGTAACTGAGACTTATTGTGTGTGATAATACTTTGGAACGATCCCAGCTTAAGAGAGCTGGGTTGATTTCACATCAACTTCTATTAACTATTGGTTGAATTCCCATAGCGCTTCAGTGCCTTGCACAGGGCACAGTGGCCTAGTGACCAGATAAATCATCAGGTAGAGGAGGCACATGTTTGCAAGTTAAGTCCAGGCAGTCTGCCTCAAATTGGATTAGTTAATGGGGTGGGGGGCACCAACAGCGTTTCAGCCACAGGTGGTCATTGCCACTCCTGATGGTATTTCATCAGTACACCATGAGGACGGAGAAGCATCCAAGGTGGAGACTGGAGCGGGGAGTCAGTATCAACCTCAGGACGTCTCGAGTGAGACTGCACGGCCCCATGTGCTACCACTTCTGGCGATCAGGCTTTCATTTTAACACAGGCACACATTACATGTGCACATGAAACTACCTCCCCATACTTCTTTGGTGCTGAGAGGGCACAACGCTGTCTGAGACATCCAGCAAAGATACACCAGGAGGCAGCAAAAAGCAGTGAAATAGCATTAAACACAGGGCGGAACTTCTGCCCTTTGTGAGTATGAAGTCAGCAATTGATCCCCAGTGGTAAAATGGTGCTAACTCACCTCCCAGGAGCATTGTGAGAGTGAAGAGAAACAGAGACCACAGGAGCACTTTATAAAATTGAGAGCACTGTGCACGTGGGGGAATTGTTACAACCAGTGGTCCCGGGTATGTATGCGTGAGGTGCCCCGAGAAGAGTCACTGAAGATCAGCCTCCTTGTAACATCGATCCAAGATCAAGGGCCAGAGGGAAGTCAGCCAAAGACTGGGTACCAAAAGTGTAGTCTGTGGCCCAGCAGCAGCAGCAGCACTGGGGATCTTATGGAAAATGCAGAACTCAGACCTCTGCCCAGAAATGAATCTGAATCTACTGTATCAGATTCTGTATTTTCACAACATTCCCAGATAACTCGAAGGCACACTGAAGCCAGGGACAGCCTCTTTTCTCTGCTTACTCCTCTGATTTCTGGGACATCTCAGCTGCCTCCACCCTAGATTTTGGGCTGTACTCCACATTTGCTCCAGGGAGAGACAGAGCTTGCCTCCCAGGAAGCAGCACTGAGTTACCCCTCCTCGTCCTCCAGTAAAGCTCTCTGCTCTCATTGTTGAACTAGAAAAATTTTAGAACTATGTTCTTTATGATGATTCTGAAGAAATAAGAGATGCTAGAATCATAGTCAGGAAAGTATGATAATGCACTTCTGAAATTTACCATCTAAGATGGTTAAAATTAACAACAACAACAACAATGTCCTGTTGCTTAATTTACTTGAACATAGTAATCCGGAAAAGTCGTCAGTGCAAAATGACTCATTCCCTGAAGGTTCTGAATAAGATTCTAAAATCATCACCCATGGTTTTCCTGTACTTTGAAGTGACAGAACAAATGACAGCAGAGATGGGCACTGTCCCCTAGGTCCAGAATGGATGATACACAAACAACTGGCAACAATAACATCCTCATCTAAAAACAACCTGAAATAAGGATGTTATTTCTGCGATTTGCTTGTGCATTTCAGTTAGTAAGCATTTGTGCACTGTGTGCAGGGACCTAAAACCAGGATGGTTTGTGGGTTTTATATAGTCGATCAAAAAACGTGTTGATGCCTCCTCCATGAAAGCCCTGTTCTAAGGAGATGAAGATGAATTCAACTCTCCCAGCAAAACCCTCATTGAGTAAAAATTTGAGATCCCAGGTGAGAAGAGCCATAAAGGAGATACAGATGAGAAAGCTAAGGGGGAACCTGGGAAATGTCCAAGAAGGTGACTTTGGAGATAAAGGGTGAGAAGGGGGTTTAGTCAACAGTTAGAGGTCAATGCACAATGTGAGGAGGGAATAGGCTGTGCAAGGAAAAAATTCTTGTCAGTGTTCTTTTTCCAGCTGGAAGATAATCTGTGCTATGGAAGAAAAACTCAAGATCAGTAGTCCTTTGGATCACATCATGAACTGTGGGTAACTTCACAGATCCTCACAATACTGTGTTGGCCTGTAGGTGACTGCTATGAGTCCATGGCTCCCCAGGTACCCTGTACCCAAGCCCAGCTTCCCACCCCAACTTGGGGAGCTCTGGCTGCTAAATTCTTCCACATGTTTGTTATATAGTAAATGTCTACTTACCTTTCAGCCTCAGCTCCACAGTGGCCTTTTTCTTGAAGCCTCCACCCCACTCACAACACTGACCCTTCTCCTCAGCATAGATGGATGCCATGGACAGGTGATAACAAGCAGAAATATTTAGAAAGGAAGGACTTGATCTTGGCTCGGATAACTTATGGCTAAAGTACTTTTGAAAAATCCAGTCCTGGATGTCCCAAGGGAGTGGGCTTAAGGGAAGAGATATTGTAGATGTGTATTTGAGAGTCACCAAAAATGTGAAGCAAATGCATCTACCCAAGAAGCAAATTGAAGTCCTGGCACTTCTTAAAGAATGAACCCCACACTCCTACTAGATCTTATCCCCTCCTATTATCCAAGGCCAGTGTCCCAGCAACTCTCTTCTGCATCATAAACTTTCTCCTCTCCATCCAATCAATCCCATCAAGAATCCTAGTTCCTCACATTAAAACAAAAGTCTCAGACCCAGGTGCACTGGCATGCACCCGTAGTTTCAGTTGCTCAGAAGGCTGGAGCAAGAGGATCATTTGGGCCAAAGAGTTTGACACCAGCTTGTGCAACATGATGACTCAATCAATCAATCAATCAATCAATCCCTTTTGATCCCATTTGCTCTTCCAGAAATTTCCTCATTTTTCTGCTTCTCCTTACAGTGGCTCATTGAATTAGCAGTATTCTTAGTCTCCAATTCTCTCTTCCCATCCTCCTATAGTGTTTGCACCCAATTCCATCAAAATCCATCTTCCCAAGGTCACCAGTAACCTCCATGGGGCCAATCTGTGGATCCTCATCTTATTTGACTCAGCTGCATAAATGTTTTTATCTGTATCCAAGACACTATAATTTCCAGCACTACCTCCCATCCTTAGGGCCAGTCCTTCTAGGCTTTGTTTCTGATCTTGTCTCATTTTCCTGAGTCTTATATGCTGTACCTCCACTTTTCTGTCAGCTTGTCATGCTGTGGGGGCTTGTATGTTGCTGTGATGCTGGAAGTTATGCCACTGGTATTACAGATACCAACAGGGTCACCCATGGTGGACAGGTTTCAGCTGAGCTTCCAGACTAAGACAGACTAGGGAGAAGGACTCAGCAGCCCACTCCCAAAGCAATTAGCTATTGAAAATCCTATGAATAGCAGAGAATCATTGTCAAATATAGTGCCAGAAAATGAGCCCTCCACGTTGGAGGGCATTCAAAAGACAACTGGGGAAGAGTTGCCCCCTCAAAGTAGAGTCAATCTTAGCAAACACATTTTTTTCATCAACATAAATGGTGACTACACACATGGAATCTACCAGATGGAACACACAGGAACCAAACTGACTACATTTGTGAAAGAGATGATGGAAAGGCTCAATATCAAATGTCAGAACTAGACCAGGTGCTGATTGTGGATCAGAACATCAACTACTCATATGCAGGTTCAAAGTGAAACTGAAGAAAATTAGAACAAGTATACAAGTATACTTGAGTATATCCCACCTGAGTTCAAAGACCACCTCAGGAATAGGTTTGACATATTAGAAACTAATGATCGAAGACTAGATGAGTTGTGGCATGACATCAAAGACATCATTCATGAGGAAAGCAAAAGATTATTAAAAGACAGGAAATAAAGGATCAACTTACATGTCAAAAGAGACTCTGAAAATTACCCTTGAACCATGAGCAGATAAAGTAAAAGGAAGAAATGACAAAGTTAAAGAACTAAATAGATTTCAAAGGGCAGCTCGAGAACACAAAATCAAATATTATAATGACATGTGCAAAGAGCTGAAAATAGAAAACCAAAAGGGAAGAACACACTGTTTTTCTCAAGCTTGAGGAAATGAAGAAAAAAATTCAAGCCTCAGGTGGAAATAGTGAAGGATTCTACAGGGAAAATGTTAGATGATGCAGGAAATATCAAAAGAAGATGGAAGGAATACACAGTCATTATACCAAAAAGAATTAGTGGATGACCAACCATTTCAAGAGGTTTCATATGATCAGGAACCAATGGTACTGAAGGAAGAAGCAGAAAGTACTTTGAAGGAATTGGCAAAACACAAGTCTCCAGGAATTGATGAAATATCAATAGAGATGTTTCAAGAAGCAGATGCAGCACTGGAGGTGCTCACTTGTTTATGACATGAGATTTGGAAAACAAGTTAACTTGGCCAACTGATTGGAAGTGATCCATATTTGTGCCTATTCCCAAGAAAGGGGATCCAAATGAATGCATAAATTACCAAATGATATCATTACTTTCACAGGCAGGCAAAATTTTGCTAAAGATCATTCAAAAGTGACTGCAGCAGTATATTGATGGGGAACTGCTGGAAAATCAAGCTGGATTCAGAAGAGCGAGTGGAACCAAGGACATCATTGCTAGTGTCAGATGGGTATTTGCTGAAAGCAGAGTACACCAGAAAGATGTTTTTCTATGTTTTATTGACTACGCAAAGGCATTTGACTGAGCAGATCACACCGAATTCTGGATAACACTGCGAAGAAAGGGAATGCCAGAGAACTTAACTGTACTCATGAGGAATCTGTACGTGGACAGCTTGTTGTTTGAACACAAGCAAACACTACTTGGTTTAAAGTCAGGAAAAGTGTGAGACAGGGCCATATCTTTTCACCATATCCCTTCAGTCTCTATGCTGATCAACTAATCCAAGAAGCTGGACTTTATGAAGAAGAACATGGCATCAAGATTGGAGGAAGACTCATTAACAACCTGTGTTATACAGATGACACAATTTTGCCTGCTGAAAGTGAAGAAGATTTGAAACATTTACTGAGGAAGACCAAAGAACACAGCCTTCAGTATGGATTGTACCTCAACATCAAGAAAACAAAAATCCTTACATGTGGGTCAGTATGCAACATTATGATAAATGGAGAAAAGATTGTCCAAGATTTTGTTTTACTTGGTTCTACAATCAACATCTGTGGAAGTAGCAGTCAAGAAATCAAGACACATTGCACTGGGAAAAGCTACTGCAAAAGATCTCTTTAAAGTGTTGAAAAGATGTCACATTGAAGATGAAGATGCACCTCAATCATGTCACAATATTTTCAGTTGCATCATATGCTTATGAAGGCTGGACAGTGAATAAGGGACAAAGAAGAATTGATGCTTTTGAATTATGGTGCTGGTGATGAATATTGAATATGCTGTGGATTCTCAAATGGGAGAAGGACCTGGCAATCCACTCCCAAGACAATCCCGAAAACAGTCAGCCATTGAAAACCCTATGAGGGTCGCTATGAGTCGGATACTGACTCGACGGCATACAACAACAATGGATTCCCAAAAGAACCAAAGATCTCCTAAAATAACTGCAACCATAATGCTCCTTGGAAGGAGGGATGGCTAGACTGCATCTTATGTATTTTGGACATGTTGTCAGGAGGGACCAATCCCTGGAGAAGGACATCATGTTTGGGAAAGTGGTGGGTTAAAGAAAAAAAGGAAGACCCTCTACTAGATGGATTGACACAGTGACTACAACAATGGGCTTAAACATAAAAAAGATCATGTGCCTGGCACAAAATTGGAGAGTGTTTCATTTTGTTGTACATAGGGTTGCTATGAGTTGGACCTGACTCAATGGCACCTAAAAACAACAAATTAAAAAGATTAGCACCATATCCAGGTGGGATTTATCCCTGTAATTCAAGGACAGTTCAACACAAGAAAATCAACATAATATACATTATAGAACAAAGGGAAAAGGCCACATGATCATCTCAACTGATGAAAAAAAAAAGACATTTGACAAAATCTAACACCATTTCATGATTTAAAAAAAAAAAACACCTCATATAACTAGGACCCAGTTCTCTTCTGACCTCCTACTCCTCCTGCCCTCTCCATTTACTCTGATCCTATCTCATTATGCTCTACTGTTCCTTGAATGTGCCACATACATACCTCATGGGCTTTGTACTGCTGTTCTCCCCATCTGGAACACCCTTCACACAGATATAGGCCTGGCTAGTTCTCTACTTCCTGCAGGTTTTTCATGTCATTCTCTCAGGGATGCCTCATCTACCTTATCTAAACTTTCACAGTCACACACCTTAGAATTTCACATTCTCCTCCCCTTCTTTAGCTTTTCTTATCACTAGGACATTACATCTTTTAATTTATATTTGTTGCCTGTTCTAGAATGTAAATTACATCGGGCAATACTACTATAGTTCTGGTGGCTAGAACAGTGCCTGAGACATAAGTGTTCAATAAGTATATATATTCAGTGACTTAATCTATACGTAGGTGGGAGTTCAAGCTATAGCATAGATGAAGCCCAATAAAGGCTGTGCAGTGAGAAGGGATATGGGTTGAGCACAAATCCTGGTGAACACCACAATGCAAAGAAATCAGTGATACTGCGGAAGACTAAATCAGACTACTGTTGAGTTAGTGAATCTTATCAAGGCTATTAGTGATCTTACTAACAGCAGCAACTGACCACCTAAGACAAAAGAAACTGAGAACCAGGTGTGGTGGTGCATGCTTTAATTGCAGCAACTTGCGTGGTGGAGGCAGGAGTATTTCAAGTTCAAGGCCAGAGGCAGCCTGCATAACTTAGTGGGACCCTGTCTCAAAATACAAAGTAAAAAATGGGCTGTGGGTACAGCTACCAGTGGTTGAGCTCTTGCAAAAAGCATACACAAGGCCCTGGGTTCAACAGCTCTGTACCACAAAACAAACAAACAAACAAACAAACAAACATAAAAAACAACTTGAGAAATCTCAGCACCTACTGCTTAAGGCTGAAAGGATCGTTCAGAATGATTCCCTAAAATATTGCAGTGCAAGGACTGTGAGAGGCCCATTGTGGGGATTACAAAGGAACCCTCACATTGTGTGATGATGGACATCTAGAACTCTAGTCAGATATTATATGAAAACTTTGATAACTTCAAAAGAAAATGAAACATCCTTCCCCACACAGAGGATACTTATGCACTGCAAGTCATTCATAGAAAGTAACCAATGGTTAAGTACTAAGTAAGACTGTGTTTCTCACAAAATGCTAGTGGAACCCACTGAAGAGAGGGCAGTCTTGTCGAACGAGGGGGAATTCAGCTGAACTTTGAGGAATGAGACTCTCAGGTGCAGAATGTAAAGTGTGTATGGTGGGGGAGGTAGGAAAAGGTAATGGAATGGGATATGAATCTAGAATGTAGGTTGAGGCTCTCGCTGGGAGCCTTAAATGACAGATTTATACTACTGTTTTAGGGAACCATTGAAAATGCTCAAAAAATGGCATAAGGATACCAGACTGACATAAAAAAAGAAATGCCTACTTTTTTTCTAAAGAACCAACATAACCAATATTTTGTAACTCTATTTGTTCATTTTGTCAGCTCTTAGTGGCTTAAAATCTTTCAGTGACTTCCCATTGTTCTTAAAGACACCTGTATGATAATCTGCAAGATTCATATAGTTCAGTTTCCACTTTCTGCTTCTACCATGTTGGCCTGGCTCTTTGTGCTGCAGCCGTATTGGCCTACTCTAAATTTCTCTCCCATAAGGCTTTTGCATCTGCTGTCACATATGCCTGGACAGCCTCCTCCTCTTTGTCTAATTAAATCCTAATTCTTCATCTTCTTTTAGACCATAGTTCTCACATTCCTTCCAGAAAGACCCTCTCCCTAACTTACCCATTTACAGAAAAGCTGGACGTTATGAAGAACGGGGCATCATGATTGGAGAAAGACTCATTAACAACCTGTGTTATGCAGATGACACAACTCTGCTTGCTCAAAGCTAAGAAGATTTGAAACATTTACTGAGGAAGATCAAAGAACACAGACTTTAGTATGGATTACATCTCAACATCAGCAAAACAAAACCCCTTGCAACTGGGTCAGCACACAGCTTCATGATAAATGGAGAAAAGATTGAGGTTGTCCGAGTTTGTTTTACTTGGTTCTACAATCAACATCTGTGGAAGCAGCAGTCACACTGCACTGGGAAAAGCTGTTGCAAAAGACGTCTTTAAAGTGTTGAAAAGCAAAGACATCACATTGAAGATGAAGGTGCACCTGACTCATGCCATGGTATTTTCAGGTGTATTCGTACCATTTTGAAAGCTGGATGCTGAGTAAAGGAGAAAGGAGAAGAATTGATGCTTTTGAATTATGGTGCTGGAGACAAATATTTAATATACTATGGACTGCAAAAAGAACCAACAGATCTGTCCTAGAAGAAGTGCAACCAGGGTGCTCCCTGGAAGCCAGGATGGCTAGACTGCATCTGACATATTTTGGACATGTAGTTAGGAGGGGCGTGCAGCCATAGCCCTGTGGCATCTGATCCTGTCAGATCTCCGGAAGCTAAGCAGGGTGGGCCTGGTTATCACTTGGATGGGAGACCACCTGGGAGTACCAGGTGCTGTAGGCTTGGGAGACAGACCTGGCAACCCACTCCCAAATATCAATCCACCATTGAAAACCCTATGAACAGCAGAGAAACACTAACAATAGTGTTTCACCTGTTGTGCTCAGGGTCGCTATAAATCGGATACTGACTCGATGGCACCTAACAACAAGTCAGGAGGGACCAATCCCTGGGGAAGGACAAAGTGTTTGGGAGAGTGGCAGGTCAACGAAAAGAAGAAAGATTCTCAACTAGGACAGAGTGACTGCAACAATGGGCTTAAACATATAAAAAGGTGTGTGCCTGGCCCAGAATCAATGAGTGTTTCATTCTGTTGTACATGAGCTCACTATAAGTCAGACCAGACTCCACAGCACCTAACAATAGCACTATTTCTTCACCATAGCTTTTACCATTTAATACATTCAGTTGTAATTCTTTGATTCATGTGTCCTTTACTAGGCTCAAAACCTACTCCCACCCTCAGTTGACAATTGCATCCCCAACATCTGGACATAGAAAGTAACTGGAAAGTAACTATTTAGAGGGAAGACTACGTATCTATCCCTTTCTTAAGGAATCAGATAACTTAGTGCTATAAATCCACCCCCTCCTGTTTTTAGTCTTTTAGAGCTTGTCAAATTCATGCAGTATGTCAAATCTGGGTTTGACCGATTAAAAAAAAAAGTGCATGTGTTTTCAGTTAGTGTACTTGTAAGTATGGATTAAGGAAGAAGGCAGAGTGAGCCTTCTCACAAGTACAAATCTGATCCTAGTGTTTCAATCCTTCTTTCTCAATATATAGGTCAACTAGTCTCCTTTATGACTTGTGAACCTGCAAGCAGAGGCAGCAGACTTTTTCATTCACTATTCTTTCTGGGAAAGGTCTTTCTTATGTGGTGCTTTTTCACTCCACTTGGGATTTGTGATGCATAACTGAACAACAAAACAAAATCTCTGAATTGAGCACCTTTGTGTGAAGACACCTAAGGATAATGAACAGATGTGTTATACAGTCCTATGTCAAGTTTCTCTGTCCTTCCAACGTCCAGTCCTGTTTGGTGGCACAAACATGCCCTTCAAGACAAAGCAGTAACGCACGGCTCAGCATGATGGCATTTGCATTTAACCTGTAGGCTCTTATATATTCTTTAACCTCTGAGTCCTTATTTTCTGTTTATAAAGTAAGAGTAGTATAACCAAGTGGACTCAAAAAATACTAAGCACCTAACTCTGTGGCATTTTCACATGCACTAACTAACTAGTATTCATAACAACCCTGGGGAGTTAGAAATACTTTGTGTTATGGGAAGTTGAAGTTAGAGAGGGAATGTGCCTGGCTCAAGGTCACATGAACAATAACCAGAGGAGTCTGGGATTCAAATCCAGATCATCTGACCACTATTTCTTTTGTATTTTCTTACCCCAGCAGGCTACCATAAAAACCTTAAAAAGAAATGTAAAGAGCAAGTTTCCAACTATAAAACTATACATTTTAGAATGTTAAGCAATGTTACACGGGAGAGGAAGAACTAGAACATAAGATTTTAAAGGTGAAGAATCAGCAAGTAGATTACTCTTCTCCCAAGAGTAATAACAGGCTGGGGTTTAGCTCAGTTGGTAGAGGGCTTGCTCTGCGCACTGAGGCCCTGGGTTTGATCCCCAGTGCTGCAAAAACAGGAGAACCTGATAGCCCACTCCTCAAACAATCAGCCATCGGGTCACAATGAGTCAGACCTGACTTGAGGGCTTCTAAGAGTAGTAACATTTCTTATAGTTCAAAAGTTCTCAATTTAAGTAAGAAAAACAAAATTCAAGTGAAAAATGGGCAGAGATTAAATAGATATTTCTCCAAGGACATACCAATAGCCAATATGCACATGAAAAGGTGCTCATCATTGGCCACCAGGAAAATGTAAATCAGAACTGCAAGGTACCTCCCACTTTATCACTTTATATACTAGAACGAAAAAAAAAAGGACAAATAACAAGTGTTGGCAAGTATGTGGAAAAACTGGAGCCCTCATACACTGCTGGTAAGAATATAAAACATGTAGTCTCTATAGAAAGCAGTCTGGTAGTTTTTCAAACAGTTAAACATAGTTGCTACACGACGCAGCAAGGCCACTCGTAAGTATATATTCGTGACACCTCAAAACATAAGTAGAATTTGTACACACATGTCTACAGCAACATTCCTCACAACAGCCAAAAAACAATCCAAGTGTCCATCAACTGATGAATGGATTAAAAAAGGTGATATATCCATGTGATGGAATGGTCACAAAAATGAAGCTCTGATACATGCTCCAACATGGATGCTTCTTGAAAATATTATTCTATGCAAAAAAATTTAGTCACAAAAGACTATTTGTTGTATGATTAGAGACAGAAAGTAGACTAGTAGCTATCTGGGGCTGGAGTAGTAGTGGTGGTGGTGGAGTGTTAAGGGTAGTTTCTTTTGGGGTTGATGAAAATATTCTAAAATTGATTGTGGCAATGGGTTGCCCAATCTGTGAAAATACTAGAAATTACTGAACCACTTTAAAGGGGTATGTACATGGCATATGAATATCTCAATAAAACTGTTTTCAAGCCCTCTAAATTCATGATAAACTGCATCTGCAATAGTAGGTACTCATCAACATTTATTTAAACCAAATGGATTTTTATCACTGCCTAATAGTTGTTAGAACTCTAATAATTTTGTAGAATTGCATCATAATCTCTGAATATCCTTCACAGAGATAATTTAAAATTACTTTTAATTTGTGGACTTAAACATAATACAGTAATAGACACAATGTTAAGAAGGTCAGTAAAAGGCTATCTGGAGATAGATCCATATATGGCATCACTGTAATACACTTAGTCAAGAAATCTAAGAATCATCCTTATTTTCTCCTTTCTTCATCCCTCACAACCATTTCATTAGCAGGAAGTCCTGTTTATAAACTTCAGAAGGATGGGATTTTCCTATGTTCATTAAGGTATTTCTGGTGCTTATAATAGTATCTGGCAAAGAGAAAAGAATTAATAGTTGTCGGTAATTAAGTTCATACTCTGAATTAGAACCTTTAAAAAATTTTAAAACTCACTCGATAATCTGTGTACACACACACACACACACACAGACACACACACACACAAATTATAGATTATAGCAGCTTCATTTGCCATTCTGTTTGTTGAATCACACTAAGGCTAAGTTCTCAAAGGGACACAGGTATGCTACACTGTTAGAATATGTGGAACATAACTTTATTCAAGTTTGCTCACCACCTGATCCATGAATATTTAAAAGATACTTTATTTTATAAAAACTCACATCTGTAAGTAATGGATTAACTATAACAGAGGGCTTAATGTGGAATACATGAGTAGGCTTAGAGTTAGAGGCTGATGAGCCCCTAATGTATGCAAAATCTAACATGTATATTGGCATGTATATCTTTTTGGTGAGATAGTTCATAGTTTAATCAGATTTTCAAAGAAGTCTATGACCCAAGAAAGGTTAAAAAATTACTTAACTAGAAACAGTCACAAAGGTTTTAAGCATGACTCTGTACAACAAAATGATATCCAACAGCTCCCTCTATGGGTAAGTCACTGTCACCTGGTAGGAACACTCCTGTTGAAATCTTTAGGGTCACTCTAGTGTGAATTTATTAATAACGACAGTATCACAGCTTCTTCTTCCCAGATGTAGATGCAAGAATTAGGAGACTGTTGATGAATTCTACTTACAGTACTTCAGCACCAAAAACCTGGGCAGTTATGTTGATATATGTACATACAGTTCAACACTTGTCAGTCTTAAAATGCTTATTTATAGTGAAATCTATATAAAACCGTTAAAAATTTTTCTATTTACATTTTTAAAAAATGAAAAGTATAGTTTCCTTTGCCACAACTTGTCAAAACTGACTCTGACCCTCCCACCCTTTAACTCTCACTCTACTTGTGACAGACAGTGATTCTAAGACCAAAACATATTGCTTAAACAGTGTCCTAAAAAAGTAGAATGCTTAAAAACATTACATTTAGAACTGTAAATGAATTTTTATACACTTCAAAGGGGCTTAAACAAAAGTATGTAGAAGTTATTTTCAAAGTCTCAGTTAAACATGAATGTGCAATTTCAACATTAAGAAAGCATCAAATGAGCTGGGCATGGTGGCACCTGCCTTCAATCCCAGCGACTCAGGAAGGTGAGGCTGGAGGATCGCAAGTTCAAGGCCAGAGGCAGCCTGGATAACTTAATGAGTCCCTGTCTCCAAATAAAAAAATAAATAAACAATGAGCTAGTGGTGCAGCCCAGTGGTACAGCACTTGCAAAGTATGTGTGAGGCCTTGGGCTCAATCCCTAAGTACTGAGGAAGCGGGGGGGGGGGGGGGGGGGGGGGGGGGGGGGGGAAGCAAGGATCGAATGAGTAATTTGTTTTCCTTAACATAACTGAACATTTCCTTTGGGCCAGAAAATGTTTCTTTTCCTCTGCTTCTCAATGAAACATTTTCTAATAAGTTTTTTTTAAAGGGGGAGTTGGGGAAGAGGGAAGGTGGAAAGGGTAGATAATCCTGGCTTACAGATTATGTCAGAAGGAATACCTCCTGCTTTGAAATGTTAATGTTAAATAAATAGAAGAGTGTGCTGCCTAGTGCACCAAGGAACAACACAATAAATTAGCATATAATTGAGAAGCATGTACAAGCCACCCAGAAAAAGCACTTCCCACTGGTTAGGGACCTGATTTCTACCATCCAACAAGGATTCTTTAATGCCAGTATTTTCCTAGATATTTATAAACTAATCATGAACTAAGCAAATGCAAAATGTTAACCAATTCAAACTTCTAAGGATTTGCAAAAACATACAAGATTTAAAAAAAAAATGTTCCTGACACATTTCAAAATACGAGCTGTTCACCAACTCTTTTTTCTTTTTTAATGGTTATTTGTCTGATGGCGTTTTACTCAGTGGAAGCCAGTTGCGAAACATTCACAGGAAGTCTCTTTCCACTGCAAGACAAAACTTTTCCATTGGCCATGGTCCAACAGAGAAATATTAGGTCTGAAGTCTCTGTAGATATGCATCTTTTTTCTTTTCTTTCTCTTTTCTTTCTTTTTTTCTAACTTTTTTTCTTTTCTTTTCTTTTTTTAAAAAAGTACATTCCCCTGTGAGTTTTCTTATTAAAATGCTGCTCCTGCAGCAAGATCTTAATGAAACACTGCTGTTTCAGGGTCCACAGCCTAAGGACAGGCAAAGTGCTTCTTTTTAGATATCAAAATACAAGTTTCCCTGGACACTTGGTAACCAAGCAGGTTTTAAAGTGCATTCCTGTGTCCAAACACTAGGACCGTTCAGCAGAGCTCTGCGAGGGGCTAAGCTCAGTTCCATCCTCTGTGCTACTGTCTACGTCCTGCTCCATCGTTGTCTCATCGTCATCCAGCTGCTGACTGGTGAAGTTGTTTAGTTCAAGAAGTCCACTGGGCTCCACAACCACATTGGAACTAGAGTGACAAGGAATAGCATACTGGGGAATGGCCTGTAAGAGAAAATGCAGGAGAGAATCTTTATGGTAAGAAAAGGTAACAAGAATTTCCCCCAAAAGACATAGGACAGAAAAGAGAAAACTGACATTTACTGGATATCCACTACGTGCCAGGCACTGTATTAGGTGCTTTCATATATGATATTCTCCTAAATCCCCATGAAAACACTATAGGGAAAGTATTATTCCCATTTTACAAACGAGGAAACTGAGAGGGTAAGAGATTTACTCAAGGTCACACAGCTGTTGGGGCTAATGCCAGGATTCAAATTCAAGTCTTACAAAACTCAAAGTGATTTTTGCACTCTTTTATGACACTTCTTCAAAGAAAGAACATTAAAGCCTATTGCCAAATTTAGGAGACAGACTTCAAAGAATACTTACATTTGATCACCAAGCAAATTATGTTTTACTCTTTATTATCTACAAGATGAATAATTAATTTGCTGTCACTGCAATATATTTTAAGCTATTGTGGTGATTCAAAAAAGAAGTAATTTGTTTGGGTTACAAGTTAATGATCTTTACTGAAAATGATAGTAGTAAGAGTATTCCATACAAGAGAAGCCAAAATTAGCCTTTTAAACAATAAAAATCCCAGTAGAGGAACACTGGCTGTGGGACCTTGCAGGTATATTGACTCGTCAGATTCTTTTTCCTCATCTTTATTATGTATCTTTAAAAAGGAATATCAATTCATGTCACATCCCTGCTTAAAATTTTATAACTGTTTTCTCCCATACTTACTATCCAATCAAACTCCTTACCATAGTTCCAGCCTCATGCCAAACTCACTCTGCCTTGGGTCTTCTGCACTAGTTCTTCCTCTCTTCCTGGAAACTTTTTCCTCCCAAACCTTCCAAGTTCAGCCCTATTCTGTCATCTGCATTTTGGCTCAAATGCTTAGAGTCACAGGCTTAGAGAAGCCTTCTTTCAGTGACCACCAAACCAGAAGGTTGGTCCCACCCCCACCTTTATTACATTCTGTTACACTCATTTCATTGCATTTGTCATCTGTTTGGTAAATTGCTCCTCTTTCTTGTTATGTAAACTCTGTGAGAATACGGACAGAGCATAAATCTTGATTATCTTACTCATGCTAGATGCCCAGAGCTTTGAATGGTGCTGTACACCTTAGATACTCAACAGACATCTGACACAGGGATAATACATTTTTAACATTAACCGCCCCCCCCCCACAGGCTGGGTGTGGTAGCACACACCTATAATCCCAGCAACTCAGGAGGGGAAGCCAGGAGGATTGAGAGTTCATGGCAGAGGTAGCTTGTCTAACTGAGCAAGATCCTGACTCAAAATAAAAATAAAAAATGTGTTGGGGGTACAGTTCAGTGGTTCAGCACTTCCAAAGTATATGCAAGGTCCTGGGTTCAACCCCCAATTACTGCAAACAAACAAACAACAACAATAGCAACAACAAAAAATAGGCAAAGTTGAATACCAGCATATACCTGACCAAAATAACGCTTTACTGGGGGAGATGTAATTTTAATCTTAACACTATCAGGAAGTAATGCAAGATGCCTAGGCATTAGTTCTAGGGTGGTGGAGTCTTGTTTCACCTCTTCCATATAATTGATCATTGTGGCAAAGTACTAGATGGGGATCAGAAGATATGAATTTTAGTTCAGCTCTGGCACTGATTGCTATGTGATTCTGAGTAAGTCATTCCACTTCTACAGGCCTCAGATTAATCTCATATAAAACACAATACTTGGAAGATCCATGTTCTTAAAGATCCCTGCAGTTTGAAAAGTCACTGAATGTCATATATGTAGACTCCTTCAGGATAGAAGATTTGTCTGCCTTGTTTACTCTCCTATCCTCAACACTTAGTATAGTGCCTGGAACACAGTAGTTAAATAATACATGTGAAATAAATGAAGGAAAAAAGGAAGAAATGAGCCAATGAATGTGACAGATTGTTTATAAAGAACAATGCTTTTCATTCAAAGCATTCAATATCAAAAAAGCTGTATTTTTATAGAGTATTCATCAAGGAATCAAAGCACTTCACAGACTTCCAACACTCATCCCATAGATATTACTGAATTAATAAAAATTAATATTTCAGGGCACAGCTAAGCACATAAGTAATGAGATCTGGAAATATATATATTATTTTGAGGTAGGGTTTCACTAAGTTACACAGGCTGCTTCTGGCCTCAAATCTGCAATCCCCCTGCCTTACCCTCCCAAGTAGCTGGAATTACAGATATGTGCTACAGCGCCTGGCTCAGTTCTGAAATATTTTAACAATATATTAATTATGGAAACAATAACAGAAGCTATCTTTGTTGAGTATTGCTATACATCAAATACTTGACCAAGTGCTGTATATTTCCCACTTAATCCTCAGAACCCTGTGAGGTAGGACTTATTGTCTCCATTTCACAGGTAAAGAAATGGAGATAGAGGTTAACTCAGTTGCCCAAAGCCATGATGCTATGATATACTGAGTACAGGTGAAAATCAAATCCAGGTTACCCTGGCTCCAAAAATTTGGTTCTTAATCACTCTGCTGCCCATCCCTCTGATATAGCACACATGGCACAAAGGACATGCTAAAAGGTAAGAATTCTGTAGAGAATCTACTCATCAGCTGTCATCCTTGATATGAAGCAACTTATATTTTCACTTGTTAATAAGGTACAGAAAAGCAATTTCCAAATAAGCTACCCAAAATGATTTTTAACTTAGTGAGTATGCTAATCTAAAACCCCAGTAACCATAGTACATTTTAATAAAATTAGTAATAGTTGCTATCTGCTGGACAATCGCTACAAGCCAGGTACTGTGCTAGGCGCTTAATTTTATGTAATCCTTACCTCAATCCTATAACATACATTTTTTTCCCGATTACTGATGAGGAAACTAAGGCAGAATGAGGTTAAGTAGTCTTGCCCAAAGTAGTGAATGGCAAAGCCAGGAAACCATCCTTTTTCTATTATACACTACCTCTTCAGGGAAAAATTTTAATAATCACAACAAAACCTTTTACTAAGAATTATATAATCCACTAAATTCATTTTTATAGAGGGAAATGAATCATTTGAATAATTCACTGGGTATTTCTATTCACCTTAATTACTACTAAGCCTCATACTTAATTAGGTCTTTAATGATTTAACATTGATCAATTTGTCTTGGCATCATGGCAAAGGGAAAATTTATTAAAAGAACTCCCAAAACACACATCAGTGAACATATGGTGAATCCTAAACTATCCATAGGTCAATAAATCCAAATTTTCAATGAACTAAAATGTGCTGCCCTGATACCTTCCAAACTAGGTACCAGTTTAGCAAAAAACAAGTAAAAAACAACAGCAACAACAACAAAAAACAGACGTACGTCAAGAAAACAACCTAATACCTTACAAGGAGAAAAATAAACAAAACACAATTCCTAACAACTAGTCTGGTCTCAGTAAGTCTTCAATCTCCATATATTATGCAGGATGACAGATGACTTTTAGAATGAAGAGAATGTGAAGGTCAGGAAGATACACTGTCAACAAATAGTTCCCTGTGTTAACTGGCCTGTACTTACCAGTGGATAACAACAACCATAACAGGATTGTTAAAATAACAATGATTGAAACAAAAAGCAAAAAGTTTATGGTTAATCCCAAATTAGATATAAAAGTATATTAGAAAAATCCCCATAGAATGTTTCTCCAGACATTCCAGTTAATTGAGGTTTGATTGTTCTTAGAACCACAAATTTAGATCAAGATCAAAATTAACTTGAATAGAAGTATACTCCAGTTATATTCCAGGACTTTCTGAGCAGATTGGGGATCTCAAAATGTGAACCTAGGAAATCAGTGATCTTCTGGGTTGACTTGCTAAGTCAACACACTGGCAAGTATGGCTTGTAACATAAAATTAAGCTGACAGATGGCCTGGGAGCCCTTTCTTACATTAATAGTATGCATATGACAGTAACCACCAATTTTCTGTTATTCTCTTCCAGGAAAAAAATATATATATAATTGTATATTTGTAATAGGTATTAAACCATCTCAAAGATGACCACTACGTATTCTTGCCATCTTGGCTTGACTATTCCTTTGACATCTCAAAATGCACCAAACCCCAACCTCCCACTTGCCCAAGATATCTCATTTTCCTTCCAATTCTTACCTGGATGATAATTTCTGCTGGGCTCTCTTCAGCTTTCTTTTGGCCTACATTCTGAATACGCATGAACTGGCCTGTCGCAGGCACTCCTGGTGCATCGATTTTCCTGGTCGTTAGGGAAGGACCAACAGCGGATGGACTTGAACAGGACTCTCTACATTTCTGTTGCTGGGGAGTGGAATTCGCCATCCCTGCCACCACCATGTGAGTGGTAGGCAATGATACTGCTTCACCAGTGAGCATACTAGTGGCAAGAGCCTTCTTTGGGGGATCCACTACCATATGCTCTACATTTGTGTCAATCTGAGCTTCCATCAAAGACATTTTCAAAATGTCTGACACTGCTGTCTTCTCAGAGGCCTGAATGGGAGATATGCTTGTAACTGGTGATGTCAGCTTAGGCACAGAACTGCCACCAGTTATCTTTGTAACTGTGGGAGGCTGGTGCCCCTCAAAAGTTATCTTTGTAACAGAGGATCCTTGGGTTATAATTGGCTGCTCCACCTGAAAATAAATTGGGGTTGTGTGCGTTATAGCTACATCTCTTTGAGAAAAACTAATCAAACACCCCAGACAATATGGCAAAGAAACATTTGTGTGGTATACTAGGAAAACACTTTGAAGTTTGGTATATAAGTGAGAGGGCTGGATGGAAAGGATCTGGCTAGCATAAGGAAAGAGGATGGGTTCAAAGAACTTTCGTTCAGCCAGCCAAGGTTGGTAGCAATAAAGGAAAAAAAAAAAAAGGTCACAGCAGCCTAGTTTTCCTTTGGAATTTACATCCCTAAACAGTACACCTTCAGCCTGGCTCAAATTATTTCATATAATCTCTTGTTTTCAATCTTTTGCTTCAAAAAACATTTATACAAATACATTCTCTCTCTCTCTCTCTCTCTCTCTCTCTCTCTCTCTATATATATATATATATATATATATATATTTATTTATATTTATAATATACATACATATATCATTCCAGGGCAACTGATTTTTGCTAATAAAACTTTTCTTTTGATTATCCACAGATAATTCCTCTGTAATCTAGAAGACAAATCTAGAAGATAAACTTATTACCTAAATAGCAATGGTATAAACTATAAAGGAAGATACATGTTCAATGAAGTTCCTTAAAATACTGCAATTTACTTAGTATTATTGCCACAGAAATAAGAATTTATAGGCATGGAGATAAGTATTTTATACCTAAAGAATAAAAATAATATGGGATATTGCTCATATGTACTGTTGGTCAATGCTGAAGTGATTTCATTTAAAACTGCCTAGAAATTAAGTTTTGAATATTTTTTCCTTTCCTTCAAATCTTAGTGTGTGCATTTTCCCCTAACATAAACCTTGTGATGGGCCACAGTAACACCAGCGTAATGAGGCTTTTGGGTTTCCACTTGCCAGGAGAAAGCACTGCTAGCATGATAGGGCTGTGATGTTCTCATTTTTTTTCCATGAACAGAGAAGTTTAACTTTGCATGCTATCAATATTCCATTACCTGGCTTGTCGGCTGTTTCTCTGACGAGGCGGGGAGCGACATTTGGCTCTGGGGAGTTTGGGGTTGCACGTAGATTTTTGGTTGGTTCGGAGCCTGCTGTAGTTTAGGGAGTTGCTGCGTGGTTTTCACTGCAAGCACCTGTACTACAGTTTGTGGGGGCTGTGCCATTAAGGTAGGAAGCTGCCTGTCTTTGGCCACCATGGGATGCTGTGTGTGCTGTACATCTGGCTTGGGCTGTGCTTGTTCTTGCTGGAGAGGGGTGAGTTTTTGATGCCTGATGGAAAGCTGGGGCATTTGCGGGAGTTTGTGCTGAAGCTGGTCTGCCTGCAGGTGGATGGTTTGCTTCTGTTTAGTCTGGAAGCACTGCAGAGTTTTCACTTGCAGCTGAGTCTGTTCCAGCTGGGGCTGGCTAAGTTTCTGCTGTTTAGCTGACTGTGACTGAGTTAGGGCAGATCGGTAAAACAGACCTGTCTGAGGGTCTAAAGTGTCCATCTCTTCAACCTCGCCCTCCTCAGTTCCAAGTTCCTCGCTGTGTTTGGTAAAAGCAGTGTGACTGCTTAATGCCTAAGTAAAAGAGGCACAAAGTAAGAATAAAATAAGAAAAACACCTATATTGCTACATTTTCCTTGAACTGGAAGAGACTTGTTTAGAGATTCATTCCAAAACTTTCAGGAGTCTAAAAAGATGAAGAAACCTCAAAAGGCTTTAGATCAAAACTCATCATTTGAATTCTCAGTAAGTACTTCAAAATTTGGTCACTCTCTACTCTAGAAAAAGTCCTAGAAGTCCCAGAATTTAAAGATTAGAGGAATAAGATGACCTTACAAGCACAAACCCCAAAGAGGAGGCAGGCTTCTCAGCTCAGCTCACAGCTTTGTAGTCTGTCTATGAGGGACGCTTAGCTGTCTGAAGAAAAATTGCAGCAGCCAAGGAGTGAGGCATCCCAAGAAAAGTCAAGGTTCTATGAAGCCCACTTTGGCAGGTCCACAAGGTCAGCAATACTATCTTAGCACTGTGTCCACCCCAGGCCCCACAGCCAGCCTCCCTGAGGAGGGGGAAGGCAGCTCATCAGGCTTCCCCAAGGTCTGTGTATGCTCAGACTCCAGGTCTACCAGGCCCCAGCTTCATAGAGACTAGGATCCCTGGAGGGAGGGAGACTAGAGAGGGGACAGGTGCTCTTCTCAGTGGAAAGGGAAACTGCCTGGTGTCAGTTATGACAGTGTTGGGAGGAGGCATCATCTGGAGTGATGTGGTTAGGGCCAGCCTGTCTGACCTCTAGGTGTCTTGAGAGAGGTCAATGTCAGGACCTACCAAGGGAGGGCCAGACTCAAGACTTCTCACCCAGCAAAACAACTGTGGCCAGCTGACTTCCCTCTGGGAATCAACAAGGTCAATCCTATCTTGATCCTCCCCACTGCCTTATCATACACTAACTATATCATTACTCTAAATTAAAATTATGTGATTTAATTGGAACTCCCTGTCATATCATAACAACTTTACGCATATAAGTTTTCCATTCAACATCTCTTCATCACCTTTTATTGTCTGTAATTAGGTCCAACTGCTACCAGCTGAGTGACAATGACTTATGTGAATACTAAAAAGAAATCATGCTTAAACCTGATATCCATAACGTAACTATATAGCAGGTGATTTGCTTTGGGTTTAAATCCTGGCTCTGCCTTCTGGGACAAGTTACTTAACTTCAGTGAGCATGAGTTTCCTCACTTGCAAAAGATGGATAATGGACCCATCTTTAAGGATCATGGTGAGAATCAAACAAATTAACGTACTTCAAGCTCAAAGCACAGTGTCTGACACAAAATCAACTTAATATGTAGCTTTTCCCAATTACCCTTAATGCCAGATGTTTCTGTTTTATATTAGTTCATCCTCCTTCCACTTGAGTCTCTTTCTTCTCAATTATCACATAATAAAGAAGTCAAAGATTTGCTTTCTTACCTGTTCATAATGTTCCTATGAGGATTCATTATAAAAGTTTTAAAAAAGAACAAATAAAACAAACCCAGTAGCAAATAAATAAACAAACCACTTCCATTTGAAAATCTTATTTACCTCAGTGATAAATTCTTCCATAATAAGATTCATAGATACTGACCAAGTCTAATGTTATATTTATGTAGATAGCTCCCACCCCTTTTAAATGCAAAGAATTCACAAAAGTTTCAAAAATACTGTTTCCTAATTATTTTCTGGTCTTAAGACCCTCAATTCATTTCTTCCATTCACTTCTCACAGATGAAAGAATTACACAAATACTCCACAACTCAATTATTTTTCCTCTTAAAATAGGAAATGAAATGGAACATCATTTCAGGAACGAGGTAGTTACAGAAAAGAAGAAGAAAAAGAAGAGACACAACCTGCTGCATAATGTGGGTGATGGCTCCAGGGGAAGATGCTGGGATGGACTTCACCACCACGGAAGTCTGTGTTGCAGTCTGCGACTGAGCCACATGCTGGAGCAAGGTCCGCTGGGGCTGGGAGGGCTGTTGGGGCTGGGAGCGATGGCTGACTGAAAATAGAGGAGGTAATGATATTTTTCCAGAAATCACCACAGCATCTCTAACCAGTGGTCATTTTAACCAAATGTCTATGAGCTTGTCACACACACACACACACACACACACACACACACAATGAGAGAGTGAGAAAGAGAGAAAGGAATTGTGAACTAAAAGGCAGAAGACAACAATCTGCCCATCTGTGAGCTCTGTTACTCTAAGAAAGTCACTTATCTTCTGAGACTGTTTTCTCATCTGTAAAATGGGAATTACAGACCTATTATAAGGATGAGTGAAGAAATGTATATGGAAGCATTGTGAACACTATTATCACCAAGGAGGAGCAAACACCATATAGTCACATCCTCCTATGAATTACCTCACTTTGTTCAATGACTTTTGTCCCATTAAGGTAACAAATCAATAACGAGTTTCTAATCCAAGACATATCTTCAAGTAAAGAAATATAACTTTTTTAATCCTTTGGTCCTAGTTCCAAATTTAGTCCAAACATTAGAAGCATTCACTCCTTTATATGAAGTGACATTGTCTCATAGCTTTATAGTTCCTAAAAATTTAAAAGGTCAGGGTGATACTGCACAAAGAAAATTAGATCAAGAGTCAAACTTGAATTCTGTCCCACTCTGCCACCAACCAGCCATGTGAATTTGAAAAAGTCACTTACGGTCTATTATCCTCTAAAGCTCAGAGGTTTTGTTTTATTTGATCTTTTTTTTGGGGGGGTGGTGGTGGTGAATGGGATAATAAAACCTTGCTGTTTATATTTAGAAGAGGATCAAAAGAAATAATGGGGAAAATGGTCCTTAAATTATAAAGTACTAAATAAATATAAGGTGAACAAAAGAATTGAAAATTTGGTTTATCACCTCATCTTTAACTTATCAGACACAAATGGGTAAGACTGCAGTTGTAGAAAACAACTCCACTTAATTCTCTTGCTACAAAGGTCCCACAGAGTAACTAAAACTATCCACCCACATAAGTGCCGATTTATCATCTTTTATCAGCCTCAATTTCAACTTTTTACACAGTATAATCATTTGACACTTCCAAATGTATAGAGGTTTAAAAATGCTGATGGTTACTGGGAAACCAATCCTTTGAATTAGGAATAAAATGAGGCAAATCTGTAAATTAACTAAGGATTTTGAGATAATCAAAACTCTCTCAATAATCCATAATTCTAATAGTCATGCAGTTTGCGCTACAATTTCAAGTAGCACTGGTTCCCTGCTCAGAAAATAGTGGAGTGTCCAAAAGTAAATTTATCACTACAGTGTAGTAAATGTAAAATGCCATTTATGTACTGTAACGACCAAACTTTAGAGCTATACAGTGAAATATAAACTATTATTACAATACTTTCTTCTATTTATATTCACAAATGCAGTGTCTCTCCTATTCCTACACTATGCCTAAATGTGATATGAGATTACAGACAGCATCACCCATACTCTTATAAATGTACTACAGTACTTTACTATATTTCACAATATGCTTTATAAGTTTATTTATTTATTTATTGCAGTGCTGGGGCTCAAACCCAAGGCTTCAGTGCATGCTAAGCAAGTACTCTATCAACTGACCTAAACCTATAGCCCCTTAATGTACATTTTAAATGATATGAATAAAATCTTCCATATATTCTCAACTGAACTAAAAAAAAAGGGAGTCAGTGTTTACATTAAAATAACTAGTGAAGTCATTCACAATATGATTGAATAGGAGAAAAAAACAAATTATGGTAATGTTAAAATTAAGCAAGCAAATTAATGAAATTTTTTTAATGGAGCCATCATTGGAATTGAATGACATTGGAAAGATAAGTAATAAATTTCTGATGAAATTATCAAAATTATATGAAACATTTCTGCTACCCATATAAATCTGCATAATCATTATATTAAGGTTTTTTTAAAAAATAAAATGGATTTAATAAAAGACCACCTAATAGTATCTAAAAAATAATTCTCCTTCAGGATACTATAAACTTCTTCACAGCAAATCCCCAGAGTTTAGGAAACTAAAGTTTAGGGAAGTCAAAAGAAACTAACATCCACTACAAAATGATACAAGGGGTTAGGGCAGCTGCCTTTGAAGTCAAAGCAAAAATGCTCAACATGGATACATATATATGATGGGTGAAGATTATGGAAGAAGGTCACAAAGTGAACATTTAGAAAACAGATGATGTGACCTTCACTGAGCCGTATAAGCATCATAAAACAGTAATTTATTTCTTTAAACAATTATTCCCCCCAGTGTCAAAGCGCTCATTTCTGAGAAAGAATTTCAGGATTCTGAAAAATGAAAATTTCTCTCCCTTTCACTAAGTGGAGCTTACCTTTCCTCTACCAGATGAGAGTAGGGCGCATCCATTTAAGTGCCCCCCAAATCAATCATCTTTTACCTTCAATTATACTACAAATGGATGCACACCACTTACCTAGAAGGGGAAAAGCAACCTCTGTCCCCTCATCAGTGCGCTCTGAAAAGGATAAGTAAGGGAAGAAATCATAGATCTTTTCATCTATTTAGCATTGGATAATCTACGCTACCCCAGAGTTTAATACTCAGTTCCCCAACATACTGGTCTCTGCCTTAATTAGCCTTCTGTTAAACAACTCTAAAGAAAGATTCAAGATGGCTTCCCATAATCTTAACTGGACTTAGCTTTTGGGCAATTTTAACACATTAGTCCTAATAATATTTCCTAAAATGATGCCAAGAATTCCTTTTCCTCTATAGTATTTATATCTTTCAAATATCTGCAACTTTATGTTCTCCTATTATCACTGCTTAAGAAAAGCTAAGACAGAAGTTTACTACATATTGCCTCATAAGTCATCTCTTCTAACCCTTTAATTATTCATATTACTACTCTTTAAACTATTTCAGATCTCAAGGTAATGAAGTGTCCAAAAAAGAAAGCAGTATTCCAGGTGTGGTCTCATCAAAATATGAGAGAAATAATCTATTATCCTTCCTACTGAACTCCATATGTACCATCCCAAAAATCTCACGAGTGTTTGGCTGCAAGACCATATTTTAAACAAATATCCAATCTGCTTTCCAGCAGAACTGAGTATTTTCAGGGATCTAAATTTTCCACATTCTTTCTTTACACTAAAAAATGGTGCTGGTTCCTGTATCTTCTTGTCTCTTGATTCATCTTCTCCCAAACTAAAAAACCCAGATGCATAAAAATATTTATTCGTAAATAAAAGATACTTTATCTTCTCCCTACCACTGCTGCTATATATTTACAAATACTATTTATGGCCCATTTGCAGTTTTATATTGTTTGCCATCTTTGTAACATCCTATTGATACTTTTTTCTAGTCATTAAAGACAGAGTAAGTCCCAAGGGTAATGTGAATTTGCTCTGAAAACAAACAGAATAAGAGCTAGAAATAGAAAAAACATATTATCCCCCAAACAACTATCCCATGAAATCCAGAAAGGTAGCTTTTCTACATTAATACATTTTAAGAGGACACCTACCAGTAGTGATGTATTCAGCAACTAGTTCTGACTCTACCACAGCAATTGATGGACTCTCAGGAGAATGTCTCTTTTCCTGGGTCATCTGAATAGGCACTGCCATTTGACTCAAATCAATAGTGGGCTGTCTTGGTTTAGAGTCCAATTTTTCCTTTACTGCACAAAAGAAGTCAGAGAAAAGTTAACTTTCATTATAAGCAAGCATGAAAACTAGAGTTGTCCATGGGAATAATGAACCAGACCTCTGGAGTGCCACAGTGGCAGTAACTAAGACAGTAGGCTGAAAACACAGGCTGCTATGTATGGCTGTGGAGTGCACAACCTGTGCAACCATACTCAGCCCCATACCAAGGACTCATACGCAATCACATGAAAATTGCATCCCTCTCGCATTGTCTCTAGGTCGAGGTGTTTTATTACCTTTATATACACCCCTTCAAATGGTATTATTTCCTTTACCTTTCAAGACAGTCCCGAGTAGTCTTGGTTCACCAACCTAAAATATAAGGTGAACAAGCGGTAGATACCATGATGTGCTCTAGGGCACATCTACTCAGAATAGCACAACCTAGTGACCAGTTTATTTTGGTCCATTAAAAATTCAAGATATTATCAAAGTAATGTTACAAGGTCTTTAAAAATTTTCATTGTTACGAAAAAATGGGCCTTTTGTTTCTGCAAAAATATCTGATAGAACAGCCAAGAATCAAGAATGGTTTCTGGATATAGACTCACTTTCTATCTTATTATCACTTTTTCTACAAGGTCAACTCATTCAAAGTTCCTATCTCTATAAAGCATTAATGGAAATAGTTAAGTTTGTCAAAGATAAGCAGCTGAGAAAATGCCTGAGGCCAAAATAACATTAATAGAAGTATTAACCTAAAACTTACATTAAATGCTAGAATTCCTTGGGTAGTATAGAGTAGAATATTTAATAAATTGTTGTTATTGGGTGCCACTGAGTCAGGTCCAACACATAGCTATCCTACATACTTATTCATAGTGTTTTCAATGGCTGATCATTTCAGGCTTACTTCAGGAGTGGGCTGCCACATCCTTCTCCCCTTTTTGAATGCTAGGGATCAAACCCAGGGCCTCAGAGAGTGCAGAGCAGCACTCTATCAACTGAGTTAAACCCCAGCCCATTCAATAAATTGTTGTTGTTAGGTGCTGTTGAGTTGTCTCTGATCTATAGCAACCCTTATAGGGTTTTCAATGGCTGATTGTTTTGGGATTGCCTCAGGTGTGATTGCCACATCCTTCTCCCATTTTTGCTGTGTGGGGCCTCAGAGACTGCAGAGCAGCACTCTACCAACTGAGCTAAATCCCAGCCCATTCAATAAATTGTTGTTGTTAGGTGCCGTCGAGTCATGTCTGACTCATAGCGACCCTCATAGGGTTTTCAATGGCTTACTGTTTTGGGATTGCCTTGGGAGTGGATTGCCAGGTCCTTCTCCCATTTTTGTGGTGCTGGGAATTGAACTCGGGACCTCAGAGACTGCAGCGCAGAGCTCTACCAACTGAGCTAAATCCCAGCCCGGTATTCAATAAATAGTAACCATTAACTAAGTCCACTTAAAGATCATTCCCACCAAGGGTATAATGTGACAAAAATCAAAACAATCATTTTAAGCAAAGAAATCAAACCAAACAAAATAAATGCAAATATCACCCCAAAGTATAGAGGATACTGAACTAGTAATCAAAGGTCACTCTAAATACTCTGATCTATAATAAGAGAAAACCCAGTATAATTTACACAAGTTTATCCTAGAATTTACCAAAGATATATAGTAACTAGAAATACTGAAAGGGATCTTGTTATATTAGTACACTTTAACATCGAAGTTCAAGTGGGTAATCTATACAAAGAAATAAATCTGAAAATTAAATTAAAATGTATTAGAATGTTAGCAAGAGCCATTAATGGCATTTTATGATTGCAAAATTGCTCTACAAATATCAAAGAGTATGACAGGGGTACTTCAATCTGTCTGTGCTATTCTTAAATATAATTGGCAACTGAACTGCCTCTATGCTTGTGCTTATCCTACTTCTTTCTTCTTATTCTTGTAATATACCTACTTCTTTCTGGAAGCAAAAGGACTGTCCATTTCAAGCAAGAGAAGGAAAAGAATACAACTCTGCCAACTTTTTCTCCTTTTTAGTGACCATGGTCTGTCTATGGTCTGTACTCCTAAGGACATCTTAGAGAACTAGCAAGTAAAC
The DNA here is from genome assembly GCA_007922755.1 of Pedetes capensis. Taxonomy (NCBI): domain Eukaryota; kingdom Metazoa; phylum Chordata; class Mammalia; order Rodentia; family Pedetidae; genus Pedetes; species Pedetes capensis. The sequence continues at coordinate 195,090 of VMDO01000792.1, read as the reverse complement.
AGATCGTACCAATGATTATAGATAAGTCCAGGGGAGGGAGAGGTAAATGTGCTCAAATTGTAGCCAAAAATATATAACAGTGGTAGTATTTTAGCATGACCCATCTCTAGAGAAAACATGCTTCATTCAATTGAGCATGTGAATTCATACCTGTTGTCTGTTGGAGTTCTAACAGAGCTTTGATTGTTGAAGTAGCTGATTGTGATTCACTGGATACATCCTGATATATTATGGTGGGGCTAGTCTCCATTGCAATCTCATGTTCTGACCAATCCTGACGCCGGGAAGCAATTACATGAACTACAGGCTGGGAATCTGTTTTATGTTAGTTAAAAAAAAAGAACCCTATAAACAAAGTTTCTCTTTAAAATAAAACAATTTGTTTTTCTGTTTATCTTTGTATTTATTGTAAACTTCATGCTTTATCTCCCCAAGAAGACTGTAGGCCCCTAGAGGGCATAGTGTCTCTCACTTCTGAATTCACTTATTCATTCACTCGTTTCTTTCACATTGGACATCTACATGTCAGAATCTATATTTGGCACAGAGTATACAAAGGAGTTCATACAATAATCAGAGGATGCTCAAGAAGCACACAGTCTGGTTGGGAAGACAAACATGTAAAAAGACAGTACAAATCAACGTGATATTTGCTGTAAAAATAAGCGTGCATTTGTGTGAGTGCATGTTTGTGTTTATTAAGAACAAAATATCGTAGGAGTCTTATTTTCCCCAATGAACCGAAAATGTTTCTGCACTAAAGCTCAGCATTTGGTCAACACCTATTGGATGTCTGAATTATTGAAAGGAAACCCTGTCATTGATAGTAAGATATATGATCCAGAGGCAGCATGATGTAACAGAACAAGTATGATACTTTGAGGTCAAAATCTGGGGTTGAAGCAAAACTCTATCAATTATTAGCAAGTTGTTTATTTGGGTCTTAGCTTCACTATTTATAAAATAGGAACAACAAAATTACCTCTACCTCTGGATTTCTGAGGATACAATGAAATGATATGTAGTCATGTGTTGCTTAACAACAGGAATATGTTCTGGGAAAAAATCTTGTTAGGTAATTCTGTCATTGTGAAAACATTACCAAGTGTACTTACGCAAACTTAAATGATGTAGCTTACAACATATGTATGCTATATGGTATAGCCTATTGCTCCTTCATTGTATATTCAGTCCATTGTCAACCACAATATCGTTATCCAGAGCATGAGTGTATGTAAATGAGCTTTATAAACTATGAAGGGCAATGGAAATGTGGCTGTTGTCAGTGCCTGGAAGTTCTCAATCCTAAGACTATTTGTTAATTTCAAAATAAATTATAGCCCTAACTTATTATATTCATGCTATACAGGTACAAAGGTAAATACTAAATGTGTATCATATCAAGCAACAAATTACTTACTGAGTATCCCATCTATAAAATGAGCAAGATGGACAAGACTATTACTTCCTTACTTCCTAAACTCCTTTGTCCAGGATATTACATAAATTGTAAAATACATAAAGACATGATCCCTACTCTCAAATTTACATTATAACAGGGCAAACGTAAAGATGTATGGCTTCCTTCCTTGGGGTAAATATCAAATGATTAGGGGAAACAAGACAAATATATACAAAGAAAGAGATTGCTATGAATTGGGCTGACCAGTAAAAGTATTACAGAAGAATGAAAAAACATAAGTAGCAAAAAAAAAAGCGAAAATAAATATAACACAAGTTCAACCTTCTATAAACTTTATGTTTTTGAAAGGCACAAAGCTATCCAAAAATGTCAGAAACAACTCTTCTAACAAAATAGCCTTTCTGAAGAAAATAAAAATCAATGTCATAGATTTAGACTTTTTAGTTATCATTAACAAATGGTATTTCCCTCTCAAAACACTAGGTAAAATGTATGTCAATGCCAGGGATATATAATTCCCATTACATTTCCAAAAATATACAGAAGACTGAAGAACACAATCCTATAATACCAAATGCTGTGAAGCATATAGCAGTTTTTCTTTACTCACTCTAAGTAGATATGTAGAATTTTAACTTTGAGGGAACTGATTATATTAAGGAATCATTACTTTTATACTATTTAAGTTCTCAAACTTAAGAAATTCACATGGTAATATAGGCAGAGTACTCTGTAACCCAAATCTATTAGATACATGGACTATCCAGAAAGCAGAGATTATATTTGTAAAGGTAAGTAGAAAGAGACAGGAAAAAGATAAAAAATTTCCACATGGGAGCATCAGCCAGAGACTGTCATCCCAAAAAACATCACCCCACAGGGACTAGGAGATTGTATCATCTCTTTGTGTCCATACACAGAAAGACTAGCTGGCCATCACTAAATATTACCTTAGCAACCCCAACAGCTATGACATAAAATAAGAGTATGAATCTAGGTGAAAACCATTCCTTGAGTGTTCCCCCACCACATTTCTGGATTATGCTTAGGCATGGATAAATCTATTTATCCAGTCTGAAGATGCAGTCACAGTGCAATGCCTGGGATACCAGGAGCCTGGTACCATCTGTTTATGCAGAGGCATCCATCTAGACTTCTTTACCTCTCTTAAGGATGGTGGCCTGTTGTTCCCCAGATTCTTTCCCCATGAATCATTTAACAAATACTTACTGTATACCTTTGTTGTTGTTAGGTACCATCGAGTCAGTATCCGACTCATAGTGACCCTCACAGGGTTTTCAATGACTGACTGTTTCGGGATTGCCTTGGGAGTGGATTGCCAGGCCCTTCTCCCATTTTTGCAGTGCTGGAAATCGAACTCAGGACCTCAGAGACTGCAGCGCAGTGCTCTACCAACTGAGCTAAATCCCAGCTCATTGTATACCTACTACATGTTATATACCAGACACATATACTTTACTATTTTAGCCAAAGGCAGACTCAGGCATCTTTATGAAAGGAGAATGTCTTTATTATAAAGGGCCTATATATCCTTTTCATACAATCTTTTTTAGAACCTCTCAGAAAGGATCTTGAATTTGTTTAATGTTATCATCAACCCTATATTATCCCCACCAGTCTGCGAGCTCCAGCATCAGAGAACACATTACTTTCTAAGACACTTTCCCTTCATCTCTGCATAGCTATGACAAATAGAAAGTCTTCCTATATTGAGTAGAAACAGGTCTTCCTGTGTTTTCTACCCACTGCTTCTAATGTCTGTCCACATATTGACAAAGGCCAATTCATTTCCCTCTTCTACATCACAGTTCTCAAAATAACTGACAACAGCTCCCAGGTCTCTCCAAACCCAAACAACACACATTTCCTCCACTCTATGATTAACATCCTATCTCCTCCAACCATTCCTCATACAAAATGATTTCCAGATGCCTTATTTGCCTAAACCATCTCTTCTAAACGAAAACTAAGTTGGCTATAGTCTTTCTGTTATAGGATATATACTTGTCCCCTGAAGTATTATAGAGCTCAAGGCCTTCACAGTATTTAATTGCTTAGACAGATAGTATCACCCAAAATGTTCCAGAAAACATTAGTTCCTCAAGATGTTCTGCAAAAGAAGGGTTCTGGGGTCAAAAACATTGAGGAATGTTATATATTCCATTCTTCAATTTCATAATACAAATTAGCACATAATAACTGAAAAGTTCTGCAAAAGGTAGGTTAAAGATTTATTCCCCACCCTCACACTGACCTACCAAAATTATGACTCTTCAGGAAAAATAATTCTAACTTAAATTGTAACTTAAAGCAATGTCTTTACAATATGCATTTTTGCATTTGCCTCATGCCCCAATCCATTTAAAATTCCTACTCTTGATTTGATTTTCTCTCCTTGTTTTTTGTTTTACTTCAAATAATTTGGCATTTAATTCACCTTAAAAATCTTTTGGAAATAAGGCTGACTATAAATGAGGAAATCTTTAATTTTTTTTAGAACACATATGACCCAATCTTTAGTAAATAACCTAGGCAATATGGCCTTGATCTAATAGACCTAGTCACATAGCTATTTATCAATAACTAACCAACAGTCCAGAGGTATAGTACTTAAAAAGACAACCTACAGTTTAGGGAAAACTGCAGAAAGGAAATAACATTTTGGATTCAGGCAACAAAAATGAGTTTATAACTCTGAAGCTTAACCCTATGCTGCAGTTATGGTTACTCTTCTGTCATTTGCTTATTTTGTGAAACTTTAACTGAGTACCTACTAAATGCTGCCTAATCTCTTTGCAAAATATTACATACACAGAGATGAAATATTACATACACAGACTATAAGTTACTCTCAAATGGTTAAACTTAAAACTTATCAACACATACAGTGAAAGCAGGGAGCAGAGAAAAGAAATCAACAATAAAGCAAGGTTGGGGGTATAGTTCAGTGGTAAATCTCTGTGCAAAATATTACATATACAGATGGAATATGGTCGTTGCTCTTGAGAAGGTAGTAGCCTACTGGAGAAGAAACAATTATAAAATTAGGCATCCATAATCCTAGATACCTGGAGTCTAAGGCAGGACAGTCATGGGTTCGAGGCCAGAGGCATCCTGTGCAACTTAGCAAGACTCTGTCTCAAAATAAAAAAATACAAAAGGGACTGAGAGATCAGTGGTACAGTGCTTCCCTGATCACGAGGGCTGGGTTCACCTCCCAGTACTGCCCTACCCCCCCCAAAAAAAACAAAGAAAAAGAATTATAATACACAAACAAATTATAAAACGAAATGGACAACATTAAAACAGCTGGTAGTGCAAAGCAATATTGGAAGTATAATGCAGAAAAAGTGATAAACTCTTCCAGGGTGATCTAGGGAAATTTCATTATCAGGGTAGTGATGGAGGTGGCCTCTATTCTAGCCTGTGAAAAGACAGTTCAAGAATAAAACATGGAGTCTAAACTTCCCCTCCATGGGGTGGGGACCCTAGGGAAAGTTTGTTGTTGTTGTTAGGTGCTGTGCAGTCAAGTCCAACTCACAGCAACCCTATGTACACTCCCTGATGCTGTGCCATGCCCGGCACTATGTCAGTGCTTCTCTGCTATTTATAGCGTTTTCAATGGCTGATTGTTTGGGGATTGTATCTGGAGAGGGTTGCCAGATCCTTCTCCTGTTTATGTGGTGCTGGGGATCAAACTCAGAGCCTCAGAGAGCACAGACTAACTGAGCTAAACTCCAGCCCCAAGGGAAGTTTAGAAACTATGAATATAATAAGGTATTCATTCCAGTGGCTTAATGCATCCTTATTTTGGGGATTGTATAAGACATCCTTATTCTGTGGATTGTGTAGGGAAAGTCTCCACAAAAAGAATCTGAAGTCAAAGGTTGATTCTTCCTTAGAGTAGAATGCCAAATATTAAATGTACAAAGAATAACAACTTTAGAAAATCATCTATGGATGCTAAAAGTTGTGAATAAATGTTTGATGAGGAACATGACAATTACATACGCTCAGAGTATCTTCCTACAAATTACTATTAATCTCAAAGGTAACATGTTAACTTCATAGTGGAAAAAACTGGAAGATATCGTCTTAACCAATAACCAATGTTAACATCATCAATGTTGTGACAAACTGATATCATGTGCCCACTGATAAGGTAAAACTGAGGATACAACATTCAGGTGCGGAATTTCTGGTGAATCTAATCATGAGAAAACATGACACAAAACCTAACTGAGGAATATTCTACAAAGCATCTGGCATATATTTTTCAAAAAATTTAAGGTCAAGGAATACAAAAAAAACATATGGCTGAGAGACTATGCTGGACTAAAAGAGATGAAAGAATGATGACAGTCACGAGGTGATATGTAATGTAGAATTCTGAGTTGGAAATTGGTTAGGGGAAAAAGCATAAAAGACATCAATTGGTAATATTTGAATATGGATTATAAACTAGATAGCAGTATTATAACATTAAATCTTGATTTTGATAACTATTTTAGTTATAAAGAGAATAACCCTTAAGAAATATACACTTAAAAATGTAATTATTTATGGGTAAAAGACTATGATATCTATAACTTACTCTCAAATGGTTAAGAAACTTAAAACTTATCAATACATACAGTGAAAGCAGGGAGCAGAGAAAAGAAATCAACAACAAAGCAAGGTTGGGGGCATAGTTCAGTGGTAAAGTGTGTGTTTAGCATGCACAAGGCCTTGGATACAATCCTTAGCACTAAAATCAACCAAAACAAGCAAGCAAAAAAAGGAAAACCAAACCAAAATCACCAAGTAGGGCAAAATATAAACAAATAGGATCTAGGTAAAGAGCATATACAGTTCTTTTTAGTATTCTTGCAACTTTTCTGTAAGTGAAATTATAGCAAACTAAAAAGTTACTAAAAAAAGGAAAAGGTGGCTAAAAACTTTGAAAGCAGTAATGTAATGAAAAAAATGCTATGTAGTGCTCACATTCCCAGAAGGTATGGGTCTACTGTTCTTATTCTTAGTAGGTGCCACTTAGTTGGGTCCCACTCAGAGTGACCCTATGTACAAAAGAATGAAACACTACCTGACACTGTGCCATGCCCAGCTCTATGTCAGTGCTTCTCTGCTATTCATAGGTTTTTCGATGGCTGGCTGTTTTGGGAATGGACTGCCAGATTCTTCTCCTAAGCCTACAGCACCTGGTGTTCCCAGGTGGTCTCCATCTAAGTACTAACCAGGCTCAAAGCTGCTTAGTTTCTGAAATCAGATGGGATCAAATGTCAGGGTGGTTTGGCTGTAGACTTATGGTCCTCCTATACCTTAAAAATCAGAATGATCTTTCACTGATCAAAACCTTAATATCTTTCTCTTCAAATCACAGCATGTATGTTTTCAGCCCCTGCCTTTGTGAGAATGTACTAAAGAGCTATACAAAAGAAGGGACAAAGGTTGTAAAAGCTGGCTTTCTATTCAACTATGGTATATATATTTATTCTGAACTGGGGAAATTTTCAGTGTTATGTAATATTTTAAGAAGTAATATACAACAGATATAGAATAAATAAAATTAAGTGAAGGCAAATTTGAGAAGTACTAATTGGCTCACAGCCCTCACAGGAAAAGACTAACAATTTCAAAGGATAGCCTGAGATTATGTGCATATAGGTATCTACTGCTCATGTTTCTCTTTCAGTATCAACTCATAAGCTAAAAATTTTACCCATCGTCTATGGAAATATTTCTTGAGGGAGGGACAAAAGGAGAGGAGAGAAGAAGGGGAGAGGCAGGGAGGGAAGTGGAAGAGGAAAAGAAAAAGAAGAAAAGAAAAGAGAAAAGGAAAGGAGAGAAGAAAGAAAGGGAGGGAGGAAGGAAGACAGGAAGGAAGGAAGAGAGAGAGAAAGAGAGAGAGAGAGAGAGGAGGCCAGTATCACTCAAGTAATTACAGGCTTAAAAGAAGAAAAAGCAGTTTATTGGTTGAATTAAGAATGAAATATATAAATACCAAATCAGCACATCCAAAAGAAATGACTGGATAATAAGCATCCCTCCACTGTAACCCATATAGATGCCAATTCATAAGCAATAAAGAATGATAAAGTGAATGTTAGCAGACTGATTCATAAAAATATTACTATCTTTGATAATATGCTGAAGAAAACAATCATTTTCTAAAATGACCACCATATTATTTGTTGAAATGAACTTCTGCATTTATTTTTAATTGATGAATTTTCAAAGATCATTTCAAATTCTACCTTCTTCATGAAATTTTCCATCAACTCATCACCAGAGTGTGAACTTACAGTCTTTGGCATTTTCCTTGTTTGTTACTAATAAAATTCTTACACTGGAGTTATATGTGTATTTTTTTAACCTCCTACTCTAATCTTAAGCTCCTGGAGAGCAAGAATTGTATTTTATTCAACCTCTATAGGGTGTAGCACAATGCTTAATATATAGTATCAACTAGTAAGTAATTGTCAAATTGAATTAATAGAATATTCAGCAAAGTGAATCATATAAAATTAATCTGTGAAGATGTTATTGAAGAGTTAAAATAATGAAATATTTGCACAGTATGAAGAATACATAGCAGAAAAGTAGTAGTGCTAAAAAAGCATTCCAGGAAGGATTATGGGAAACAGGGAGAAGGGAATGGATGAATGAGGAAAGAAAAAGAGAGAAGAAAACTCTAAACAAAGAGAAGCTTTGTTTAGATGTATCAGAGTGCATAAACATAAGTATAGACATATAGACCGGGCAACCCTAATCCAGAAAGTCCAAATCCAAAATGCTACAAAATCCCAAACTTTTTGATGATAAACATGGTATCATCACTGGAAAATCCCACACCTGACCTAATGTGGCAGGGCACATTCAAAACACAGGTACATTAAAAATACTGTGTAAAACCATCTTCAGTCTGAGTGTATAAAGTACACATGAAACACAGATGAATTTCATATTTAGATTTAGATCTCATCATCAAGATATCAAATTATATTTATGCAAATATTCCAAAATCTGAAAAATCTGAAATCCAAATACTTCTGATCTTAAGCATATCAATTAAGATATATTCAACCTGTACCAACTGACAATGAGGGCATTTAAGAAAGTTAATAGCATCAGTACCAGATCTATTGAAAGTCTCAAAGCTTATGATCATGAGTTTATTTCAAGAGATATCCTAGAAAAATATCATAATTAAGACAGCACTGCAGAGAAAATGCCTCCCTGCTGTGGAGTCTAGCTTCACAGATCGTTCCTTATAAGTGAGACAACCACAGAGTTTTATCATCTAGGATACTTTTGAGAGTGAAAGGGAAGGTTATTAATAATTATGAAAAAACAACAGACATAAATTAGCACTTGTCCCATGCAAACTGGGATGTACAACCACCCTACTTACAGTTAACTTATAGTTTACCCCTGGCCACCTTGATTTTTTTCAAGGTTCTGCAACAACTACTTCAAAGGATATATTCACTTTCTTGCATACTTCTTCCCCTACTTACCCAAACCAATATGAAAAATATGAAAATTACCATCTGGAAATCACATCTCTGCCCAGTTAAATATTAACTACCTGATAAAATCACCATCTAAAGTTTACAAATTTATTAATAAACATATGTCATGCAGGAAAGAATGGTAAGCTTTACCAAAAATAAATTTTCACCTCACCGATTAGACATCAAACAAAAGAAAATAAAATCAAAAGAAGTGACAAAACATACAAGTTTAGTTTGAAATCCCTAGAAGCAACTTTTATTTTCGAACTAGGGCACTATGTCAGCAGTACTTACATAAATCAGGAGAAACACAGATCTTACCTTGGGAGCTTTGGGAAGACTCTGTAGAAGAGGAACTACTATCTGTATAATTCTGTGGTTCTTCTTTTCCTTCCTGAATAGATGAATTACCAGCTTCTGCTACCCTGGATGCTTGCTGTAATGTTTCTGTTACCAGCTGTCTTGTTTGTTCACTAACAACTGTGGCTTGAAATGTCACTGGTTTGGGTTTGATAAGAACCTACAAGAAAAGCAGGAACATATTCAGATGAAACTTTAGAGCACTCTTTAAAATGCTACAAGTTTAGGTCATGAATTAATATTTTCCTGATATGGAGAACACCATTCTGCACACTTATTACACTTGGGCTCAGCATTGGTCTTTAAAGACTAATTCAATCTATGGACAAATTATTTAACCCATGTACAATGTTTACGTGGTATATACCAGATTGCAACAGCTATGATTATGACATCAGCCTTTTGTGCTTCTTTTTCGGACAAGAAGACTAGATTCCCAATGGAATTTTTGAGCTATAACATCTGTCCAGGACTTCCTCTCTCTCAGCTTTTACTAACATAATAGTAATAATAAAATAATAAGGCTCTATTTAAGGCTTTGTCTTCAAGTTTCTTTTTCTTAGGAACCAAATGAAATTCCTAACTGACAGACCTGCACAAAGTAAACTTGATTGAGACCTAAGTAATATTTGAAGAAACTCCAGAGGAATGCTGATCTAAACTTCTATCAAAAGCAACAAGGAATGTGTGGTGGATAAACTCCTGGTAAAAGTCAAAATCACAGATACTGAAACAAGTGAAATGGGAGAAAATGTTCAAAGTAAACTTCAAAATTTTGACTTTAGGAGTTGAATTCAATTGGGTCCATGGAATAAAAATGTTAACACAATTATTTTTGTTTCTACCACATACGGGATTCTAAACTTTTTCCAAAGATACTATTAAGTCATTCATTTCCAAGAGTTTGAGAATGAAAACATGGTTTATATTATGCCTTAGATGATGGAACAGATGGAATTGTTACTATTGAACTTGATAAGCAACTTGGACTTATCAAAAACACCCAATTTTTTAAGATATGTAAATGATCTACCTATAATTCTGAGGAAACTGATTCTAAAGGCAAATTATTAGTTCATAGATAAATTAATATCTTTTACAAAAATTCTAGGATAACAGTTCTCAACAAAAACTGCTACTGCTTCCATGTTCTCAGAAAGCAGTTAAAATACCTATAAACTAAACAGTAGCCTAGCAAAATAAGATTATATCCTGAGCTTGAGATTCCCAGGCAAACTCAGAAAAGTTATTTTACCTTCTATTTGTTGAAAAATGAACAGATCACTAGCATCTCTGTATGTAATGTTCAAGTAAATTTTATATGGCCATATTAGTCTATAAAAAGTAAATACTCTTCTTCAAAAGATTCTGCATAGCTACTATCCTTCCTCAACCACTCACTTCAAATCACAATATACACCTTCACTAAATTTCATTCCAGTGGGATTCTTTTCCCCAATTTTGCTCATAGATGACAGAAATATACAGACATCTTTGAAAAGCACTGAAGGAAAACAAGATGCAGGTTTTGAGAACAGATTAATAACATATATTCAATCCAAACTTTTGGTAATCTGTTTCTTAAGACCACTAATCCTTTCCTTCACATTTCCACTTGGGAATTTTAGGAATTTAAAAAATATAAGAGCCAAGAAAATTCACCATTTTATAGCATACCTGTGTTTTCCCTTGCTGCCCATAAACAATTTTTGTTGGGATAATTTTAGCTGCTGGTTGAACTGTGGAACCTATTCCTTTTGGCTGAGTTACAATCATTTTGGTGATGGGTCTTGTAGCAGTGATGATAGCTGGTTTTGCTCCTGTTGGCACTGTCTGAATAGTCTTTTCTCCCTAAATTGAAGTCAATGATTACTTAAGAGATTTAAATGCATTTAAGTGATAAAAAACTTTCCTCTTATTAAAAAAGTACAGAAAGACTTCATCAGAACGGGAAAAGGTCTGTAGATTACATAACAAAGCACAATATATCTAAGTGAACAAAAACCTCAGACTTAGAGCTGGGCATGGCGGTGCACTCCTGTAATCACAGAAACTTGGGAGGTGGAGGCAGGAGGATCACAAGTTCAAGGCCAGGGGCAGATTAGGTAATTTAGTGAGACCTTGTCTCAGAATAAAAAATAAAAAGGAGCTGTGAGGTATAGCTCAGTGGTGGTGGCACCCTGGGTTTAATCTCCTGGTACTGCCAAAAAAAAAAAAAAAAAAAAAGACTTAGATGAAATGATATTAGAAGTCATTTGACCATCTTTATATCCAAAGAAGAAATTATTTCCTGATGAGTGAATTTTTAAAATCACAACACCTAAGAATACTTACACTAGCTCAATCATACAGTGCATATAGTAAAATACATTCAGAAAATTCTGGAAGCATATATACTAAAATGTTAACAATGGTTATCTCTACTAGCTGGGAATACAGGTCTCACTTCCCACACACAACTTTACTTCCCAATGCATCAGAAATGAATATTTATGTAATAAAATAAATTACTGGGCAATATACCTGTAGCTAAACATACACATGCAAAATAAAATCTTTAAGTTCTACATACATGAAATGATGAATGTCCATGTAAAAAAGTTGACACAAAAATGAAAACAGCAAAGATATTAACATTCTTTCTAAGGTTATATGGAACAAAAGGGCAGGAAAACTTAAAGCATCTTCCATGTTTTTTATTAGTATGTGACTAATATCACCTTGGGGCTAGAGTTTGGCTCAGAGTGCCACTCTGTGCTCTCTCAGGCCCTAGGTTCAATCCCAGGCACTATAAAAATGGAAGAAGGCCCGGGCTACCCACTCCTGAAATAATCAGCCATTGAAAACCCTACAGGCAGAGAAGCACTGACATAGTTCCAGGCATGCCACAGTGTCAGGGACTGTTTCGTTCTGTTGTACATAGGGTTGCTATGAGTTGGACCCCACTCGCTGACACCTAACAATATCACTTTAGTATATTATCTGGATAGATAGCATAACCCCATTAATCTTTCACCATTTTCTGCATTTTCATCTTTTGTTGTTGTTGTTATTGTGCTAGGGATCAAATCAAGGGTCTTGTGCTACCCCTGGCCTACATTCCCAGCCCACTGCTTTACTCTTATCTACCATTTGCCTGTCAGTTTGTCATGCTGTGGGAGCTTGCGTATAGCTGTGATGCTGAAAGCTATGCCACCTGTGTCTCAGATACTAGCAGGACCACCCATGGTGGATAGGTTTCAGCCAAGTTTCCACACTAAAACAGTCTAAGGAGAAGGACTGACAGGCCTTAGCCACTCCCTATGAGTAGCACTGTCAAATATAGTGCTGTAAAATGAGACCCCCAGGCTGGAAGGCATTCAGAAAAGGACTGGGGAAGAGTTGCCCCCTCAGTGACCTTAATGACAAAAATGGAGTAAAGTCCCTGGGACCTCCTTTTGTGGATGTGGCACGACTCAAAATGAGAAGAAACATAGTAGCTCCAACATTGGGCTCAAACATAAAAAGATAGCATGCAAGGCACAGTGTTGGGTAGTGTTTCATTCTATGGTACATATAGGGTTATTATGAGTCAGATCCACTTCAAGGCATCTAACCACCACCATTTTCTGTTCATTCAGGATCTCAACATATTTTTACTTGAACTTAATTAAATTAAGTTCAAATACAGTAATTTTACTAAGTTGTTAAAATTTTAAAAATTAAAATTCAAATTAAGAAGGAAACGAAAAGATCGGACAATTTTCACTATATTAGTTTTTCTTAATTTTTAGTTATCATCATCCTAGGTATATGGCTTAGTAAAATGAAAGCACCCAGGTGAGATAAAAAGCCACTGAATTTAGACCTAAATATGACTATAAAAATCACAAATTTAACTATGTGCTGTAATTGTCAAAGAGAAACAAAGTGTTTGTCAATCATGGGATTACTTTTTTCTACACACACATATCATTCACACCAGCATTTCTGGAAAGTGCTCTGACTCACTTGCCCACAGCCACAAGATGCAAGTGGGTATACTTATGTATTAGATAGCTAGATTGGCCCTGTCAACATAAAATGACACAAACAAAACCAAAAGAAGGATGTTTTTGGTCAAAGCTCTTCTCTTGTGTTGTGTGCATGAATACATGAGCAAGCGATGAGGACAAGTGCATATTCCTGTGTAATGAAGAAGATGATCTTACATGTTGATCTGCTTGTTTTACTAGCATTACCAGGGTTGAAATGTTGCTCAGATGTGTTCAGAAGATACGATTCACATATGACTCCTAGATCTCTCTGATCACATAAGACCTACTGTATATGGCAACCTCTCTTATATATCAAGTACTATGAAACTGTACTTATAAAGAGTACTGAAAACCTGAATTTTAATCCTGGCTTTACTTTTGGTCTACTGTGTGACTACAGCCTAGAAACAATCTGTTTGCCCACATGAAGAAAAAGACTAATGCCTGACACCTTCTAACACTATAAAACACTGTGACACATAAAAACCTTTTCTGAGATCTACTTAATACTTAAATATGTTGTTGTTGTTAGGATCCATTGAGTTGGGTCCCACCCATAGCAACCCGATGTACAACACAACAAAACACTCTCCAATTCTGCGGCAGGCACCTAATCTTACTTATGTTTAAGCCCACTGTTGCAGACACTGTATCAATTCATCTAGTAAAGGGTTTTCCTTCTTCCCCTTGACCTGTCACTGTCCCAAACATGATGTCCTTCTCCAGGGATTGGTCCCTCCTGACAACATGTCCAAAATACATAAGCAGTCTAGCCATCTTTGCTTCCATGGAGCACTCTGGTTGCACTTCTTCTAGGACAGATCTGGTGGTTCTTTTGGCAGTCCATAGTATATTCAATATTCATCTCCAGCACCATAAATCAAAAGCATCAATTCTTCTCCTGTCCCCCTTATTCAATGTCCAGCTTTCACAACCATATGATGACTCTGAAAATACCACGGCATGATCAGGTGCACCTTTGTCTTCAATGTGATATCTTTACTTTTCAACACTTTAAAGAGGTCTTTTGCAAAAAATTTCCCCAATACAATGTGTCTTTTGATTTCTCGACTGCTGCTTCCACAGGTGCTGACTGTAGAACCAAGTAAAGCAAAATCTTGGAATCCTCAATCTTTTTTCCATTTTTCATGAAGTTGCATACTGATCCAGTTGTAAGGATTTTTGCTTTCTTGATGTTGAGTCTCAATACATACTGAAGGCTGTGTTCTTTGATCTTCATCAGTAAATGTTTCAAATCCTTTTTAAGCAAGCAGAGTTGTGTCATAATGCAAGTTGTTAATGAGTGCTCCTCCAGTCATGATGCTGCATTCTTCTTCATAAAGTCCGGTTTCTCAGATTGTCTGCTTAGCATAGAGATTGAAGAGGTGCAGGGAAAGGATACAGTCCTGATGCATAGCTTTTCTGACTACGAACCAGGCAGTGTTTCCTTGTTCTGTTCAAATAACTGCCTCCTGGTCCATGTACAGACTCCTCATGAGTATAACTAAATGCTCTCATATTCCCATTCTTCTCAGTATTATCCATCATTTATTATGTTCCACACAGTCAAATGCTTTGGCATAGTCGATAAAACATAGACTTTTTTTGGTATTCTCTGCTTTTGACTAATATCCATCGACATTAGCAAGGACATCCCTGGTTCCAAGGCCTCTTTCCAAATCTGGCTTGATTTTCTGGCAGTTCCCTGTCTATATACAGCTGCAGTCACTTTTGAATGATCTTTAGCAAAATTTTGCTTGCATGTGATATTAATGATATCGTTCAATAGTTTCCACATTCAGTTGGATCCCCTTTCTTGGGAATAGATGCACATATACATCTCTTCCAATCAGTTGGCCAGGTAACTGTTTTCCAAATCTCTTTGGAAAGGTAGCACTTCCAGAGCTGTATCTGTTTGTTGAAACATCTCTATTGATATTCTATCAATTCCTGGAGCCTTGTGTTTCACTAATTCCTTCAAGATAGCTTCCATTTCTTTTGTCAATACCATTGGTTCCTGATCATATAAAACCTCTTGAAATGGTTGGTCATTCACTAATTCTTTTTTGGTATAACGACTCTGTGTATTCCTTCCATCTTCTTTTGATGTTTCCTGTGTCATTTAATAATTTCCCTGTAGAATCCTTCACTATTGCCACTTGAGGCTTGTATTTTTTCATCAATTCCTTAAATTGAAGAAAAACAGTGTGTTCTCCCCTTCTGGTTTCCTATCTCCAGCTCTTTGCACATGTGGTAATACTTGAGTTTGTCTTCTCGAGCTTCCCTTTGAAATCTTCTGTTTAGTTCCTAAACTTTGCCATGTCTTCCTTTTGTTTTAGCTGCTTGACACTGAAGGGCAAGTTTCACAGTCTCTTTTGACATGTAATTTGGTTTTTTCTTTGTTTCTTGTCTTTTTAATAACCTTTTGCTTTCCTCATCAATGATATTTTTGATGTCATGCCACAACTCACCTGTTCTTTGATCATTAGCATCTAATCCATTAAACCTGTTCTTGAGGTAGTACCTGAACTCAAGTGGGATGTACTCAAGGTCACACCTTGGCTCTTGTTTACTTGTTCTAATTTTTTTCTTCAGTTTCAGTTTGAACCTGCATATGAGCAGTTGATGGTCTGATCCATAATCAGCACCTGGTCTTGTTCTGACTTCTGATATTGAGCTTTTCCATCATCTCTTTCCACATATGTAGTCAATTTGGTTCCTATGTTCCATCTGGTGAACTCCATGTGTATTGTTGTTGTTGTTAGGTGCCATTGAGTCAGTGTCCAACTCATAGAGCCCATAAGTACAACAGGTGAAACACTATTGTAAGTGCTTCTCTGCTATTCATAGGATTTTCAATGGCGGATTGTTTTTTTTGGGAGTGGGTTGCTGGGTCCTTCTCCCAAGCCTACAGCACCTGGTGTTCCCAGGCAGTTTCCCATCCAAGTACTCATCAGGCCCGATTCTACTTAGCTTCCGAGATCTGACGGGCTCAGATGCCACAGTGCTATGGCTGCAGGCTACATGTGTAAAGTCATCATCTATGTTGGTGAAAAAATGTATTTGCAATGAAAACGTCATTGGTTGGAGAAAATTCTATCATGTGATCTCCAGCATTGTTTCTGTCACCAAGGCCATATTTTCCAACTATTGAGCCACCTTGTTTCCAACTTTTGCATTCCAGTCACTAGTAATTATCAGTACATCCTGATTGCATGTTCAATCTATTTCAGATTGCAGGAGATGGTAACAATCTTCCCTATCTTCATTTGTGACCTTAGGGGTGGATGTGTAAATTTGAATAATAGTTATGTTAACTGGACTTCTTTTTAGGCGTATGGATATTATTCTATCACTGACAGCATTATACTTCCAGACAGATCTTGAGATGTCTTTCTTGATGGTGAATGTAACCTCATTTCTCTTTGTCATTAATGGTATAGTAGACCACATGATTATCTGACTTAAAATAGCCTATACCATTCTATTTTAGCTCACTGATACGTAGAATGTCAATGTTTATGGGCTCCATTTCCCTTTTGACAATTTTCCTAATTTTCCTAGATTTACACTATGTACATTCCATCTTCCAATTATTAATGGATGTTTACAGTTATTCCTTCTCATTTTAAGTTGTGCCATATCAGCAAATGGAGGGCCTTGTTGCTTTACTCAATTCCTGTCATTAAGGTCAACTCTACTTTGAGGAGGCAACTCTTCTCCAGTTGTCTTTTGAGTGTCTTCCAACCTGGGGGGCTCATTTTCTGGCATGGTATCTAACAATGTGTCTCTGCTATTCATTGGGTTTTCAATGGCTAATTGTCTCTGGAGTGGGCTGCTAGGTCTAGTTCTCTAGTTTGTCTTAGTTTGGAAGCTCAGCTGATACTTCCCCACCATGGGTGACCCTGCTGATATCTGTAATACCAGTGGCATAACTTTCAGCATCACAGCAATATGCAAGCCCCCATAGTAGGCAAACTGACAGACATTTGGGGGAAATGAAATATTGCATTCTATTTTCTAGTGAAGACAGAAAAGGTAAGGATAATACCAAGCTTAAACTTAAATACCAAGAATAATAACAATAGGAAGAAAACCAATGATTCTATGATTTAGACACTATTCTAAGCAATTTCAAAACCTCTATCAACATCTGCAATGTACATATAATGAAATTAAGGATATAGAAATTGAACAAGTCAACAAAAGTCAAACTACAATATTGAGACACAAAGTCCAAGTTTGTCTAACTCTAAAATTCTTAACAACTGCCTTCATAACTGTAAATCAATCAGTTGATTTTTTTTATTAGCTCAGAGGTAAAAACTTTTTAAAAATTAAAGTAACAAATCCCCATCAATTAATTTTATCTTAAACCTAAATATTTCTCTTTGCTCAGCCTAAGCAAAATACTATGCCAATATCCACTAGCCATAAACAGGAATAAAACTGTGCTCCAACAGAAGTCCCCCCTACTGTTAAGCAAGTGGAATTATGCAACTGGACCAACCTAAACATCTAAAACACCATCACTAGCAACCTAGCTAGAAGCAACTATAAAATATCTGTTTTTAAAATTATTGCGAAAAGTGGCATTCGTTGGTGGAATTTTAACAGTTATATTACAATAGTGGTAAATCAAGCCATTCTTGTCATTTTGGGATTCTGAAGTCCTTAGGCAAATATTTATGTAGTTGGTCTTTACAATCCTCAGTGGATTGCTATGTCTATAGTTCAAGCTCTTACTTACTCCAGCATTTAGCAATGTTGTGACAACGTTTTTGCCGGGGAGGCCTTGAATGGTTGTTCCTTTTCCAGTAGTCTTTTGTACAACAATCACATTGGGCTTGGAATTCATTGGGATTGTAGTGATTTTGGTAGTCGTTCCTTAGAGAAGGGGGAAGAAAAGGAGGCCTGAGTTAAGGACTAGTGATATTTGGTGATTTCTGTTTATGTTGTACACAATTAATATATGTAGTCAATGTCGTCCCTAAATGACATGAATGTGGTCATGAGGATAAAAATGAAGGCTTGGAATAGTAAATTGTAAGTCAATCACCTCATAATGTAACTCTTAAAGCAGTCATCTTTTTAGAATGTGAGGATCTATACATCCAACTCAAAGTCTAAAAACATTACTATCTACTTCCCCATCAATATTTCTTTCCTAACTATTTAAACAAATCAAAAATCTCCATTCCATGACACATACTTTCCTCAAACCCAGTGGTAAATCTATATGACTATCATGATGGGAAACATCTTTTAAAAAGAACCTAGAAGGTAAATATCAAAATTCACATAATAGAATCTAGAGAAAATTGATGAAAAAAAAAAGCTACATATTTTTTCTGTGATTAAAAAAGACAAAGTGAACAAATACATAGATCAAGATATAAGTTCAAAGTGTGCTTTTCTAATTGGCAGAACTCTAGAGAATGTGAGGCTGAAAGTAACATATATTTATATGGGCAAATTTTTATTTTCAACCATTAAGATCTACTTTGTAGCTGTGTATGTAGTGATACAAACAGCACCCTGCCCTCTCCCCTGTATCCTTCCATAATCTGCTTTTCTTCTACCTACCAAATCTACCTATCAAGTTTATGTTCTAGTCTTCTAATTGTCCAAGTTGAAAATCTTTGATTTATGCCTTGTCTTGGCTCTCTCTGCCAACATGATGAAAGCCCTTTGAGCTCCTCACTATCTTTTTATGTCACTGGTTCCTAGGCACAATGGCAATTACATTGTAATAGTTGTTTATTAAGTATGTGAATTAACTGAATTTACCAGCAATATGTCTTCTTTGTAAACGTTATCAATGCCAGCTCAGTAAGCAAGCCTTTATCTCTTGTGGCTTCCCATATTATTTCACTATTTCAAGTTTTTTTTTTTTTAATCATACAAACAGGTCTAGTGCTCCCTGACATATCCAACATGCAAAACCAAAACAATAATAAACAAATAAACAAAAGTCCTAATTTTATCATGTCAAGGACCTGGAACATGTTAAATTGGTTTAAAATCTCCCTAATCCCTCTACATCTACTCCCAACTCCCCCTCTTGGGTGTCAAAATCCTGTATCATCAAGCCCTTAATCTACCAATTTGGCCTTATTAGTTCCTTCTATTCCACAGTAAACACCAAAACTGTAAACTAACATAAAACTTCATTATGCCCTCCCATTACCTACCACACAATGCCCCTACTCTGAGTAGCTTTCAATATATATATATATATATATATATTTTTTTTTTTTTTTTTTGTACTGGGGGTTGAACCCAGGTCCTTGTGCTTGCATGCTCTGCTAGTGCTGAGCCACTGAGCTGCACCCCCAGCCCATTTTTTTACTTTTTGAGACAGGGTCTCGCTAAATTATGCAGACTGCCTCTGGTCTCTTGCAATCCTCCTGCCTCCGCCTCCCCAGTCGCTGGGATTACAGGCAGGCGCCACCATGCCTGGCTCAGATTTTAATCTTTATGATTATACAGTGTACACCTCTCCTTCAGGTGTGTTGGTTTTCACACTGAGCAAGCCAGTCCCAATGCTGCTTTTGCTCTTATAATTTCCTCTACCTAAGAAAGTAGGCATATCATATTCTTTCATGGGCTTGTATATTATTTATAAAATAAGGTTTCTTTTCTTTTCTTTTTTTTTTTTTTTTTTTTTGTGTGTGTGTAGACAGGGTCTCTCTGTATAGCCCAGGATGTCCTGGAACTTGCTATATAAACCAGGTTAGCCTTGAACTCATGTTGATCCTCCTGCCTTACCTCCCAGTCCTAGGATTACAAGCATGTACCACCATGCCCAACTTTCAAATGACTAAGTATAGAACAGGTGCTCAATAAAATCAAACAAATAAAAAAAATTAAAAAAAATTTTATTATAGTCTACTGGAAAATTAGCATTTCTTACCAGAATTTCAAAAATAATATTCTGGTAAGAACAAGAATATTCTAGTTGATTTTATTAAGAATTATTATGAATATTCTGTTAATTTTGGCAATGTTATTATAAAAATGTCCTTATAATATACTTGGTATTTTCTAACTGAAAAAAAAAAATCTAACAGCAAGTCTTATCATTCCAAGGTAAAACATTCAGAAGTTACATAAAATAGCTCTTTTATCCACAGACTAACTTCACAACTATTTTGCCTTATTCTACAATCTGTGAATAAGTTAACTGTAATAAGCCACAAAAAGCAAGTTACCCATTATTCACTTATACCAACTTTAACTCTTACCTAATTCCAACCCCTCATATGTGAATTAGGTAGACCTCTCTGGACACTAGCTTCACCAAATATTTGATAATAAGAAAGTCCTTTTAGAAACTAAGCACTAAAAACTACCTGAGGGAAATGTAAACAGTTTTTAAAATCTACATCAAAATACAAGGACCATTTTTTTAACGAAGCTTGGTTAACAAGTAAATTTTATTTATATCTATTAAAATATCTATTTCTTACATTACAAAGGCTTGTCAATTTATGAGATAGTTGCTAAACAAGTCTACCAGCTTGACAAAATGGGAAGAGCAGGGGAGAATGTCAGAAAATACAAGAAAAAGGGATAAGGAACATTGTTAGAATAGAATATTATGTCAGAACAGAGGATAATCTCAACATAAATGATGCAATTTCATGAGTAAAAGGGAAAAATAAGGGAATATAACCTAAGTATGCATACCAGTTTTACTACTTATTAGTCTAAAGGTTCCATAAACCTCGTAAGTTGATAGAAGTGTAACAAAAAGTGATGTAATAGCTGCATAATGGAAAAAGCCAATACTTGTATTACTCTGCACCCCATCAACATTTACCAATAAAGGCGGGGGGAAGAATATAATTTTGTCTAGAATTATCAATTACAAATATCTGAAATTCCAGTGAGCATGTTTCTCTATCTCAGAGGACACCTATTTCGCATTAAAGAAAGAAGTATTAGTCATTATTTTTTTTAAAAAGTCATCATTTACCCTTTCATAGTAGTGGGTCTATGGTTCTCTTGACGCAACAGAATGTATTCATGGTCATTCATTTAACTTTGTTTTGCTTTGTTTTTCCAGTACTGGGGATCAAACCCAGGGCCTCAGACCTGCACTCTAGGCAAGTACCCTACCACTGAACTCTATCTCCAGCCCCTGGTTAGAAACTTTCAGGGTAGAGAATGAAACTCATATATATGCCTTGTATCACAGCACCTCACACCTCACTGGCTCTTAGCATATTGAAGAAATCACAGCCTATACTTTAAAAAGGGCAGAGGTTGAGCTCAGTGGGTAGAGTGCTCCCAGCACCACAAAAAAATGGCAGAAGGACATGGCAATCTACTCTCAAAGCAATCCCCAAAACAATCAGCCATTGAAAACCCTATGAGGGTCAGTATGAATCAGACCTGACTCAACAGCACCTAACAACAACATACTCTAAGAGCCTTTACTCTTAAGAGTCTCACATGATGGGTCCAAATAACTGTGAATCACATTTGGATCATAATAAGCTCTGATTCTGATGCATCCCAGGGCTGTCTTTTTTTAAAAAAAGATGCTTATAAAAGTTTGAACACTATGGTAGGGTAGCTTAAAGAAGAACACAAATTTACTAGCTCAGATTTTACTATTCATAGATTCTTAAATCACTCTGACAACCTTGGTCTTTATGCTGCTTTGTTCAAAGAATGAGGCAATGAATGAATTAAAAAGTATGTATAAACAATAGGTCCTTATCTGGACATTGTACTAAAGACTGTTGTTCTTAGATGCTGTGGAGTTGGATGTGACTCATAGTGACCCTCAGGATTTTCTATGGCTGATTGAGGATTTCTTTGGAGAGGATTCCCACGTCCTTCTCCCATTTTTTGTGGTGCTGGGGATCGAACCCAAGTCCTCAGAGAGTATGGAGCAACACTACCAACTGAGCTAAAACCCAGCCTGTACTAAAGATTAAGAGACTCAAAGCCAAGTCTTGCCACTTCACATAATGCCCTCAGAGTCAAGATAAGGAGTTCATCTCCAAAGGAACCAAACTTCTCCATAAAATGGATATGTGTCTTCAACTAACACTCAGCGAGGCTCACACACAATATAAACCTTACAAATCTGAGGGCTATCTCATATATACACATATGAGTTAAATAACTGTAAGGACAGTCATGGCTTCCACTTAATTGCTTACTCTAATAAAAAGATAAATTCAACCTTTCTAGAAAGTACTTTGGAAACATTCATTTGTCTTCTAGGGTGTTACACAAAGGAAGTAAGAACTTCATAAATAATTTACATATGTCCATTGTAGGATTATTTATAATGACCAAAACAAAACAAACCCCTCACCTGTAAACAACCTAAAACATTCAACGTTAAGAAAATGGTTAAATTACTGTACATCACATGAGAAAATATTAGGGGTTACATCAAAACACACTTACTAACAGGAGAAAACAATCAACATTATATGAAACAAAAATAAAAATGTAGATCCTAATTTAATTTTCTAAAATATACTTATACACACACATTTACACAAATCAATAGAAAAAGAAATGAAAATATACTTAAATTTTCACAAACTTCTATGGACGGCAACAATTGTAGGTATTTAATTTTCTTCATACCTTTTTAAATTTCCCCACAATGAGAAGGCAAGTTGTATGTGTTATGAGGTTGGGGTGGTTTTTTTTGTTTTGGGTTTTTTTTAAAGTCTTCTAATCTTATAGTTAAGTGTCTGAATGTATTTTAGGAAAAGTATTTCTTTGGGGAAGAAGGAACTCTAGAACCCACCATCTACGCATAGATAAAGTCAGAAAACTGTCTAAATTCATTCAACCAGGCTACCAATTTACTCTGAGTAGACAACAGGGATTAAAAAATTACTAATAAACTAATCTATAGTTCCAGTATCATGGAAAAAGAAAAATATTTATATGACAAGAACAGGCTTTATAAAGAATAATGAAGCCAGGTGTCACGGTGTATGAGTGCAATCCCAGTGACCCAGGAGGCTGAGACAAGAGGATTATGAGTTCGAGGTCAGATGCAGCCAGCACAATTTAGGGAGATCCTCTCTCAAAATAAAAAAATAAAATAAAATAAAAAGGGGGGCTCAAGGTGCAGCTCAGAGGTAGGGCACTTACCTATTATACACAAGGCCCTGGGCTCAACCTCCCCCTACTGCACAAGGAGTAGTGATACGTAACATAAGAATGAGGTTACAGTAACTAAGAATGAGAAGAATTCTTTGAAATAAATGTGTCAAATCATGAAGAAGAGATAGAAACATAATGATTTCCATACAACAAATAAAGTGGTTTCAACTGTATGCCAAGTACCATATCCTAGAATGCTGGGAGTTTAAGCACACTTCTCATATATGCCCATTCACTTGAAACAGCAACCAACCATGAGTGGTTTTATTATTGATTGATTGATTGATTGATTGACTGATGTTACTGGGGGGTTAAACCCAGGGCCTCATACATCCTTTCCAAGTGCTCTACCACAAACTCCTTTTTCAGTGTTTTACTTTGACTCAGTGTCTTGCTAAATTATGCAAGCTGCGTCTGGCCTCAAACTCACTATCCTCCTGGTTCCATCTCCTGAGTTTCTGGAATTGTAGGCATGCATACCACACCCAGCTTGATTTTATCTTTAATACAAAAGCGGATAATACATATACATATACAGGATATATATCTTAGATCAAATCTCTGCTTCTAGGAAAACGTGCCTGCTTACATTGCTCTAACCTACTACAAAGCAGTTACATCATAAATAAAGTCCAAAACAGAGGCTTGTGACATCTAGACATACCTTCAAGCAATATGGTACAATAAATTCATACATATAAGTAAAGAAAACCGCTCAGGGTCATAAAAGACTACTTCTCAATGAAAAACATGATCAACTTTTTGAAAAATGTTTGAGTAAGGGCTCTATACTATTTGAGGATATTGTCAAGCAATAAATTGCACTTTAAGTGTTAACTGTATTATTTTAAACATCCTCTTAAAAGGTGGAGTATAATGACTCTTTCCCTACTGGTTTAACCCTACTCAGTTTGGCAGGCATTGGGTTTTCTCACACTTAAAAATGGAGCCAAAATTAACAGCTTTAAATACAGTGTTTTATGCCAATACCATGCCCTGCTTTGCTTTTTTTTCATTCCCTGAGTTATCAGCAACATCAAATTACTGCCAGAAACTTCAATCCCTTAATTTTAAAATGTTAGAACAACTCACCTGGGACATACAAAATATGACTCATCTACAAAAATGGTAGACAGTTAAAATCCACAAGGCTTGCTTAATCAGAGATTATTTATATAATTTTAATTTAAAAATAATAATCCATAAAAACAGATGTCATGTTAACATTCCAGTTCAGGGGCCACAACCCAAATACTGTTAGGATTAATGAGCCAATAAAAACAAGGTAAGGTTTCAATCTACTAATACATAGGCAGAGGGTTAGCTTAGCTATCTGAGTAAAACATTTTTAAAAGCAAATAGCATAAATAGTGAAAAGTAAATAAAGATATTCAAATACTTTTATTTTTAATAAGCTAGAGTAACATTAGTAATTAAAATTATGAGGTATGTTCCCCCAACATATTTATGTGTACAAATATAAGTTCTTCCACTATTCTAGCTTGTAGGCCTTGGAAATCAATTTGACTATTCTAAATCCAAATCTTGTCTTCATTTTGTAAAGTGAGCACAATACCAACTTTCTCAAGAGTTATTATGAAGTCTGAATAGATTGACAAATGAGAAAGTATTTTGTAAATGAAAAATATCTATGCAAATTTAAACCATAATCTTTGCATTGTGATTAAAATCAACTAAATGTTCTTTCAATTTTAGAATTATCAAAAGCTTTATATGTGAATATTTAATATTAAAGCCAAAAACTATACTTAATCACTACACATAAGGACTGAAAACAAAGCTTTAGATTTCTCAGCAGAAAACTGAGATGAAACAGAATCCAGCAATATGTTTTTTCCTCTTACTGAAGGTCATTTATACTTTTAACATATTTCAGATATACCTACCAGAAACTATATTACTGCTAATTATCTTGCCCCCCAAGGTAGCTAATGATTTGGGTACTACTGTAATGATGCTACCACTGGTAGTTTTCACATAGGTTGCAGCTCCAGGTGTTGCAGCCATCCGACCTAAGGATGGGCTCACTGTTGGCCGGGTATAGGTTGCCTGTGTGCCTATAGGAAGGAAAAAGCCAAAAGAAAAATGTATCATTACTTATAAAAGAATAATTTATACAATTTAAGTATAATTCATTGTAATCTACATTACTTTAACTTGAAAATGGAATTTCAAAGTGTCAAGACATTAATTTATAACTTTATAGCCAGCATGCAATGCATACAGCAAGAACCAATGCCAAGTCAATTTGAATTAATTTTACACATAAAATTTTGTGATGTGTTACATAAAATTACTAGCTCAAAAAAAGGAAAGCTAATTCTGTTCCCTTCTACTACCCTTCTTCCACTAGTTTTATGCCAAAAGAAACTTAATCATCTTTCCTGCTAGAACATTTTAGATATTTCTGCTACAGATTTTAAGGTCTCTGCATCTGTTTTATGCCGTCTCTGTGCCAAACCCAATGTCAGCACTCAGCAAATAAAGCAGTGTTATTTGCCTAAAATCTTATAACTTTTACTGTTTTATATCCTTCTACTCTCTAAATACATTTCCATCTTTTAAGAGGTTATTCCATCATTTTACTACAGATTCGAGTTGAACTTGCCAAGAGTTGCCAGGAATATTTGTCTTTAGCCTAAAATTTTCTCTATTTACATATTTTTTCAACTTTGACCTGCTAGAATATTTTTCTATATTTCTCTCAAAGGATTTTATACCCTTCCCCACTATTTCTAGGCCTTTTCTCTTTCCTAAACAGGAATTTAGAAACTAATCAGTTGAGCCTGTTGTAGTTTCTTATGAATGCAGTAACTCAGAAAGGCTATTCTTAAATCCGACTCATAGTGACCCTACATACAACAGGTGAAAGACTAACCCAAATTTTTCTCCATTTGGCTCAAAGATATTTTTAATCATACAGGTAGACAGACAGACAGACAGACAAGAAATAGAGATACAGATATATATTGTTTATTGTTGTTAGGTGCCGTCGAGTTGGTATCTGACTCATAGCAATCCTACGTGCAATGGGATCGGAAGCCTCAGTGGTACGGCTGCAGGCAAGAATTATAGCCTTGTGGAAAAGGAAAAACATATGACTAAGTTGACTCATAGTGACTCTACATACAAGTGAGAAACAGTATTGTTACTGCTTCTCTGCTATTCATAGGGTTTTCAATGGCAGATTGTTTTTTAGGAGTGGGTTGCCGGGTCCGTCTTTTAAGCCTACAACACCTGTTGTTCCCAGGTGGTCTCCTATCCAAGTACTAACCAGGCCTGACCCTGCTTAGCTTCTGAGATCTGACAGGATCGGAAGCCACAGTGGTACGGCTGCAGGCAAGAATTATAGCCTTGGGGAAAATGAAAAACATACAACTAAGTTGACATTTTCTCCAACAAACTTTTTTCACAATAATCAGACTCACAGGTCATTGTGACAGCATTTCCAACACACCCTATCTCAAAGAAAGAATGAAAGAAAGAAAGAACGAACAAACGAACAAATCAACGAACAAAAGGAAGGAAGGAAGGAAGGAAGGAAGGAAGGAAGGAAGGAAGATGGTTTTAGCAAGTTATTCACTAGTTAAAAACACAACCACCCAAAAAATGGAGGAGGAGTAAAGGAGTATTAAGAAAAATTAGTTTAAATTGCAAGCATATGGATGCATCAGAAAAAAAAATACAATGCAAAGCAAATATGCCACAAGAATACAAAGTCTGAATACTTTATAACTGAAAAAACTTCAACTTTTGTTTCAGAAAAGGAAACACTTGTTCTAACACAGATACAGTATTATTTTTTACTACCTTTCCCTAAATGAGGAATCATATCTATATATCTCTACATCCATATATATCTATGTGTGTATAGCCATATTATATATGTGTATCTATATATTTACATGCCTGCAGTGATAGCCCTGTGGCATCCAATCCCGTCAGATCTTGGAAGCTAAGCAGGGTCGGGTCTGGTTAGTACCTGGATGAGAGACCGCCTGGGAACACCAGAAGCTGTAGGCTTGGGAGAAGGACCTGGAAACCCCCTCCCAAAAATCAATCTGCCATTGAAAACCCTATGAACAGCAGAGAAGCACTGGCAACAGTGTTTCCCCTGTTGTACAGAGGGTCGCTATGAGTCGGATACCGACTCGACGGCACCTAACAACAACAATATATTTACATATATCTATGGCCTATAGCCGTAGCCCTGTGGCATCTGATCCTGTCAGATCTTGGAAGCTAAGCAGGGTCAGGCCTGGTTAGTATTTGCATGGGAGACCAGCTGGGAACACCAGCTGCTGTAGGCTTGGGAGACGGACCCAGCAACCCACTCCCAAAAATCAATCCTCCATCAAAAACCCTATGAACAGCAGAGAAGCACTGACAATAGTGTTTCCCCTGTTGTACAGAGGGTCGCTATGAGTCAGATACTGACTCAACGGCACCTAACAACAACAACAATCTATATCTATATCTGTATCTATATCTATCTATCTACCTACCTACCTACCTACCTACCTCCTTATCTATATGATTAAAAATATCTTTGAGCCAAATGGAGAAAAATTTGGGTTAGTCTGATCTATTTAATATAAGAATAAGATTGTTCACCTGGTGCAGTGGCACATGCCTGTAATCCCAGTTGCTTGGGAGGCAGGGGCAGGAGGATGGCAAGTTCGAAACCAAAGGCAGTCTGTGTAATTTGGCAAGACCCTGTCTCAAAAAAAAGTAAAAAAATGGGTGGGAGGTGCAGCTCAGTGGTCCAGCACTTGCAAAGTATGCAAGCATGAAGACCTGGGTTCAATCCCCAGTACCACCAAAAAAAAAAAAAAATAATAATAATAATTAATTAATTAATTAGAAATAAATAAATTAATAAATAAAAAAGAATAAGAACACTTAAAAATAGAAGCAAGAAAGTAAAATGATGGTTGCCAAGGCTAGAAGACGGGGAAATGGACAGTTGTTGTTTAATGGGTACAGAGGTTCAGTATGGGAAGTGGAAAAAGTTCTGGAGATCTATGGTACTGATGATTGTAGAACAAAGTGCATGTGGTTAATGTCATTTGAAACTGGCAAATTTTATGTTATGCATATTTTACCAAAATTTTTTAAAAATGAAAGAAAGCACAGGTTTTGGAGTCTAACTAATATCAGTTCAAAACCTAGTCCCACCTCTTATTGGCTGTGTGACCTTAGGAAGTATGTTCAATGCATGTCACTGAAAATGGAAATAACAAAAAGCTAAAGGAGATTAAGTACAATGCTTATACAGGCCTATTCGTACTTCCCAATAAACGATGCTTATAAACTTGAAACAGGTATCATTTTACACAATTTAGTCTCTCTTATCTAAATATTGGCCCTCCTCAAAAAGTCTGGGTAAGAGTTAGACATTTAAAATATTAATAGTTAATTCTAATATTATTAGTAATAGCTATTGAGCACCATACTAGGGACTTTTTATATACCTGATTTCATTTAATACTTACAGGAATTGAGCTTAGATATTACTATCTCATTTAGTATTTAAAATGTTCTACCCTGTCACTTTTTTAAGCATAGGCTGCCTGCTCTTCTCTCTGGGTACAATGACATCCTGTGCTTCCCACAGCGTAGGTTACATTTACTATACTGTAATGTAGTCAAGTAGTCTATAGACTCTTAACCTCATCAGAGTATGATCTTTGTAAGTTGGAACTGTTTTCATTCGTTCAACACATCCTGACTGAGCACCTAATTACAGGTCAGTTCTGCATGTATACAGTGAGTAAATAGATATGTTCCCTTACCCACATGAAGTTTATGGTCTAATAAAGAAAAATAAACTAGCTAATTAATTAGAATTTCAGTAAGTGCTACAAAGGAAAAGAACAGTGGAGTATGATAAAGAATAACAAGAAAGCTAATTTCAGAGAGGTGTGGCACAGGGATGGGAAGTCAAGGAAAGTCGATGTGAAGAATTGTCTCATAAATCTCTAGATTCCCAGTGTCAGACATATTGCTGGTATAGAGAAATTGCTTTATGGACATATTAATGAAAGAACTGATGCTCAAGAGAACTTACCAGTAGGAGTGGTTACCAGCTTTGTTGTCATAATTGCACCATTACTGCTAACCACCATAATAGGGGAATTGCTACTGGTAGGCAGAGTTGCAGTCACTGGTTTAGGTAAAATTTTACTTGGTTGAACCTGTTGTGTGATGATTTTAACACCTTTGAAAGAAGAAAGATAAATCTCAGTACAAATTATTTTTAAAAATATTTCCCTTATACCAACCTATGAGGGCAGTAGTCACACACATTTACTCAAGCTTATCTAGAGATGCTTTATTCATACTGATGAATCTCTTTAAGCGTTTATTGCTCAAATTTCTATCTTTCCTAATTTTTCTCATTTCAGGAACACAACTAAGTCATTACATTAACAAAGTTCCTAAAGACAAACAAATCTTGACTTTTATCTATAGCAGTATCATATAAGAGCTTTTAAACTAAAGTTAGCAACTGGACCTTAACTTTTACAAGCAAATAAATAATCTGTTCCACATCATTACTTGGATGAAAGGACTAGCACAAAAAAATCAAAAACAAAAGTTAATGTAGCTTTTACATATTCTCAACTCCACCAAAGGTTTCTCATAACTCTATTTATAGAAAAACCTGCTAAAAAGTAAACCAAGAATATTTTTGTTTGAATTTTTATATTGCTTTCTTTAAAACGTATTTTTAATAGCTCACTTTGTCAAATACAGAATTTTTAAAAATACATTATGATTGCACCTAAATATACTATGAATGTGGACTTGAAGGCAATATGCAAAAAGAAAAAAAAAAAAGAAGTTAGAGGAGGGCTGGGTGTTGTGGTACATGCCTATAATCCCAGCTACTCTGGAGGCAGACATAGGAGAATCCTGAGTTCAAGACCAGAGGCTGCCTGTGTAACTTAGTGAGATTCTGCCTCAAATAAAAAAATTTAAAAATGGGTTGGGGGTGCAGCCCAGTAGTAGAACACTTGCAAAATACGTGTGAAGCCCTGGGTTCAACCCCAAAGCAGGCAAAAAAAGAAAGAAAAGAAAAGAAGAGAAGAGGAAAAGGAGAAGGAAAAGAAAACAGAAAGGAAAGAAAAGGAAATGATAAGAAAGGAAAGAAGTTATGGATTTGTTTTACATTTTCAAAATTTTTATTTACAATGCTATAATTGTTACATTCACTTTCCAAATATGAGGTGTTCATTCAAAAGAAAACTCCTTACGCTAACTACACACTAAGTAATAAGTAGTAACTAAAGAAGAAAAAAATTCACTACTTTTTCCCCACTACTATCTTCACCAAAATAATTCATGAGATAAAATATTCTGCTATAGATAACTAAGAAACCTATTACTTTTTTGGATGGTGATTTAGGTTTAAATATTAGGAAGAAAACAGATCTATGAATTTAATAACTTTAAATAATTCTAAACTTCTTATAGTCAATAAAGAATTAAAATTATGATATCTAGGGGTAGTTAGGTAAATTCTTAATCTCCTATGATTCAGTTTTCTCGGCTACAAAATGAAAGTAATATTGATATATACCTAAGGGACATTGTAAGGATTAAATAAATTAAAATTGTAAAGTGCCTAATGAGGTATGATAAAATATGGTGCATGTTTAAATTTTTAAAAATTATTACAGTAAATGACATATTGCCACTGTTGTTGTTAGGTGCCGTCGAGTCGGTATCCGACTCATAGCGACCCTCTGTACAACAGGGGAAACACTGTTGTCAGTGCTTCTCTGCTGTTCATAGGGTTTTCAATGGCAGATTGATTTTTGGGAGGGGGTTGCCAGGTCCTTCTCCCAAGCCTACAGCTTCTGGTGTTCCCAGGCGGTCTCCCATCCAGGTACTAAC